>CALNVZ010003014.1:4170586-4256850 GCA_940671915.1 Paracentrotus lividus | reverse complement strand
CAACCGCCGCCGACTCATTCGCAGCCAAATCCCCCCTCTACCAACCCCAACTCCAACTTCAACCCCAGTCCTCCACACCACACGCAGACCCTGAGCCAACATCCAACAGCCTACCCCCACCCCATACTCCGCTTCCACCTCCCACTCCCAGCATTCCCCCAATCGCAAGCTAAGCCCACCTCCCCCTCAAACCCCCCGATCCAAGCCACTTCCCGTCCCCTCAACCTCACTCTACCGACCCCCCATACCGCACTACGCCCCACTCCCCCCGCCCCAATCACCCACACAACAAGCTGCAACACGTCATGTTGACATCCCTGTCCCCCAAGCCCAAATGCACCCTACACCCCACACCCCACCGCCCACACACCGCCCAACACGTCACCCTCACTCTGAACCATCGACTCGCCCCGCGTCATATTCACCCCCACATGCCCCAACCGCTAAATACATTGCACACTCCATCTCTAACTAATCGCATGCACCACCCCTACCGACCCAGACCCCCCCAACGAACACCGATCCCCGCATGACCACCCTAACGACACTCCGGCAAAACTCCACGGTCACTCAATCCCCATACAACTCACATCACAACCACTCACGCTCACTCCCATCCCCTCTCCACCGCACCCCCAAGCCACGCTCCTACCAGCCCAACAGGACGACCACGCCATCACCTCCCCACACCCTCTAGCCCTCCTACCCAACGCCGACCCCTTCATCACAACCAGCCACCCATCCAACTCAAGTTGCTCCCACACCACCCACCTCTGCCGCCGACCCAAACCAACTCCTCACTCCCTCGGGTCTCCCCCCCCAGTCATCCTCCCTTAACACGCCCAGGCACCCGCACCGCCCCCCCAAAACCCCCTACCATACGCTTACTCCCTCCTCTACCCCCATCACCACAGCCCACCTCCTCCTGCCACGATCCCGTCCACCCACCACCTCCCACCTCGTTCGATCCATCACACGCTTCACACCCCCCACGATTCTCCACCGCGCCTCACCCAACACCCCCTAACTTACCCTCGCTCCCCCCACTTCCCACCCACCACCAAATCCATCACGCACCCAACACTCTCACCCCAACCCCTAAAAATTATTATACTGATTACCAAAGACTAACCTTCAGCCGTATAAACCCATTTACAACACCCCCCATCCTCGCCTCCCACCCTTCCCCCTACCTCCGCCACCCTCCGCGGCCATCCTTGCCCTGACCTCTCCCAAAACAACGCCACACAAACCGTACCCCTACCTCCCCTCCCCTTACACGGCCACGCCACCATTACACTCCTGATCCCCAAACTCAGTCAGCTCAATCCTCCCTACTCGACCCCTGCACACCCCGACAATACCTCATTACCCCCTCCCACCCACTATCCCACTAGCTATCCTCACCAACTCTCCCCCCCATCCGACCCTATCACCCCATGCAACACTGCATGGCTTTGTCCCATCATTGACAGGTCCCCCATTCCCACGCACCAATTTCGAACATGCACCCCTTCACCGCCCTGGCATCACTACAGCCCAGCACCCAGCTGGCCGGTCACCATCCTCACCATCGACACACCGGCCCTACCCACCCCCCCCCCCTAATCATTCTTCTCCACCCCAATCGCACCCATCCACCTTCCAAGCCTGATCCCTACACTCTCCCTCCGCCTTCCATCACTCGCCTCACACCTCACCCAGCCATCGACCAACAAAACTCCATCCCCCAACAACACTTAACTACAAATTCTGAGCCACAAACGTAGCTCTACGCACTCCTCCACACTACAATAAGAGGCCATCGCCCTGCCACACCCTATCACCCCTCCCCGCCACAGCCCGACCCCCCAGGCTTTCACATCACACCCCACCCTCTCACCCCCCCAACACCATGCAGCTGCTTCCGTCGGCCACATCCTCTCTTCTCATAAGCCAACGCGGCGAAAACCATCTGCTCACCCACCGCACCACACACCATTTCACCCCGCGCCCCACCAATCCAGTCACCCTCCCCAGGCACCTCGCCTCATGCCTTATCGGCCCCATTCGCTACCCACAAGCCACATCAAAGTACCACCGACACCCCCCGCTCTCGTCTTCTCACACACACCATGTAACCCACACCCACCGTCACCTCCCACTGCCACCGCTAGTGCCACCCCGACGCCACCTCACCTTCCTCTCCTTCACCCGTCTCCACACCCTCAGCCTTTCCAACACCGCCACTCCGGCCATCGCTACACCCTCTCACGCCCAATGCACACTCTCCCGACACAGTTGCCGGCACAGCGTCGCCGTCTCAGCCCTTCTACACGCCGCAAAATCAAACAACACCCTCATCCATTACTCACCACCCACCAAGACCTCCAACCGCCCCAGCCCCTTTGCCCCGCCCTCTGTCTCCGTCATTCTCACACCAACCCAGCCTAACACCCATCTCCTCACCCCACCCGTCACCCTTACCTTCCCCACACCAACGCCCACCAGACGCTCACACCTATAACAACCACTAAACTTCCTTCAATCTCCCTCCACACACCGAGTCATCAACATCCGCGCACCCATCGACGCCTCACGTCACGCACTGCCCCATAAGTCATCTACCCCAACCTCTAACACATGCAACCCAGGAAATCCCCCACCCGCGCTTCCCCCCCACCCCCCGCGCTCCCTCTCCCTCCATCGCCAACTCTACCGCCTTACCTGGCCCCACCACCGCCCTCGCACCCGCTCACTCCCCCATCTCCCCAACTGACACTCTCACACCACCCCATCTCCCCCCACCTTCAACCAGCTCGCCCCGCCGTGCCACATCCCCTGACCTCACCCTCCAGCTAACCGCTTACTCCACCCTAAGCTCACACACGACCGCCGTAATCAAAGACCTCCAACACCACCTCCTCAGATGCCCCTCTAGAAATACGGTCCACGACCATCACGGCTGGCCAGCCACCATCCACCCCACCACACCCGGTCCTCACTCTCATTCAATCCCACGATCAACCATCCCTCCACGCCCTGCATTCCCCAATATCCACCACACACGTCCCACGCCCCCCCATCCCCCATCACGATCTACCCATCTTTAACGAGCACCCCATCACTCACCCCCCACGCTTACATACAACTGACCCACACCATCCCCCACCCTCCGCAATTCTGTTAATCACCCACCACCACCCAACGACAACCCCCCACACCTACCCACGACACCCCCATACGCCAGCCACACCCCGGTCACAAACCCCACCCTCCTCCTCTACCCCCCAGACCCCACCCACATTCCAATCTCCTTATCCGACATTCAACCCAACCACATACCCCCTAATGCTCCCACGTCAACATCCCACAACATCCCCGCTCACCACCGATACCACAAACTCTCCTCCAACCCACCGATCCCCCCTCACCACCAAGAAGGCCGGTCCTTCTCTACCATCTGCACCTCTATGACCAACACCCACCCTACGCCACACACGGCCCTCCGACACCATCAAATCACCAACTGCAGCCCCCCACCAACACCACGTCACTCCACAACCACACTGTACGCAGCCTACGCCCTACTATGCCTGCAATACACTCATACACGTCCCTGCATCGTAGCATTCTCTTCCTACCCGTCCCACCTCCAATCACCCCACACAACCCATCATCTGTCTCCACCCCACCACCCGTCTTACTCACCACCACGCATCAGCATTCCCCGATAACCACCCCAAGCTACCCCACAGCACTCGACCCCATCACCCCCCCACCCAACGCCACCCAACCACCAACCCGCACCCATCGGCCCTGCTATCCATATGCCCACAACCCACCCAATTCACCAACTCCTCCAACACTCATTACCTGACCTCCCCTCCATCTGACCCTAAGACACCTACAAGCGACCCGCTCCGACCACACACTTAAAAAACCACGCTACTTACCACATACATCCATCGCTCCTCCATCCTCCCTCACCCTACTACACAACCTCACTCCCGGCACCCCTTCCCGCACCCCGTTCCCACCCAACGCCACTCCCCCGATGGCCCTCCTGTCCCACCAGCCCCCCACTCCTCCGTCTATCCGGCCGCCACCCATCCCTTTAACATGAACCTACCTACCACCTCACCTAACCCCTCGTCCCTCGTCCACTAACCCCGATTACCGAACCTAGACCGCCAACAATCAACCCCCGAGCACACTCACCCACCACCACTACCGACGCTACCTGCCCCCAGCCCCACATCCTGCACACCGTCCACTCAAACCACTCGCCACACTGCCCCACAAATCCCTCCGCTTCCTCGCATACATTCCACTCACTCCCACCAGGTCCTTTACCGCGTACAATCCTCCCCCACCCTACACGCTCCTTACTAATCCCCTCATTTACCACCCGCCGGAAACAATCAGCCATCCGCCACGACCGCACCCACCCCACATCCCACGCTCCCCAACCCACCTTCATACTAAGTCCCCACAGACCCCTCCCAACTAACCCCATCCCTCCTAGCCACAATCCCAACTAATATACACTGACACAAATGCTCACAAATCCCGCACGCCCCACATTCACATCACACAACACCTCACCCCACTTCCTCAATCCACACCCAACACCTTGCGCATATTCACCACATCTTCCGCCAGCACCCTTCCCACAACACACCCATCACTCCGCATACCGCACATACAACCCATAGCCCTCCCCCACACGCACCAGCCTGCAACTACACGTACCCTATGACCATCGCCTGCCACCTACCTCTAACAACTCCATCCACCCCCCCCCAGCCATCCTAATCTTGCACACTACTTCCACCCCACCCCTGTCCTGACCACCATGCTCCTTCAGCTCTTCCCACCCACTTTCGCCTCCACGATCCCCTCACCTTCTCCCCACCCTCTCGCCCCCACTAAACAATCCCGAAGCCCCAAACCATACTCATCCTCCGACTGTCAACATACCATCTCACCCCACGTGCGAATCCAGACCCCTCCTACGCCCCCCACCCCACACCCTTCCTCACCGACCACAACCGCCCCAACAGCATCACTCCCACCCCCCAGACGTGGCCATACTCCCCCGACCCCCACAACGCCCAGTAACCTCCCTCGGAACTCCCACCCCAACCCCACGGCTCCGCCACCACCACCGAATAAACCCCAACCCCCCCCCCAGCCAACCCCCGCATCTCTACAGTTTTTCACCGCCCGGAACAAGCTGCCCCACCCCATCCTCCCTCTTACCCTTTTTTCTTTCTATTTCTTTTTTTATTTTTTCTTTTTTTTTTCTTTTTCTCTTCCTCTTTTCTTTTCACCCACCGTCACCACAATTCTGCCCTCCTTCCCTCTTTTTTCAACCCCCCCGCAACCCCCTTCTACTTTATTCTTTTCTTTTATCTCTTGTTTCTTTCTCAACCTTCTCTCTCTTCTCACTCTCTTTGGTTTTGTCCTTTGTCCCTGTTTGTTCTTCATTTGTGTTTCATCCCAACTTCGACTGTAATTACTGACGTTTAGGGCATCGAGTCTATGACCTTTATGGACTGACGTCAACATTCGAAAAAAGACACGTGACATACGCCTTTTGCAATATACCGGGGCGTTCCACAGTGCCATTTGCAGTTTAGTAGGGACATGACATTCCCTCCTCTCCTTTTCATTACATTTAACATTTAAGTTAATCTACCTTAGCTGAGAATAAGTACTACCCATATTACGTCCATGGGCTATACACAATTAATCAGGGGTCCTTATGCATAAAAATCATGTCACATTGCTTTCTGAAAGAACCTAATGCCTTGTTAGGCATTTTCCTTATTAGCATCGCATATTGTTGTTATAAGTTATAGACAAGAATACATAGTTTTTAGAATTGGATTTAATGACTCAAAAGTAATGTAAATATTATTAAATCTAGACTATTCTACTCTCTCATACGACCCTTTCATTTCGTAGACATAGTGTATTGTTTAGCCCTTTATTTGAATGTTTATATTCATGTTTATACAACGGAAGATAAAATTGAATCTTGAAAAACTCTTTGAATTATGTCAATTTCTGTGCAAGGATATTTTGTTTCATATTTTCAACCTAAGATCTAATAGCACTGCCTTGCTCATAAAGGTTGGATATTGTTTTGTGTGATCCAGCGACATCTATTTGCTCCGGCTTAGATTTCTTGAAACTGTTTGTCCCTACTTTCACTTTTCTGGATCCTGGCTATACCTTGGACACCCCAAACTATTCCCGGGGAATGAAAATAAAACAAAAGTTTGGCAACCCCCAGAACGCCCATTTTTGTCATTTTTTCTCATTTAGGGGCCCCTTTTTTGTTTACCCGGCTAACCAAGGCCCCCATAATTCCACCCTCACCAAACGCGTCTGATGTATAGGGTAGTAATTGTTCTTTGAGTTAAATCTAAGTTTATGATCACAGCCTTAGATTTATTGTCTAGGGGAAGGGTCAAAGTTTACTTCGATTCGGGTTGAATATTGAATTTATTCATTTTTACAACACAGAAATTTCTACCTTCTCAAAAATGTAGTGTAGAATCTCATTCAAACATAAATCATAATGAAAAATAGACAATGGTTACCGTTTACAACCTTGTCATTAAGGCTGAAACAAAATTTTGGGGAAAATTACCATAATTAAGGGTTCATAATTGGTTTCCATGTCATTTGTTTTGACCATAAAGGTTGGATAGAATATTTCCGTTTTTTACCGATTTTCACTTTTTCCTTCAACCCCTCCCTAGACAAGAGACTAACGCCTGTGATCTTAAACCTTGATTTATCATAAAGAACAATAACAACTCTATATTTCAGACGCTTTTCGAGGGGGTATGACGGAGGGGGCCCTTGGTCATCGGGTAAAAAAAGGGGCCCCAAAATGAAACAAAAATGGCAAAAATGGGCGTTCTGGGGGTGACAAATTCTTTTTTTATTTTCATTCCCCAGGAATACGCTGGAGAGTGTCCAGTGTATAGCCAGGGCCCAGAAAAGTGATAGTAGGGACAAACAATTTCAAGAAATCCAAGCGGGAGCAAAAAGATGTAGCTGGTTCACACAAAAAATATCCAACCTTTATGAGCAACAGTGTAGTTCTTCAACAATAAACGAATTAATTAATGAATAAATGATTGTTATAAAAAAATGATTAAATTAAAATATGACTATTCCAATGCAACCATTTGTCATTATCTTTCGTATCGATTTTAAATATTGTTTAAAATAAAGTTGCAATCGAGACAATAGGCAATAGGTTTTCAAAGTGGTATGTACCCTCCCTGTTCATTATTAACAAGAAAGCATTTGTAATATATATAAATGACAAAGTAGTAAACGTCATGCTGTTTATCCAACAAAAGATTTTATTTTCTCGAATTTTCGGAACCCTGTTCCTTTGTCAATAGATCAGACATAGAGAAAAATTTCGAAAAATAAAATCTTTTGTTGGATATACAGCATGACGTTTACTACTTTGTTATTTTTATGTATTACAATCCAACACGTGGAACTGTCATTTGTCATTTAATATATATATATATATATATATATATATATATATTGCAAGACTTTCTGTATATTTTCCCCTTTTCATTCCCGAGAGCAGAAGATCACCAGACCTGGTAATTTCTTTTACAAAGGGGGAAGACAAAAGAACAAGCCTCTCCCAAACAAAAGAGAAGATAATGCTAATAAAAATAGTAATAATAGATAAATACATTAATAAATAAGTTATTTAATCACCAAAAAAATAATAGAATACCAAAAATACTTTTAGGACAAGGAATCATATCTTTGTTATTTTTC
This sequence comes from Paracentrotus lividus, assembly GCA_940671915.1. NCBI lineage: Eukaryota > Metazoa > Echinodermata > Echinoidea > Camarodonta > Echinidae > Paracentrotus > Paracentrotus lividus. The sequence goes on along the minus strand of CALNVZ010003014.1, from coordinate 4,249,038 downwards.
ATCCGATTCTGATGGAATTTTCATTGTTGTACTGGTATTTTATTGTAAAGTTCAAATCATCTGAATTTCAGCATGGGCCATTCCTTTAAGCAAGCAATTTGTCGTATTATATAAGTAAATGAATTTCTTTGAAATCATGTTAAAGGCTACAATGAAACAATACATGTATGAGAATCATCCCGTAATTATATTAGCACTTAGTCAAGAAATGAAGGTCTAATCATATTTAGCGGCTAAATAGATCCATTTTGTAATATTTAAATTATATGAGACAATCATCAGATGCACGAGACATTATATAATTCAGTCAAGGACTAAAGTGAGGCAAATTACACACATTAATGATTACCATAAATTGGGAACTATTTATAGGCTCATTAGTCTGTGCGAAACTTGGATGAAAACAGTGGTTATTCAACCACATTATTCGACCACGTGCTACGGTCGCAACCGGTCATGCGTGTTTTTACACGTGCATGGTGATGTCCGCAGCATAATATGTCATGTTTCCTGTGTCGGAGGCGAAAAGGTCCGGCCAGACGAATCCGCCCGCCATGCTTACGTAACGAGCATAAATAAACTTAGAAAGCTCGATAGCGTGCATTGTTCAAAACCAATATGTTAACCTAGCACCCTCCAAGCCCACCCCTTTCTTTCCCTATGCGATCATTATATGATTAATTGAGACAGATTTTTATTAATCATATTATTCCCTGTATCTAAATGCAACAATTTACATCACCAATGTATGATTGCGCTTTCTCAAAGCTTAAAGTATCCCACCCATCCAATTCCGAGCAAGGAGCTGGCAAGTGCGCATGGCCGGACGCTTTCGCCTCCGACACCGGTCAATTTCTTGCTGCGACTTACGCGCTGCGTCCTTTTGCATGTATGAAAAAAGACACCTACCCACTTCCAGAAGTTTTCTGCGAAATTCAGCGCATAGAGTTCCACGACCGATTGTGACCGGTGTATAAGCGCAGTGGTTATTTGAATGGTGCAATTTGATTCCCTTGTTATCTTGTTTAATTTCATACTTCAGGCATTCATACTCATCGAACAGATCAAAACGAAAGAAAAGGTGGACATAATACACAATCGTATTTGAAGCTGATGAAATTTCACCTTAAAATGTTTAAACCAATAAGAAAAATACAATATAAATATATAATTATATATATATATATATATATATATATATATATATATATATATATATATAGTGGTGGCCAAAAATATTAAAACACCTGAACCTACACAAAGTCTATGGGATTATCAATGCCCTAGTTCATTTGCCGAAATCAGATTAAAGATATCTTTTGTGTGCCATGAGCTTTCATGACTTTTTAACAAAGGGTCTTACTTATATGATGATACTAAATTTATATAGTTTTGACCATCTGGTAATGCGCAGCGTTAAAAATAGTTGCGCTATGCGCTTTTGGTTTCCCCATAGACTTGTGTGTATTAACATGTAGTCCAAATGCAAAAAAGTAAAATGCCAATTACATATGCCGATTGCTCAAAAAAGTATTTGAGGTGGAAGTATGAAACTTAGCAGGCTTATTTATTCTAATATACATCAAATACATTCTAAAGTTCAGCAAATTTGTGTAAATTGGGAGGGTGGATTCGCCCCCACCCTGGTGGTTAGATGACCAAAATAACCATGCCATTGAAGGTTAAGACTATTTTTGTAATTTAATGAAGACACTCCTTGTAAATGTATATTTTTCAAAAGGAAATTTCATGAGCAATTCAAATATGTTGAAATATTAAGGGTCATAGGAACAATTGACTAAATAGGGGCACTGAATTAAAAATTTGGGGCCCTTCAAAAATAATTTTAAGATCCCCTCATAAGATGTAACTACTTCACCCTGTGCTGTTAGGAATGCCATATTTGACATCCTCAGGAAAATTTTCTTTCAGATATATATACTTTTGTAGGAGAGGCTTAAAATTTTTAACGTTATGACACTTTTATCCTGAAAGGGGCAAGATTTTTAAATTTTTCAATTGGTGGTGTAACATAAAAAAGGCGACTTGGGGCGAGTTGCCAACGCATGGCTTTGTTATTTAGTTTTTAAAGCATAATGATGATATTCGGAGAACATTCCAACCATTTTATAGGTATTTAAATGGTCAACTGAATGAAAATTATTATAATATTTTAATATGCTTGGTGTTCTAATAATTTTGGCCACCACTCTATATATGTATATAAACAAAGAACGAAACATAGAAGGAATTTGCGTGACCCCCCCCCCCCCTGTTCGCCGGCTGGTTGGTTTTTTTTTTTTTTTTCCTGATCTGTTTATTTCTTTCGCACTGGACTAATCATAAATCCCTTTTCTATTTTACATCTTATACAGCAGTATTCATTAATTAATTAATAATAAATTAGAGAAAAGATAGAATTCACTCTTAAGAGAACCCTGTGCAGATATTAACTTTCAGATGATATTGATGTGCCCAAGGATTAGGTTGCATGTTGTTTGTCATAATTTAGATTATGATAAATGAGAGGAAAACCACCCACTCGAACCTAAATAAGTACTGTATTACTATTCTTAGACTTTAGCCATCTTTGTTGGGGTTTCTTTAATGTCCAAAAACCTTCTTTTCGTAGACTTTAGTGACTTTCTGATTGGATGACGGTATCAATATATTTTCAACATTGCATTTCTTTTTAAAGAAATGTTAATTCTATTCTATTCTATTCGCGCTGGGCTATCTGTCTAATCCATGACTTTGCATTTCGTGTGGAGACAGGATATAAAAACCCACTCGGCAAAGGAATATAATTTTCGCTCACATTGAGGTATCAATAAAGTAGCATGTTTTTTTTTGATAAAATTACCTTGTTTACAACGCTTCAAATAAACCAATTATAGGAATAGATTCAAAATTGAATGCATTGAATGACACAAGCCATTAAATTCAATCCAAAAACAACAACAAAAACAACAGTAGAAACGAGAACAACGTGATTAAAGTATATATTTATTCTATTCTTAAGAATTTATCCATCATTTGTAGGGTTTCTTTAATGTCTTAAGGAAACCTGTTTTCGTACTCATTAGCCACTCGGAGGACGGATCAAGTTCTAACAGGCAACCTCTCGTGAGCCCTGCGTTAAGATTATTTTTTTGTTATCCATAGCATATCAGACTTTCGTTGAATCAGTTATCAATAGCTCACTCACACACAACTTGGTAAACGTATAGCACCATGCATAACGTCATGAGCTGAAAACGATTGCAATTCTTATGTCGCGAAAGTTATTGAGTATCGTTTCGAAGTTGGACAGTGCTGACAGCCCCTCGCTCTAATATTTTAGCACAAAATCTTTATCTTCATTGATCATTGGAACAATTTGGATCGCCAGCCTGTTTGGAATAATTTTACGGAAAGACCTTGTTTCTTTAAAAGCCTGTTGCTTTCTTTCTTGCTGTGAGTATAATTTGTATGAAATTATTTTGTAATTAAATATGATTATATTCTTCTTCTTCTTCTTCTTTTTCGTATCATTATTATTATTATTATAATTATTATTATTATAACTATATATAAGGTTCGTTTATCTTCTTTTTTTCTAAAAGCATATGACAGGAACTAACTCCTTCCACACGACAATTTATAAACTTAATAATGAATAATAAAACATTTTAATAGCTACTTATCCTATACATATTTTAAAGACTTTATTTAGCAAAGAAAAATCGTATGAACGGAGTAAATTTGCTCAAGGATTTGATATTACGTGACATATTTTATATTGGATAGTAAGATGAAGAAAGGTGTTCTGAAAAGTGGAAAATAATTTCTCTTTGAAATTGGAAATACTTGGCATCTATTTGAAGGTTAGATGGCAAGTGTTCTGTCTGTTTGGGTGTGCCACAGGAGACACTTGTAGGTCCCGTATTGTTCCTCTGATTTGCAATTCGAAATCTAACTTTACCCGGATGATTGTATCCCGTCCAAAATGATCTAAAATGCTTTTTTAGTAGCTTTATGTAACTTTGAAAGAATTTACGAATCTTTTATTTCAATGTTAAAAATACAACGATTATGAGAAGAGTACTGAAAAACAACTTAAGTATAATACCCTGAATTGGAGGAATCATTAAGCGCAAGAGAAATGTTGGCATGACATTTTTTTATCTCTCTGTAAAACTCTCTTTAATATTATTAAACGTCGATGTCTGGAATATTCAATTTCGAAATCCGGTTAGACATATTCAAGAACGGTATAAGGAAGAGGGATGAAAAAAAGAAGACTGGGAGACAAGTTATCAACAATGGATTTTTAGATGGAATCGTCACTCAATTTGTTACTTTCTTTTTGGTGACGGTTGATTTCCGGGGTCATTCTTCAATCAGTCAAGTCTCTGATGAGTTGTTAGTGATACAAGTTTAATTAGAAATTGGGTTGATTTACATTTGCTAAATATAATCAATTTCAATGTACGATATATTCTTGTATACGTTAAAAAAAAAAATTTTTTTTTAAATGTTTCAAGCGGAAAAAATTATTTAGTTTGAAATTTTCTCAAACACAATATTGTTTCCAATAAAAACTTAAAGATTTTTCTCCTTTTGTATAATAGAACGTAGGCGGAATTATGTACGACGACAGAAGAAAAAAAAATCGCAATTAAACTAGCCCTTAGCATTGGGGCTCTGTGGTCTTTATGACCACACTATGTTCGAAACCTTCACTATGCCATAGATACGTACATACAAAATAATTTTTTCTTGATTGTAGAAATCTATTCATATCTCAAAACTTACAGGACCAAATAAGATGCTTTCTGGAAATGCCAAACACTACCAAGTTGTAGTTAATCTTCATACTATAACAAAAGGTTTTTCGCTTGTACCATTGTTAATGATACACACTGTAGAAACTATTTATTTCTTTTTTTCATAAGAATACTTTAATATTTAATATTATTTGTGTGCTAAAATAAACAAGGAATTGTTCAAATCGTGGAATTTAAAGTCTCCTGATCCTTGTTGCATAAAAATAATCATTAATGGTAACTCTGTCATACCTACCACGGTAAAATCGCCCAGCAGCCAATCAAATTCATTGTAGTTACCATTGATGTCAAAGAAAGCAGCAATCGTAAGTTTTATGCAACGGCGATCTTGACAAAAATCAAAAGCGCACCCCCCCCCCCTTGCTTCCTCTTTTCCTCATCCCTTCCTAAATCCTATCCTATATTGCGATGCGCATTGCAGCATCATACAACTATCTTGAAAAAAAAACTAACGTTAATCTTTTACCCTCGTCAGATGGCGACTTCGGCTGGAGAGCATTCAGTAACAGAGGCCTTATCGAAGCTTCAACCCGAGTATATGACTCCACTGACGAGAACAGGTTACCTACTAACAGCTATATACCTAACCATTATTGGTGAGTCGATCCACTTCCCTTTTCAAGAACTTATTGCATCAAACATAGTAAATGAATAAATGGGAATTTATAAACTAATGTAGTTCAACTGATGAGGAATTAGGGTGCGAAAACTAAAGACGGAAGCGAGGAAGAGAGAACTTCAAAGGGTGAGGGGGATTTCCGTCTTAATTTACCCACACGCCCCAATACACATCCAACCCACATCCTTCCTAACACACCCACACACACCCTCCCTGTCATGTCACACACAATCACATACATCCCCTTTCCACACTTTCAAACGAAAATCTCTCCCTCATACACAAAAGTTACACACACATACACACACCCACACTCTTACGCACCATCAAAAACGCACACACTCGCACTATGCAACAACACACAACATTGCACACTTCCATACACATCCTCCTTGCTCACACACATGTGCCGCTACACGCAACACACAATTATACACATCCTCATTTTACACTCCACACGAACATATCATACATACTCAAACACACCCACGTACACATCCTCACACACTCGACACCCTCTCACGCACCCACATACAATGCACTGAACTTGCCTGTAATTGCAGTTTGAATTCATGAGTGTCGAGGGCATTCGCAGCCTCCTATTATCTGATCATTTTTCGTCCGTTTATAGAAAAAGTTTGCTAAGAATTCAAAAATATGGTGAAGATATGCTATCAAGGTAACACGAGATTTGATCCGGCGACTACTGCTCCGGGTTTTAGCCTAAGATATAGCTATAAAGTTATTGTTAGAATTGTAATAGGATTGTAAGTTAGTTCTGGTGTCTAGTGTAGGATTGAAGTTAGTCATTTTAATGGTGTATGAGATTTAAAGTGGAACAGTTGTGGCCGGAGCAAACAAATCAAATCGGAATAAGAATAAAGAAATATCGACATAATAATCACCTCACTCAACCCAAATACACTTGGATAAGGTAAGCATAAAGAAGATTTGATAGATAGATTTTTTGATGCATTTTTTTTCTGCCTTAAAGAGAGTATAATGACTTTTTTCAGAATTATAATGACTCAGGCTCTTACGAAGTACAATCTTCATGTAACTCAAATGAATTATTCGCCTCAATTAACGACAAGTCAGTACTCTGACATATTTAGATCGGTACTTTGACTTGACAAATTTACACACAATTGAAAGAGCTCTGTGATCACCAGCAATATTGTATTCACATGATGTATTATGCCGTACTTGACCCAAGTGAGGTGAATGGGTTAGCTAGTCAGGCAGCTAGCTCATGATTGGTTAGCTGAACGAGGTACCACTAGTAAAGTATGGAATATAATGGGAAGAATCCCACATTACTAAACCAACGTCTGGCAGTGCATCTCGCTGCATTAGGTCCCTACGGCGGGGCGTCCAAAAATGATGCCCATTTTACAAAATTCTATTTTGAATAAAAATAGCAGAATTCATTTTCTAAACACACTAACTTTGATGTCAAAATAAAGAGTATTACATTGTCTTAACGCTTGTGTCATTTTGAAATCAGAACTGAAATCGAAAACGTGAAAGTTTTGATGAAGAATGTTTTTTTCTCACTTTTTTAAGCAAATATTTTTTGTTCCTTTTTTCAATAATTTTAATAATAGTTGTATAAAACATTGATGTTTGTAACTTTTTTAAAAACCTACCTACATGCATGTGAGATGCTCGTATAAAAGAAGGGAGTTATATCTTATTCCGATAAAGAATTATGATGAGCTAAGTCAGGAACGCAATATAGACAAAATCAACAATTTGCCCCCGTATCGAAGAAGAATCCCTACCCGTACGTGTATAAGGAAAGCCGATAACATGCGATAGCTTTTAGCAGACAAACAAGTATCGAAATGTTCCGATTTTTGGCACTTTTGTTTGCCTACTCTACACGCCATCGCATACAATCAGCTTTTCATAATACACGTGCGGGTATTGTGTGATTCTCGGTCACGGGGCAATTGTTTGATTTTGTCTATAGTGCGTTCCTGACTTTAACTCATCATAATTCTTTATCGGATAAGATATAACTCCCTTCTTTTAGCACATCATTCACATGGCACGTAGGTTAGTTTTAAAAAGTACAAACATCAATCGTTTTATACAACTTTATTAAAAAATTATTGAAAAAGGACAAAAAATATTTGCGTAAAAAAGTGAGAAAAAACATTTCTTCATCAAAACTTTCACTGTTTTCGATTTCAGTCTGATTTCAAAATGACACAAGCGTTAAGACATGTAATACTCTTTATTTTGACATCAATAGTTAGTGTTTTAGAAAAATGAATTCTGCTATTCTTTATTCAAAATAGAATTTTTTGTAAAAATGGGCACTCATTTTGACGCCCCCGGCTGTAGGGACCGTAATTGCAGCAGAGATATGCACTGCCAGACGTTGGGTTTAGTAAATGTGGGATTTCTTCCCCATATATTCCAATACTTTACTTAGTGGTACCTCGTTCCGCTTAACGCAATATAGCTATGACTGCCTGCCCTGACTATACGCAGGAAGCAATTCCTTGAATGCTGTGAGCGCCTTTCGGGGTAGCCTAGCGAAGCCGGGTAATAATTAGTTAACACTATAAGCGTTTAGAAACACTAAAGTGGATATCGTATTAAGCGCTATATAAATGTAACTATTTATGATGACAGATCCAACCTGTTGAAGGTTACCTTAATAGTTGAGTGATCTTATAATTCAACTGGAATTCATCTTTTCTTCATGTTTTTCATAACAATATGATAATTTGCATTATGTTATTTCTGTTGTGAATGAATAAATTGAATCTGGATCTGCATCTGAGATATGAGTTCGATCCCCGGCATGGCACTAATGTCCTCGTGCAAGGCCTTTATATCTAAATTGCTTCTCTTCACCCAGGTGTAAAGGGATAATAATAAAGCGCTTAGAGATTTTGTTTTTATTTGATTTTGAAATTATTTCATAGATTCAAGATTCGATATTTTCCTTGAGAAACATACTCATTCAAATATAAACAGATACAATAATACATTGAAATATAGGCCTATTACTTCCGTATAGTGTAGAACGCACTTTGGGCAATATGAAAGACTGGAAGAGAATAAGAATTGAACAATAAAATGAATTACATTGGTTGAATAATTCAAAATGGAGGGGCTTGGAAAATGCAAAAGAGTAGAGTTCGTTAAAGTAAAGCCACTGTGTCATAGTTAGTATTCAATTATGGTCAAGAGCAACTAACAGAAAGGCTCATTAACCGGGAATACAAAAAAAAAATAATCAAGACAGAGATAAAAACGAAAACAAAATTATTCATAAAAGGATAATGACAGAGAGATGGAAGAGAGTGGAAGTGAAATGCAGATAAAGAGAGTGAAGAATAATGAAAAGTAGAAAGATGGGGACGTAGGCAGGAGGCAGGTGCATCATTAGGCAAAGGAAATATTTGTTTTATTCTTCCATAGGCATGATAGATTGATATGTGGAATATAACCTGAGTAATAGTTTTTAAGTTTAGGGTTAAAAGCCCTGAGGGCCTTTTTTAAAATATCAATTTGGAAGAGAACTTCAAAAGGCATTTCTAGATATTTAAAGATAAATGAATTCTGTCGAAATAATGTTCGTGATAGCAATGCCGTTTTCCAGTCGGGTAATTGTGTACGTAGGCTTTCCAAAAGAGTATTGGGGAAAAAATTCGGGAAGTCGTCTTTACTTGCTTTGAACATGAATTCTTCCGACTTGGAGAATACAGATATTTTTCACATTGAGAGTGTTATTTTCGAAGAAATGAGGACTGAGCTTTGGTTAGATTCTATATTTTCAATCTTGGTCAGTTATTCATGCGATCGAAAGCACACACTCTCTTTAAATGTTCAAGATGGCTAATAGTTAATTTGTGTATTCGTATGACCACTTTCGTTTTTTTTTAATGCGTGATTTTTATTCATTTTTTTTTTATTGTTATTATTATTTTTTACGCCAGGTACGATCGCAACGGTTGGCAACGTTTCGGTCATTTGTGTGTTGTGTCGCTATGGGACCTTCCGGAAGCGATCCATTAATCTACTCCTTATCAACATGGCTGCCAGTGACCTGGGCGTATCGGTGACCGGGTACCCCCTTACTACCGCGTCAGGGTACTGGGGAAGGTGGCTCTTTGGGGATGTCGGCTGCCAGTTCTACGCATTCTGTGTCTACACCCTTTCGTGCAGCACTATCAGTACACATGCAATCATCGCAATTTACAGATACATCTATATTGTCAAGACTGACTTACGTAAGTAGCAAATAAAATATCTTGGAACACAAATTTTTAAAAAGAAAGAAAAAACGTACCGATTTTTTTTTTTTTTTTTTTTTTTTTTTTTAAATACCTATCACAATCTTTTCTTCGCTTGGAGTTTACCGAACTTATTTTGAGACATAAAACACTCAAATGTTTGATGAGATCATTAATTTTTTTTAAATTGTAATTATAATTACTGCACAATCTAAATTGACTCAAAGTTCGGTTGGTTATTCATTCTGTAACCATCCTGTTTACTTTTAACCCCATCTGACATGCTTGTCTTCGATTCATTATATACATGTAGATCCTTAGTTTTCCCAAGAGTATCTCCACGATCTATCGTGTAAAACAGAAAACTGTTGACACAGAGTGTTCCAAAAATGAAAGAATGATCAAAACACTATCATGCACTTAAGCATCAAACATTAAAAAAACTTTTTCTGTATCTTATTCTCAACACAGGACCCAAACTATCAACCAACTTTACATGTATCGTCATCGGCCTGATATGGTTATATGCTTTCTTCTGGACCGTTACCCCATTTGTTGGTTGGAGCAGTTACGTCTATGAGCCGTTCGGGACGTCTTGTTCTCTTAACTGGCTTGGTAGAAGCATTAGTGACATCACTTACATGGTCGCCTGTACAGTTGGTGTTTATTTGCTCCAGATCGCCGTTATGATGTACTGTTACATCCAAGTAGCTAAAAAGTAATCGTCTTCTTCTCTTTCGCTCTGTTCCAATTTATTTGTGTTTCATATTACGCATTTTTATTCCATTCGCGCAATTGCACTTTTTGAAAATGTCAAAACATTGTTTAAGCCGGTCACTCTACATCTGGGCTTCTAATAAAATTTGTAACTTTGATCGTTCAAAATAAAAAAATAAAAAAAAATGTGGAGAGAATACCAGCTTAAACGATATTTTGACAGTTTTTTAAATATGCATTTTTTTTTTGTGTATCTGCAGGTCCAGAAATTCAGCATTATAATTCTAGTGTTTAAGACAATAATAATATCATGATAATATTATAAAGATTGAAAGTGGGTCAACTCGTTCTTTCCCATAATCCGCCTGGAGCTGCAACTAAGCAATAATCCTCAGTTCTTATAAATAGATACTTTCTTGATAACTGTCTTATTACGATTGGAATAGGAACGCCCTTAATTAAAAATAAAAACCACTCAAAACTTAATTTGATTTTTAATTTAAAAGATTTAATTTAGTCCATGTTTCATTCTTGTTATGAATCTTTAAATGTCTTTTTATATGTTCCTTTCACAATCTTATTTAACAATTATCCTAATTTGCAGAAAAGGATATTTTTAGTTTTCAAGTACAGTGAACTAGAATATCTATAAGAATGATATATCCGACAACATAATTATATTCATTTTTAATGTATTCTTCAAAACTGATTATGCAGGTGTTACTTGTGTTTCTATTCCATAAATAAACACTTCGATTCCCATTCGTTACATACACATGTATGGCCATGTGCTGTAGCTATTTTTTAAATTAACTGATGTACAGCTATGGCCTGTGGGCATTACAGTTAATAAGTAACACTCTTCAGGGCAAGGCTCATGTGTTTCGAAATAGATGTGCATTTTAATTACCGTCCTTCTACACCATTATACATGTCAAGCTCTTTTAACGGTTCTTATATAACTGAAGAAAAAAAGAGCCGAGACAAAATATCATTATTAACGGTATCATTATTAATCACTTCTTGTGTAATACAGAATCAGAGGCATAGATCCTATTCGTGCCGAGGAAAAAGATGCAGGTGTCATAATCTTTGGAAAACTTCGTAAACGTGAGGCGAAAATTGATACACACGTCACAAAGGTTAGTGGAGTATATTTTTTTATATTCATGATTTTAAAAAGAAGAGTTATATTTATTTTTTTCTAAAACTATTCTTGTCTCAATAATTTCAAGCATTATTTCAGAAACCCATTACCTATTATTTCAAGAATAGTCGACCCCGTCACCCCTTTCTTCTCTCATCATTCTATAATCACATTTTAACTAGAAGTAAAAAAAATATTTTGAAAATACAATATGACTTATATTTTGCTATCTGTTGCCAAATTGCAGGGAAACCTATTATGACCCCAACGCACCCACCCACACACACACACACACACACCTAATTTCCATTCATGCTTTCTCACGTTTGGGACGATAAACGTTTGGAGACAAAATATGTAATTACCTATATTTTGCTACACATTATGAAAGTTATATTCGTATTCTTTTCTTTTTTTTTTCTTTTTTTTTTTTTTTGTCCTGCAGATGTGCTTCATGATGATGATCAGCTTTATTATCGTTTGGGCACCGTATGCCGTAGAATGTCTTATGGCAGCCCACGTGGAAAGGCTTAGTCCTCTGACTTCTGTCCTTCCCACAATGTTCGCCAAGAGCTCTTGTATGATAAACCCCATCATCTTCCTCACGTCCAGCTCCAAGTTCAGGAAGGATCTGAACAAGCTCTTGAGTCGTCCCCTGTCATCAGAAGCACAGCGCGTGCAGGAGGACCGCAATAAGACCCAGCGTTCCTTTTATGTACGACAAAGCGAAATAGCAACAACCCAAGGAAACAGTACAGCTGCAGTCTTCTACGACAAGGAGCGGATCTACATCGGTGAAATGCGTGCATCCAGTCTTCAGAAAGAGGCAGAACTAATGCAACGCGACCCCGAATTATTCTCGATTGCGTCATCCACCAGTTCGGATGTCCAGTTCGTAGTTAGGGATAGACCAAGACCAGAGGATAGGAGAGCATCCAGGCCTCAAGGTCCACGTGGTCCAGAAATGTTTACAGCCTCTGGGTATGCTAATCAGGGCAGCTCGACGACGGATAGCGGTGCGCAGTCGACATCGTCAGGCACGACAAGTTCGAAGCAAAGGCGCGCAGGATTTGGAAGTCGGAAAGCGTCAAGACATTACTCTTTGAAATCCCAGTCGGAAGAAATGGGAACCTCAGGAGAGATCTTTACACTGGATGGCAGCTCTTTGGAAATGATGAGCTTAAGAAAGCTTTGAAGATCGCTTTATGATCCTGGTTAATGTTGTTATCATTTTCTCACCATAAGTCAGACATTATGTAGTTATTTTGAAATATTTATTTTAGAGTGCGCGCCAAAAGAGAGAGAAAGAGAGAAACACCCACACCCACACACATTATTATGCAACGCATTCTGCGAATGTCTCACTATGAGTGAGCGTCCTCAGTGAGGGATGGACCTTAAAAAATCCGGGCTAATATTCATAACGTACTCGGATCCCATGAGTGCTTGAATTTCATTCTACTATTTGTATATATTATTTTTGTAACAGACCTATTTCTTGTTCGTGAAATTGTATATATTATTTTTGTAATTGACCTATTTCTTGTTCATAAAAGTGAATTATGAATTGAACATGTATGAAATTTATGAAAGTAATGTGTACTTCAGTACATGAAAAGAAATAAATCTTTTCTTTTAACTTATTGTTTTCAGCCAAGTTGGTGCGATGATATGCACAGTTATAAAGTAGATAACAAATATTATCATCATCTTTGATTTCGCAACTATGTAGGTTTTATGCATATAAAATGTTCGATACACACTTGTAACTTCTAAGCACTGATATAGGTTTAAAATGTTTCTTGAATAATTATGATTCAAGATTCACGACGTCACTGTTAATTGTTCATGTAGTGGTACACAATTTGTGTTGCAGTAGTAGAACATGCAATGTATTACGTTTACAACTTGTTCACATGGAAAATGACTCTAGAGAGATATGTTAGCCATCATTTGTTATTGCAAGGTTTGATTTGATGGATTTTGACGCTGGTTACTTGTCTTATAGCAAAATATATCTTGCCTCATACTTTATATTTATGTAATTTGTATTTTTGTCCCTTTTGGAGCGCTATAACAACAATTTTGAATGGCTTCTATGTATTTTTTGTTTGTCACCTCTTGTAACACATCAAAAACAGGACATAATTAAAACAAGATTATTTTCATTCAAAGGTTAGAAGGGCGGATCTATCTTTTGTTATAAAAGGGATGGTTGATCCATTGTCGAATCAAATTTCAAGCTCTGTTTGTAATAATAATAATGGTATTTATTCAGAAATCAAAATCGTAGCCACATGGCCAAATTGGATATGATTTTTTTACAAATTTTGTATACACAATATATAATGGTAATTAATGAGCATAACATAAATGAAAACTGGCTTCAGAAAGAGGTAAGGAAGGTATGATAGTCTTAATGAGGATACAAGTCAAAGCGGTAGATTTGGATATACAAACATATACATATGCACATGCATATATAAAGACAATGACATATTAATTAGAAGAAATATCATCTGCACAGAAGGAAAAAAATGAGAATAACAGAGGAACTGCTGTAAGAGAGAAGGCGAAAGTAAAAGAGAGGTGCTTGGTGAAGAGAATAAGTATCTCACTAACCTCGAGGAAATTTTGTGGTAAATTGACTTAAAAACGGCACATCTAAAACCCCTTTTGAAACCTTATTGAACGAAGTAATGCAAGTGCAGGTATTTAAAAAAATATATATACCTGGAGGTTTATTACTCTAAATAAGTATCTAAAACTATCTATGGTTCGTTTATATGAACACTCGATGCATTATTCAAAAGGTTCTTTATTCTGAAGGCTCATTTTTCCAAAAATGAAATTGGGAGCGTTAATCAAAAATAAAAAATGGTTATTGTGTTGGGGTTATTTCAATTTCCAGTCAACGGACCACATACATTTTAAGAAATGAACGAAATCTTCGGAATAACTTATCAAATATATATTGACAATATTAGGAGTTAGTGAACTTTTGGAATAACGGACCGTAGGGAATGTCTTTCCTTCGGAATAGAGGACCACAGGAATGACAATCCTTAGAGCAATTTAAATTTTGAAAGAACGGACCAAACGAACCCTTTAAGAGTAATCGAAACTTCGGATCAATGGACCAAATAAATAACGATCCTTCGGAGTTACCAAAGCTTCAGAATGCCAAAGGAATGATTATCGTTCAAACTAACATCTTCAGTAGAATCGGACCAGAGGAATATCGACTAATTAAACCTTTGTAATTACGGTACAGACAGTCAGGACAATGCCCCTACCGAGTAATCAAGCTTACGGATAAAGAACCATAGAAAGAAGAGACCATAGGAATAAAGACCCTTCGCAATAATCGTAGCTTAGGTATAACGAACCTTAGGATTAACGACCCTTTGGAGTAATGAAAGCTTCAAAATAACGAACAGTAGGAATAACGGACCGTAGGAATTACAAACCTTCGGAGTAGTCGAGATTTTATAATAACGATCCATACCAACAACGGACTGAAGTACTAACGACCTTTGGAGTACTAGTAATGGAATTGTTGTAATCATCCTATAAGAAAAATGACCCCCCCAAAAAAAAAAAAATAAATAAATAAAATAAAATAAAATAAATAAATAAATAAATAAATGTATTAAATAATAATAATGATAATAAATTAATAAATAAAAATAAATAAAAATAAATAAATAAATAAATACATAAATAAATAAATGAAAAATATAAGGAAGCCATACAAAAACTACCTTGTTATTAATGAACAGATAGAAAGATGTCCTTCGTGTTGATATTCAGATTTCATCTTATTTTGTTAAATATTCTGATGAGAATATGCAGAAGGCAAATACTTTCCTATACATTTACTAGTGATCATCTCTGATGTTTGTTTGTTTTTTGTTTTTTGTTTTGTTTTGTTTTTTTTAACGAGGGAGGGGCGTGTTTTAATATCAATTTAATTGCAAAAGATCAAAAGCGAGAACCCTCCCTAAGGCTAACTAGAATGCAAATAGTACAAGTAATCTCAAATAAATGTGTAATTATGAATAATAATATACGGTGTTTAGTAGTGTAGAAAATCTGTGCAAAATCAAACCTATAAAATATGTAATTTGAAAAGCCTTTATACCTTAATTCCATTGCAATTAAGCAGTGAAAAATAAAGGGAGCACATGTCGATTAGCTTCTGAAATGCAGAATTTGTAAAAAAAAAAAATTGGAGGTACTTAAAACATAAGTTTTAGAATAGGGTTTAAAATGTGATTTAATGTTTTAGTAGCTATCAGGCATGGTGAACAATCGTGGGATTTCGTACTTACACAGGCGCGGATCCAGGATTTTCCAGAGGGGGGGGGGCCCAACTTTTTAAAAAATCTTGCGAGCGGAGCGAGCGAACGAGCGCGAAGCGTGAGTTAACATTCCCCGATATAATAGACCTATACTGACCTAAAACGAGGAATTTAAACAATTTTAATTTTACTCCTATGAAAACAAAATAATATATACGAGCAAAAAAAAAATAAAAAATCGGTACATTTTAAACAAAACTTTAGTGGTTGAATATGTATTCTAAATTGCCACTATGAGATGAAAAGGTAATATTTTTAGTTAATTGTGCATTACATACCCTACTAAATTGGTATCTGCGATCGCGAAGCGCGAGCCGAAAATTTTGGGTTTTAAAAAATATATGGAATAAATATAGGGGAACTTTCTACTATTATTTTTTTTTTTTTTTTAGATAATTGTGTATGAAAGACCTTATTTAGAATCCGCGAGCGCGAAGCGCGAGCTGAAAATTTTGAGGTAAATATTGGAGTTATTTGTGCATTATGATTTAGTATCAGACATGTCAGTGAGCGCCAGCGGGTTTTAAAAGATATATGGAATAAATAAAGGGGCACTTTCTAAGATTAAAAATTGTAGATAATTGTGTATTATAGACCCTATTTAGTATCCGCGAGCACGAAGCACGAGCTGAAAATTTTGAGTTAATTGTGTATTATATTATATACCCTACTAGATTGGTATCTGCGAGCGCGAAGCGCGAGCCGAAAATTTCGGGTTTTGAAAGATATATAGAATGAATAAAGGGGAACTTTCTAGCATAAAAAAATGTAGATCATAATTGTGTATTATAGACCCTATTTAGTATCCGCGAGCGCGAAGCGCGAGCCGCAAATTTTTGGTTTTAAAAGATATATGCAATAAATAAAGGGGTACTTTCTGGTATTTTTTTTTTCTCAAGATAATTGTGTATATATTATAGACCCAATGTAGTATCCTCGAGCGCGAAGCGTGAGCTGAAAATTTTTAGTTAGTTTTGCATTATATACCCTACTAAATTGGTAGGCCTATGTGCGAGCGCGAAGCGCGAGCCGAAAATTTTGAGCTCAAATTTGGAGTTATTTGTGCATTATGATTTAGTATCCGCGAGCGCGTAGAGCAAGCCGAAAATTTGGGTTTTAAAAGATATATGGAATAAATTAAGGGGCACTTTCTAGTATTCCCACGAGGCCGAGGGTCCACGAGGCCTCTTTTCTTTGTGAAATTTTGAAACTTTAGTTTTAAATATTTTTTCCTTATTTTTACTTTTCGTCAGAAATGTATTTCTATTTCTTAAAAAATGAAAAAAAATCGGCCTCGTGGACCCTCCCCCACATTTTAGGCCTTAGTTATGGTCGTTTAGAACCCAATATCTCCCTTTTCCCTTCTTTCTCCTCCTTTTTCTACTCTCTTTTTTTTTGGGGGCCGGGCCCTCGTGGGGGGCGGCCCCACCCCCCCCCTGGATTCGCGCCTGTTACGTCAAAATCGAGATTAAGATAAAGAAACTGCGTGGTTTTTTTTTTCTTGAGTCTGTCTTTAGCATTGACTATTGAGTGTATGTGCCTTGTTAGTATCAAGCTTTTAAATTTATTTGGAAGCATGAATTGCATCGTTGACAAAGTCAGGAATAAGTCATCATCATTAGTGATCTGTCCTAGGACAGGTTTGTTGACCTGAATATTATCTCTAGGCAGTGTCTTTCCAAGTATTTCTATCATAAGCCAATCTCTTCAATTGTGCATAACCACCTGCCCCACAATTGATCATTATATCGTCCAAGAAAGCTTTTCGGGGTCTCCCACGAGTCTTACTTCCTTTGAGACGTCCTTCCATGACCTTAATCAGGAGACTGTCATGGCGTAATATGTGACCTAACCAATTGTGTTGGCGACTTCTGATCGTGTCTATCAAGCTTCGCTCTTCCTGAGCATGATAAAGCACCTCTTCATTCGTCGTCCTGTCTCTCCATGAAACACCTAGCAGTTTCCTCCTACACCACATTTCTGTTGCCTCTAGACGAGCAATGTCTTTCTTTGCTAGAGTCCATGTCTCTGCTCCATAGAGAAGCACACTCCAGACTAGTGACTTCACAAGACGTTTCCTGAGGCAAAGATCAATGTTATGGCTCACTAAAATGTCTCGCCTTTGAAGGAAAGCAGCTTTAGCCTGTGTTGGTCTTGCATTGACCTCCTTATCCGACCTTCCATCTGTAGTGAGTACACTGCCTAGGTACCTGAAGTGCTTGACTTGTTCAAGGTGATTTCCATTCACATTTATAGAAATGTCTTTTGTCTGATTTTTACTAATCATCATGGCCTTAGTTTTCTTTTCGTTGATCCTCATGCCGTACTCGCGAACAACTCGGTCCATGTTGTCCATCTGTCTCTGCAGACCCTCTTCTGATGAAGCGAGTGTAGCCTGATCATCAGCATATCTGACTGATTTAATCAGTGTTCCTCCAACTAGTATACCTTCATCCACTGCTTCGAGGGCTTCAGCCACCATTGCTTCAGCATATATGTTAAAGAATAGATGTGATAGAAGGCATCCCTGTCGTGTGCCTCGTCCAATCACTGCAGGCTTGGATACCCCAAGTATATATCCTAAATGTTGGATACAACAAGGTACGCACGGTCTCCCCGATGCAAATGTAAAATTTTACAGATTACAATCCGTTTTTGAACGGGCTACCAGGGAGAGTAAAATTTTGTTTACTCCGACCAGGGCCGCGATGCATAAAGAGTTACTAATAGAGTAACTTTGCCATCAACGGTAACTACCATGGTAACATTGCTCAACAGCCAATTAAAATGCAGTATTTCATGAAACTTATCATTGATGGCAAAGTTACTATAATAGTAAAAAATAATATAATAATAAAAAGTTACTGTAATATGAACTCTTTATGCAACGGGGCCCTGCACAATCGTCGCGTGAAGAATATTTTCCATAATCGTTTCCACGACTTTGAAATGGATTTATCCACGATAATTAAGCATTTACATATATTGAGGCCTGCCTGTAAGAAGCCTTGCTAGTTTTGTATGTACCCTAATCCAAACTATTAACCTCTCTCGTACAAGCGCAAAATTAACGCCATTGTAGTAGGCATATTCAATTCATCAATAATTATTTCTATGTTCAACAGAACCAAACAATACATATTTAGAATGAAGTTGACAATAGTAATAAACTGACATAATGTTTAACATTCGTACCCAATCAATTTCAACGGTATTTTAATGTAGGTTTGGAATGAAGGGGACTGTATTAATTTTAATAAACTTTTTTGTTGTTGACAGACATGATCTGACCGTATAAATTCTAATGGGGTTGAATTTGAATTCACCAAAATTTCAAGACTTGTCAACTTGCATTATATGGAAATTAATTTTTAAAAAATGAAGTAAATTTTTTTGCTTTGTCCAAGAATCTGTCAACAAATTATTGGCATACGTACCCCTCATTATGATGTGCACCAGAGAGTAATGAATGTGGATGTAATTTCATATTGGATTTATATGTCAATATTGAATTACTTTTATTTTGTGAAATGCAACTTTCATTTTTGTGACATTCTGAATAAAATGTTTAATGACAAGCAGGTCCTAATTTATCATCATGTGTTAATTTGTGTTGTTTGAGATAATTAAATAAATTCATGTTATACTGAAGCGATGAGTACAAATTCTTATCTAGAGATAACTTGGCAATAACACAATGAAACCTTCCAGTCTTCAGTCCTTCTTAAAGACCGAAACTGATACTATTTTAAGGGGATTGGGGGTGGCTAGGCATTAATGTCATATTAAATATGTGCTGGATTTTTAACGTGCCATCTGTATTTTGTAAAAAGATGATGATGAAGATGAAGGGCATGCGAGCAGTGTGCGTGTAAATGGGTGTGGTGTCTATGATCAGATGTTAAGGTGATCTCGCACATACAAATCGGATCATGTTGGTTAGTGGCGTTTACTGGCCAGCCATAATACGACCGTATTGACGGTCACTGGAGCTGGCGTCACACTGTCCCGATGTTCAGCTGCGATGGATTCACGATGGTGCCTTATTAGGGTTCGGGCGAAGTTAGCCGATGCCTACAGAAGGTAACACACGATTGCAACTTTCTATTCATTAGCGGGATGACGCTTTGTATTATTATGTAATATCCCACAGATGAAAAGCATTTTTACGGATTTATGCCGATGCGAAGGACATACGAAGGGTACACGATGCTTTCGTGATCAGAGCAATTAAATTAAAAAATATCCATGACCGTGGGTCCATCCGTGCTCAACTTCGGGAAAGTGCGATGCGGGTTTGACGATGGCTACACGATGGCATTGAGAGGGCAGCGAGAAATCGTGTTGCCTTCGCATTGCCTTCGTAAGGCAAAAATGCTCGCTGGTACGTACGATGCTCTAACGAAGAGAACCTTCGCTTAGACCATCGGGATTATTTTGGGGCTGCCAAAGATTTTGCCGATGCATCGAAAGTTGCTGCCGAAGCCTGAAAAAACTCCACCGATGGTCGTGGTTTTAATATTGTTAGGTATACAGGCTGTATCAAATAAAATGGTACAATTGGAAAACATTTTGTTTAATTATTAAAATTAATCACAATCTAATAAAATTCAACATTTCTATAAAGGAAGAAAATTAGGCAACATTCTTCAACATTATTATCATTATTATTATTTTATTTTTTTGTATCTCATTTGGTGATGTAGACACTGAGATATCATCACCTTTCTATAATCAAGAAAATATATTGCGCATGGTTTTCCATGGTCTATATTTAGATTTTGCGCATAGTAGCCACGAATTCATCGCTCAGGAACAATAAATGTGTGTAACATCGATCAGCTCCTCGTCGCACACTTTTTTTTTCATGTGGTACCACATACAGACATTCTTTCAGAAGATGTCATACTTTAAATATTTTCCCCTGACTGCTCCATTCTTTTTATTACAGTCTGTAGTACTCCAAAATGGCCTGATGCCTTCGTGATGCTTTCGTGATGCCTTTGTGATCAGAGCAAAATTTGGGTTTTTCCGCCATCGTGTGTCCATCGCTGCTAACCTTAGGGACAGTGCGACGAGAGCTTGACCGACATGAACGGACTGTAGCTCCAGACTGAGAGAGGGGTGGCTTATTTTTAATCAAATCTTTTAAATCTCCTTAATTTTATTTTTCCCGTTCTAATTTCCTTAATAAAACCTTCAATTGCATCAAGTTTGTAAATCTAAAGAGGAGAAGAATAGACGAGATAGAAAGAGACAAACAGACAAAAAGAGATAGAGAAAGAGAAAGAAAGATAGAGAGAAAGACAAAGACAGAGAGCGAGAGAGAGAGAGAGAGAAGGAGAGGGAGGAAGAAAAAGAGTGACTACTGAGAAAAATATACAAAATTGATTTTGTCCTGTTCTAATTTCCAAAAAAAAAAATCAATAGGATCAAATTTGTAAATCTAAAGAAGAAAAGAAAAGACGAGATAGACAGACAGACATGCACGCACACACATACACACACACACAAACACACACACACACACACACACACACACACACAAACAAACACACACACACAGAGATAGAGAGAGAGAGAGAGAGAGAGAGGGATATCGAGAAAAGGTGATGGAGAGAAAGGCATACTATTAATAAGTATAAAATTGTGCATTATGAAAGTGGGCAGGATTGGCAAGGATGTAACGTCCTTGGAAAAAGTTCAATAGCATATTTATTTTGTTCGTTGTTATGTTTATGAAATGTATGTTTGGCAATGAATACAGGATTTTTTTTTTCTCACTTGCTACAGGCATCCAGTGCGGTTCTTATGTTCTGACCACCTAATTTGCATAAAAATGGCTGCAAAATGGACTATTTTCGGGATTATGTCTAAAATATTATACATTAATATACGTTGCAATAGACATAGAGGCCGCAGAATACTGCCTTGAAAAAAAAAAACTGTATTTAAGTTGCTAAATAGATTAGTTACAAATTTAATGAATCAATCAATTAAGTAAATTTATGCATATTTCTAGTCATAAATTCTAGAGTTTAATCAAATTTGCTCAGGGATGTTCTAATGTTATCCTATACAACATTCATGTACAACAAAGAAATGATCGATGTTCATGTATTTCATCTTTGTGCGAATTTCTTATATTTTTTTCCCTACTATTTATTTTGTAAATGTTTTAAAACAAGATCTGTCGAAAAATATTGAGTAACAATCAATTAAAATTAGCAAGGCTTAAAATATGACGTAATGTAGGTTTTTTTTATTTTTTTTATGTTAGGTGTACAGACACAAATGCATCAAAAAGCCACACGCCCCACAGACAGTCATACCCACATAAATTTAACAGTATTCTTCTTATCCAAGTCATACATAAGTTTTGCAAACAAATAATGCCTAGAAGAAAAAATAAAAGAAAAAGAGGGAGATTAAAAAAATAAATAAAAAAAAAAGACCACACCCAGATAAATAAGATTTATTTGGGTGGTTGCCAAGGACGATGCGCTCCACAGCATTTGTAAAATAATTCACTAGTAATAATATATTCACCACAAAAAAATTACTAATTGACTGTAATTTGGTATATCGGAAGGATAAAGTTGCATTGAAATCTCTTTGGAGTACAAAAATAACCAATGCACCATTTCCTTTTAGTTATTATGTGTATTTTGCAATTCTTATGGCAAGTGCGGATAATATCACCAAATATTTTGTTCGTTTTACTTTGAAGGCATATGCTTACGTTATAGACTTGTAATTTAAAAAAGAACAAGGAGAGATGAAATATGAACATTGATGCCTTCATATCAAGCTAAAAACTCTGAAACCCCCCCCCCCAAAAAAAAAAAAAATACAACAACAACAACAACAACAACAAAACAAAACAAACAAAAAAATCAAAAGAAATGCTTTCGATACGTTATATAATCGAAGATTTTGTGTAATTTCTATCGTGCCGATAATAATTCAAACCGATTATCTCACTGACGGCGGATGTTCACGACTGTGTGCGAACATAGCGACTGTTGGCGGTCAACTTTCTCTTTGTCATTAGATGGGAATCATTTTGAACTTAACCAATTTGGGGGTTCATTAGAGTTCATTGTGGCTCGTAAAGAGTCATAAACAGTTGCTAATTTAAATTTGAACGCATTAAATAGAATCCCCGAATTTGCTACGTTCGCAATTATTCGCCGCTGATGACAAAGGAAAAGGTGTGCGTCGACCGCTACGTTTGCAAATATTCGTTGTTCAGTGAAATACCACCTAAAATTATAAAGACGAACGAAAGGTGTGAGAGCAGGGGCGTCAATCACATGACGGTGTGACTATCGGTAAACTTTCCATATACCGTAGTTATCTGAGAACAGGGGTTTCATCATCAGGTCTTTGAAAAAAGGGTCAACATCATGACATTTTTTTTGTCAAGATAAAAATCCTATTGCTTTGAGTACAAGCCATCTACATATTCCATATGATATTGGCCTTCTTTTTCCAAAATCCCATTTTTAATTAAAAATGCAACGAACTAATGCGAGGTCAGAGCGAGTCCTATTTTTTATTATTATTATTTTTTTTTTTTAAACCAAGTAAAAGCTAGTTGCTTATAAATAATACTCAGAGGTTTGGAATTGAACGGATTAGATTAAGCTTCGCATGCTGAAACAGGGATAGAATAAATATTTAGATTTGTACATGTATATGAGAAGTTGAAGTTAGTAGGGTGTTTTCGCTGGACTACGGAGGAGCTTATCTAGAACATTAGCATAAAAAGGGCACTATTTTCAAAATACCTGCAAACCCTCGTTTTCTATCTTCTTCAATAACTTTGAATAAAAGTTTCCAATGTAACCGCACATGTACTCTTTGGCTTGTGAGACATTGTAACGGCTATTGTTGCAAGATAGATTCAATCAGTATATAGGGCTTTGATATACAGTGCGACACAGAAAAAAAAACTAATTTTGAAAGCATCTGTCATATTGAAATGTTAGAGTTTTGTGACTTTGATATTTATTTCAGCATAAAGACTCACTCTATACTCAATTATACCAAACGTATAAGTGTATTGTAACGGTCGACTGAGCACTTATGCTTTATAAAAAAAATCGTAAAATTCGTCTCAATATATATATATATACCAAGTTTGAGCAAAAGCAACCCTTGCAATTAATTAGTCTTTTTAAATATTTTGTCCCTTATGAATAGACCCAGGAGGACTGACCTAAAACAATGAATGAATGCTAAGAAAGCAGGGTTTCTTGTGACAAAACTTGGAAGAAAGTGTTTCACACCAAAGTTATCAAAAATTCAAGTGCTCAGTCATCCACGATAGAACAGATGCAAGTTTAGTATTACTGTGGTATCTCACTTCGCCTCCGCGACGGATAAAATGTATTAAAGACATCTCCGATACTTTATTCCGTCGCGGAGACGTCTTCGTGACAATTTTCATAAACTGTCTCAAAGTACTTTCCGCGACTCAAGAAACGTTGCATTGACTGAGGAGATGTCTCCGCGACAGTTTTCATAACTGTCTCCAAGTAGTTTCAAAACCATCTCAAAGTAGGCCCAAATCCGTCTCAAAGTAGTTTCAAAGTAATTTCAAAGTAGTTTTTGCGAAGTGAGATACCACCCTTACTCTTCGTCATGATAAAAATAATAAATCTTTAATCATTAGACACAAAAGACATGCAATCTTAATATGAGGCTCTAAAAGTTGGGTTTACTCTTTCTTGGGATGCACTTTTTACGAGACAAGACGTAGTATGCGGAATGCGATCAAATGCTCAAACTCCGCATTTGTCATCTTGCATAAAGGATGTTTGTTGCAATACGAATTCAATCCACAGGCTACATACCGGCGATACGTAGTTCTTTTTTCATTCCAAGGTTTTATTGTGTCAAATGCGTCTATGTGCAAAACAACTGACCTAAAACATTGCTGATATGAAAAGAAATAACCTACCGCCCAGTCTTTATGATTAGTCCAATCAAAGTATGCTCCTTTATGTTCTAACAGAGGGGGAAATGCCTAATTAGATGGCCAAAGTATTATCGGTTGCTAAAATGAAGGTGACTTGTCCTTCCATTAATTTTAAAGCGTGCCATGTGATTCTTAATTTTATTTGGTACATTTTTAAAAACAGGTAAACATATGAAAGCATAAGCACATCGCCCTATCGTCCTTCCAATTATTTTAATGCGTGCCATGTGATTCTTAATTTCATTTTGTACATTTTTAAAAACAGAAAATAATCACATCACCCTATGAAAGAATAATTAGGAGTGTGGCACCTATAGGGGGGTACATTTCGCCCCGCTATCATAGCCACCCCCAATGAACCCGTGGGGTTTGCTCCCATGATTAGATATACTTCAACTATGACCACCGGTAATTTGACGATATCTCTTTATCTGGACTGATCCGTAAATCTAATATTTACGAACAACAACATTGGAAAAGCCAGTCCAGTGCAGAATAATTTGCATTGGAATTATATCCCTCCTTTTATTGGTTACATTTATTACCATGGAAACGCTTCGATTTCTGCAATTAGCTGTATGCATCACTTCTCTAAGCTTTGCAACAAGTCAGGGTAAGTTTAGACTCCTTTCAAATTCTCTCTTTTCTGCTCAACTTCAAAGCAATTAAGCAAAAACACGGAACGATCATCGATTTGCATAACCAATTAGCAATCAAATTATGCGAAGGTTTTATACCACGATTGATACACCACTGTCTCATTACAGTCTTATGAAACTTAAGAGGTGTAAGCTTAGCGAATTAAGGCTTTGTAATCAATCTTGAATTATATATACAAACTTCATAGAACAACCATCAAATTTGATTTTCGAATTAGCAATCAAATTATACATCGGGATAGAGACGGATAGAGAATAGATGTCTCTAATCTTTATGATATTGAGTGGAAATAAGCAATGCTACATTCTCGCAATATAATGTTTATTTGTGATATTTTTTTATTTTATTTTTTTTTTTTACTTTTTATTTCATGGTGAATAACCTTTTTTCACCCGCCCTTTTCTGGGTTGCTTATCGTGAGAATTATTTCTTTGGGAAAATGTATTGGCAAACGAACCGTAAACGATACAAGGTTGTGAGGAAATAGTGAAAAAGTTTCATGATTTCACTTACTCATAACACTAAATCACATTTGATGTGTTTAGATTTTTTTCCTCTGTCAATATCCTAAACAATTTTGCCCTATCAAATTTGAATAACTGGGTAACCATGGCGTGAAATAAGTGATAAAGGTTGACAAATTCAAACGGTTCGAAATGTTTTGACGGCCCGAATGATGTCTTAATATAAATACATAGTTTGTAAATCAAAAATTTATTGAAGTTTCGATCTCATTGAAGTATTTTGGAAGACTTAAATTAATTTATCGAAAGGAAAATACAATTCATGTTTTCTTATTATGGATTCTTGAATCAATCGGTGAATGTTCTGGTATATTTGCGTCTGAAATCACTTCTTTATTCAAGAAACACTGAAAACCTAAACGGGTAGACCGACTAGCTTTAAAGCTAGTCGTAGTGATGCCCAGACTGACTAGCTTTAAAACTAGTTGGTCACGACAGACTAGCTTTCCTTCAACACAACCCGGTTATTACGGACTAGCTTTAAAACTCGTCCGTCTCTACGGACTAGCTTGAAAGCTAGTCCGTCAAGTTAGTCCGTCAAGACGGACTAGTTTTAATGCTCGTCGGTCACGACGGACTAGCTTTTCAGAAAGCTAGTCGGTCATGACAGACTAGCTTTAAAGCTGGTCGGTCACGACAGACTAATTTTAAAGCTCGTCCGTCGTGACCGACTAGTTTGACGGACTAGCATAAAAGCTAGTCGTAGTGATGCCCAGACTGACGAGCTTTTGAGCAGGACTAGCTTTACAGCTAGTCGGTCATGGTGCAAAAGCTAGTCTGTCGCGCTTTTCTGCTGCGATGTTCTTGCTACACTGAAAACCTAAATGGGTAGACCGACTAGCTTTAAAGCTAGTCGTAGTGATGCCCAGACTGACTAGCTTTAAAGCTAGTCAGTCACAACGGACTAGTTTTCCTTCAACACAATCCGCTTATTACGGACTAGCTTTAAAGCTCGTCCGTCTCTACAGACTAGCTTTCAAGCTAGTCCGTCAAGTTAGTCGGTCACGACGGACTAGTTTTAATGCTAGTCGGTCACGACGGACAGCTAAGCTAGTCCGTTTGACCGACTAGTTTGATGGACTAGCATATAAAAGCTAGTCGTAGTTGATGCCCAGACTGCGAGCTTTGATGCAGGACTGCTTTACAGCTAGTCCGTCAAGTGTGTCAAAACTAGTCAGTCGCGCTTTTCGTTCGCGATGTTCTTATTTCTATCTTGACGACTAGCATTACGAAATAGCTTAATATGGCTTCATCAGCTTGTCAGAGACGTCAAATCTGAAATATAGAGAAAACATTTAAAGAAATACGATTAATTTTTTCACAAAAATTCAAAAATTCAAGCCAAAATCATTATTATTGATGATATCAGAGTACAGGAATGAATACAGGAGGCACAATTAGTTAACATTATGGCAATTATCAAATAATGTGATGTTGAGATTTAATTTGGAAATCAAATTGTGAAATAATTACACTGAAGCCAGCCAAACAAACAAGTTAGATGCAATCCATAACGCTAATAATATGCATTTTGAATTATTTAACTTATATGCTGCTTGCAGTGCGCGATTTGATGTCACGACTGGGGGGGGGGGCTTAAATAGCATTTAGCATTATATTCACACTACATTTTGCCTCTTTATTAGCTTCACTAGCTGACTACTTTAAAATCAAGGGAACGATCCCAGAAAAAAAATCGAGGGTGAAACGGTCCCCACTGTCCCCGGGCTTCCCCGCCAATGGCTTGATCATCATTGCTTGTCTGTTGTATAGGCCTGCCATTTTTGCATTTTCTACGCATATCTTTCTTGAGAGCACCTCAGACGGAATCCCGCAATCGCGCCTCTAATCCAATATTCTGTTCTTTCAGATAGTAATCTAAAAGAATATGTGGGCAATATAATTCTTAGAATTAGAATTGAATTCAATATTTAATGTTGCTATTATCGTTGTCAGTAACACACACGCAATTTATAATAATTTGGCAAGACCAGATTTGTTTTCGTGTTGGTGACTATAGTATTATCCATGTGAAAAATAACGATATCTATGAACGGAAAAATAAGGAATTCAAAAGAGTCTCACAATATCACATGAAGGAGATCCCATTATCATCAAATCTTCAGTTTTACGGGGTATATCGGATCTGCTTCCTTACAGTTTGCTATTAAATAGATTTCACATACAATAATACAAATAATAGATGATGTCCTTTTCGCAATGCGCATGTTATTCACTCGATGCTATCACCTTGTATTCACTGCTGTTGCTTAGCCGGGCATTCACAGTAATCTATAAGGAAGACAAGATTCTTGGGTTCTATAGTACGAGGTATTCAATTAGCCTGTAATTTAAGAATGGAGAACAACAGTTTGAACCTACTCGTTAATTGTATCTTGCGTGATTGATGTTATGTATCGTAAGCTTTAAGATTGTCAGGTCAAAAACAACCTTTGTTTGAGAATAATTGTATTCACTTGATTATGTTCGGAAACATGCCGCTCTAAATTTACAATGGAGATAATAATTGACATTGCATCTGTGTGTATTTCAAAGCTAGTCAGTCATTTCAATTGTAAGCGACATTGCAGCTATGTGTATCAAATCCTAGTCGGTCATCTCTAATGGGTAAACTGAGGCTACATTCCAATTTTATTGAGCTCGTCCGTCGCATGACGGACTAACATTCAAGTGTGACGGACTAGCTTTAAGCTGCGTCCGTCAAGTTGAGAGATTTGATTCAGTTGTAAGCTAGTCCGTCTCGACGGGCATAACATGAACAAGCTTTAACTAGTCCGTCGTGATGACTAGCTTTAAAGCTAGTCCGC
Source organism: Paracentrotus lividus (assembly GCA_940671915.1). Lineage (NCBI taxonomy): Eukaryota > Metazoa > Echinodermata > Echinoidea > Camarodonta > Echinidae > Paracentrotus > Paracentrotus lividus. The sequence continues at coordinate 4,220,108 of CALNVZ010003014.1, read as the reverse complement.
TCACTGACGGACGAGGTTAGTTTCAGTGTACTGTCTTGACAGACTAGCATGACGGACAAGTTAATATGGCTTCACCAGCTTGTCAGAGACGTCAAATCTGAAATATTAGAAGACATTATAAAGATACGATTAAAACATGAATTTTGTCACAAGAATTTGAGCAAAAAAAAATCATTTCATTTTGATGATATAAATCAGAAGACAGGAATTAATACAGGAGGCACAATAATTAGTTAACATTATGGCAATTATCAAATAATGGGGGCACGGGGCCCAGGGGTCGCCGCCATGGCTTGCATCATCATGACTTTTTGTTGTAGGCCTACCTGCTTTTGCATTTTCGGCGTATACACTTGTCCTTGAGAGCCACTTCAGAATCCCAAAGTCGTGCCTCTAATCCGATATTCTTTTCTTTCAGATACAAGTAATCTAAAGAGAAGTGGAGCCTATATTTATCATTAGAATTGAATTTCAATTTTCATAATTTAATGTGATTGTTACTATCGTTGTAAATACACACAATTTATAAATTGATTTGGCAAGACATAATTTTTTCGCCTTGGTGATTATAGCATTAATCTATATGAAAAAATAACGCTATCTGTGAACTGAAACATAAGGAATTAAAAAAGAGTACTCTCACAGTCATGTCACAGGAAGGAGATGGCCATTATAATCAAAATCTTAAGCTTTACGGGGTATATCAAGTGTGCGTCTGTACAGTTTGCTCATTAAATGGAATTCACATACAGCATTGTACAGATAATGCAACTAATAGTGATGTCCTTTTCGCAATACGTATGTTATTCAATCAATTGTACCACCTTCTATTCACTGCTGTTGCTAAGCCGGGCATTCACCAGCAATCTATAAGAATAGATGGTTCATGGGTTCTATAGTAACGAAGTATTCAATTAGCCTGTAATTGAAGAATGGAGAGCAATATTTGGAATCTACCGGTACTCGTGAATTGCATACTTCTCATGATAGATGTTATGTCTCGTAAGCTTTCAGATTGTCAATCTAACACAACCTTTGTTTCAGGATGTTGATTGTATCCAACTTCTATTCACTGTTCTTGCTAAGCCGGGCATTCACCAGCAATCTGTACGAAAATAACGGGTTCTTGAGTTCTATAGTAACAAGGTATTCAATTAGCCTGTAATTGAAGAATGGAGAGCAATATTTAGAATCTACCGGTACTCGTGAATTGCATACTTGTCATGATAGATGTCTCGTAAGCTTTCAGATTGTCAAGCCAAAACAACCTTTGTTTCAGAATGAATCAACTTGATTATGCTCGGAAACAAAATAAATAGAGAAGGTACATTGAAACGACATTGCAACTATTTGTATCAAAAGCTAGTCAGTCATTTTAATGGGTAAACTGGGTCCACCCAGCTACTTTTATCGGCCTGGTCGGTCGCGTCAACGGACTAGCATCAAGCTTGACGGACGAGCTTTAAAGCTCGTCCGTCAAGTTGAGAGATGTAGATTCAGTTGTATGCCAGTCCGCCTCGACGGACTAACATGACAGACTAGCTTTAAAACTAGTCCGTCTTGACCTACTAGCTTTAAAGCTAGTCGGTCCATTGACGGACGAGGTTAGGTTTTCAGTGAAAGTCTACTGAAATACAATTTATAATGATACATTATACACAGAAAATCAAATACATAAGGCCTAAACAATGCTGTAATGCTGTAAGACTGGTGTGGGGTTTTCATTTCATCTTCACGTACATTTTTCAGACAGGCTTGGATCCAGGGGTGGGGGTTCTGAGGAAACAGGGCCTGCCCCTTAAACGCCATCATTTAAAAGGGAAAATAAGCACTCTGACATGGGCAAAAGGAATATATTGCCATTCAGGCATATTTATTCTGCACTTGACATCAGATGATGAATGAATTTAGCTGTTTTATAGAACCACAGTCGTTATTTCTTAAAGCATGAAACTCTCTCCCATACTGCAAATGTTGCTTGATAATTTCAGTTCCCTTTGTCTCTTTACATAAAAAACAATACGAATAGCAATACATAGATGAGCGTGAAGAGTTTGAAATTTAATTGAGCAGAATAAGCTGGCAAGATGCAACAGCCTTACCATAGAAAAGGGATGCTTCATTAGCATTCTTTATTTATTTAGTTTTTTTAATCTTTGTAAGGTTTCTTTCATTAAATTTCTCAGTGTTGGCAAATAAAAAAAAATTGAAAGCATTCATGAAGCCCATTTCAAAAGTTGCTTTTTGGCTTTATTTCCCGATTCTATTCTATAGTTACATTGAAAACGGTCATTTAAAGACATTATTTGTTTAAATTCTTATTTAAAACTACCTACTGAAAAGATTAACTGTTAAACCAAGTGGATATTTTTCTATTTTGATTCAAATGATCTATTCAGAACCAGAAAGGCCCTAAACCCGTTAACATCATTTTGCATCCAGTCTTCTTGGTTTGTCATTGGTTCTTCTTCTCGAGTCCTTTCTCCTATTCTACTCTTTGATTTGTAATTAACCTGATTACATTTAAAGATCATAGTATGCATTGTATATATTGATTATTCGGGGAATCCAACTCAGAATTAGACTGTACCCATTAAGTACTGAACGCAGGCGATCCCAGTAGGCGAAAGAGTAGTAAGATCAGCTTGGTAGCAAGGGTAGGGGAAAAGAGGGCCTTGTAGAAGGTGACTCATGGTCTCCTCCTCTCCGCATTCGCATACTGGCCTTCCTTCAGTGTCGATGCCCCATTTGGCCATCAATACCTTGCAACGGCCGACTCCAGTCCGCAGGCGATTCAGACAGAGCCAAAAAGGCTTTGGTAATACTTCTTCATGCTGACAAGCAGAAGGGCAAGGACACTTCCTTTTGGGAGGCCATTCAGTGCGAAGATGACACACCCCTTTTGACGCAGGCAAAGACTATCACAATTATCAACGTGCATTTTAATCATTTTCCTACCAATTTACTCGTCCCCATGAACTGTTAATATTAGAAAAGGGAGATTTTGAGTATTGTTTTGAGCTTCCCATTATCCTTCAGTCATGAACATAATAGATCAATAGTCCGCTGAGTGCAGTAAACACAAGATAAAAGAAAGTTTTCAGAACAAACTTACCCGAATTCTCTTTTTAGCTAAAAATACGCCCCGATATCAGCCGATTTGTCTTTAAATTCAAATTCTTATTTATTTCTTTGTCTGGAACAATTATATCCCAGGATTTGTCCAACCATTAACGAGATTTAAAAAAAAGGTCTGATGAATTCACATTAGAACATGATATAAGCTCAATATTTTCTTAATCTTTAAATCTTTTGTTTATCCATTAAATTATTGATTTATTTATTCTTATGAAACAAGGTTGGCGAAGCGTTTCCAAAACTTATGTTCTCATGAATATGAAAACGATAAATCAATTTGGTACCATTTAGTTTCCGATCGTTTTGGCGCCCCAATGAAAGATTGATTTGATACTACCTATCAGTTTCAGGTCAATTTGGCACCCCCTGATTTATGACCAATTAGGCGCCCCGTGAGATTCAAGGCATTTGGCTCCCCCTGTTTTATTTTAGTTCGGAGCCCCCTAATCAGTTTCCTTTCAATTTGGCTTTCCCTTATTTGAAGACCAATTTAGCGTCCTAATAATTTTCGGTCAGTTTGGCTTCGCTAGGATCAATACGTCGCCCCGGAGCTAAAGATCAAATTGGCACCCTTAAGTTTAAGATCGAACCTGAAGTTTAAATTCCCTTTAATTTAAAATCGATTCAGTGCCAACAAATGTTAAATATTGGGCGCACTCCTCCGCTTTTCTTTTTTTTATGTGTCATCTTCTTTCCCCTTTTCGTTCCCATTTTCCTACAGTTGTTGGTGCCCCCTTTCCTCCCCTCTTTTTGCCTACCCGGGCATGGGCCGCCCTCACCCCCCCTCCCCCCGGATACGCACATGATGACAATGATCGGACTGACCAGATAGAATGTCTTCCTACCATTTAACCAACCATGCATTTAACCATCAGTCCTGTAAAGGAAAATAGGTTAATGCCTTTATTGCTAAATAACTAGTGCCGGATGGTGGTCGGGATACAAACCTTGCAACTTGAGGTTCACACTTTATCAACGTCATTAAACCACTTTTTACATATATATTCATGATTGTATTAAAAATATCGAACCCATATTCGGCGTACTGATCTGGGCCATAGTTTATTTCATTTGATGTTTATTCAAGAACAATCTATCATTGCAAAACAATTACCCTTCGAATAATCATATCTCTCAAAGTGGTAAATCATTAATGCTGATATAATTGATAGCATATAATGTAAATTGTTTAGAAACTGTTCATTTTGTATAGACCCTGATTGCAAGTGATAAATGGCAAGTTGAATGTGTATATGATATATGTTTTGATTATTCATCAAAAATAAATTATGATGAGTGGTTTGATGTAATTGTTTTGAGGTCCAGTGGGTTTGGGTCCAAAAGTCAAGAGCTTGTTAACCCGTAAGTTTATCTCAGACATGCCATGATAAGGAAATGTCATATTTAGGTTTTTAGTTATTCTTCTCTCTCTTCTCTTTACCCTTTTCCTCTTCTTCTGAATATTTACTTGTTCCTCTTTGTATTCTCTATATTTTTCTTGATCTTCTATTATATGTCTTTTATCCTTCTATTTTTGTTTTACTTCTGGATACTTCTGCACTGATATATTAAAAAAGATACGGATTTTCAACTCGCTGAACTCATGACACTTTAACGTCATTATTATTGTAGGTCTACATTTTCCATTTGTCCATTTGGGCCATGGATCATTCCGGTCAGTTATCACCAAACATCTGGTACGGCTCCAGTTGAACAGAATCCGCATATGGACCCAGAATCGGGGTCAATTTGAACCTTCATTTTTGGTCTGAAGTGTATAGGCTAAACACAGTGCAGGAATAAAATATATTTTTTGTGTCCTTAGGCACGTTAGGCAAATATAAGCCTAATCATAACGAAAGATAGTCCCACACATCAACTCCCTCGGATAGTTCTTAAAGCCGTAGGTCCCCGTGTAGGTTGAAGAAATGTCTTCTTTTTTTATTTCAGTAGAAAAGAGATGTTTGACATCTGAGCAACTGAAAACCGATTCGGTAGGCTTTTAATTAAGATGCTCTATCCGAATTCGCTAGTTTTAAGCCCAGCTGTCAACAATTTTCGTTGATACGTGACACATCTAAAGTGGCCATCGTTTGCAAGTCTATTATTGCATATTGTATACCAAAACAAGAAAACTACATGCACAATCATTCGATGTCCTTCTCAACAGTTAGCTAAAATAAGACAGAAATTCGCCATTAATCCCAATATTTTTAATTCGCTTCAGATGCTGAATTCTGGAACCAGGAGGCGCAGGAGGCACTCAAGGAGTCGATTCGTCTTACGGAACGGAACACCAATACGGCTAAAAACATCATCATGTTCCTTGGGGATGGAATGAGCATCGAGACCCTGACAGCAGCCCGTATCCTCAAGGGGCAGATGGCGGGGGGTCTAGGAGAGGATGCTCAGCTGGCATTTGAGACCTTCCCACATTTCGGCTTGGCCAAGGTGAGGTTTGTCAATTCTCTAGGGAAACAGTTACTGTATGCCATCTAGCAATACATATTGTCAAAGCTATGAATATCAGATAATTTATATGGTTACTTATTATCACATTTGGGTAGATTTTTCTATTTGATTGAATTTTGAACAGTGTGAGGAAATGGTGCATTGTGAGCTATGCTTAGGATCAGGAACGACAAAGATAGAGACTAGGATCGCTGACGAATGTGCGCATAAGTTCCTAAAGGATGGAAATCCGATTTCCATTATCGTAATAACCAAGCTTAAACATCTTATATATTACTAAGACACGAGACTATGATATAATCTCGCTCATTTTATAAAATGTTGAAACGGTAATGTGGGTGCATACAACAGACGCCAATAAATAACTGCAGGAATACGCCCTGTTTAAATGCAAAAACTTATTAATTAAATCCTTCCTTTACTAGAAAGTAAGCAACTGTTATTTATCAGTATGTATAAAATGAGAGCTATAAATAAATACAGGAAAAGCAAAAATAATCCAAACTGGTACAAGGATTAGTAAGTATGGCATTATTGTTATGTACTTTATTCGACTTGAATTTCTTTCATTGTCTTTTATCACACTCATACTTCCTTGAGCAAAATATGAATATCATACAAAGTAACATTTTACAAATATTTACTAAAATAAATCATGATTTAATAATATAATGTAAAGCATATATTTACGTGCACATATATGCCAAAATAAAACAATAAGAGCAGACGTTGCTGTGTTATATACCTCTGATGCCTTCTTGAAGGGCATACCATTTATGCTTTAGGGAGCACTGTCCTCTTTTGTAAATGAACGGTTTCGTATCCTTTACAAAAGTGGGCAGTGCTCACTCAAACATTAATAATTTTCGGGTTTTTGGTGTGAAAATTATATTTATTTTCTTACTTTTGCGCTCGTGGTGCCTATTGTTACAGAAAATAATGTGGTACAAATGACATGACCACCATATTTTTTTTCTGTCGATTTTGTTTTTTAATCGTATACAACTATTTCTGGTCCTCCAGTCTGAATAAGAAGCCCGCTTTTAGAATCATCTTCAATGAGGGTGACAACAGTCAACATTTGTGGAGGAGAAAGAAAAATAATAAAAAGAAAAAAAATAGTCATACCTGATTTCCGCATATGAATCTTCTCTTTATTTTTCACCCCCCCCCCCCCCTCTCTCTCTCTCTCTCTCTCTCTCACTCTCTCTCCTCTATAACAATTTTTTTTTTCCTCGTCACTTTGTTGGAAAATGTTTTTAAATACCACGTATCCTTGCAAAAGATATCAACAAGATACGAATTCAGCAAAATAGTAGCCAAACATATATTTAAATTAATGTTTATTATTTACTTAATTCTCACTTTATAGGGCTTCGCCTCGCTATATTTATAGGCAAGGGGGAGCATAATCAAAAGTTATTTTAAACTGCTACATTCAAAAAGTAAAATGAGTGTGAATAAAATTAGCAGGCAAACTCGCATGACGTACAAATCTTAACTGTGCCGAGTGGATGAATAAAGATTAAAACGTATATTGAAAGAATATATGTATACAACACTCTCTCACCACACCCCCCCCCCCCCCGCTCACATTACACATACCCACACCAGTACACACGCCAAAATAATACACACCAATGCACTCCCAAACACACACACACACACACCACACCCCTTCACACTCAAAAACAATTGTTTGAGGATTTCTACGTCTCCAAAATTGGCAAACAAAACATAAACAAGGGGGATGTTATGAATTGTTCAATGTGTTTGTGTGTGTGTGTGTGTGTGTGTGTGTGTGTGTGTGGGTGGGTGTGGGTGTGTGTGTGTCTTTGTGCGTTCACAAAAGTAAGAAATGTGTTTATTCTCCGCCCAGCCACTTGGCGCAAGTGAGATTTTCCTGTCTTCTGAAGATTGCCTGTTATTCAGTCATGCGTCAAAAATCTAAATTAAAAAGGTACCAATAAATGCTAGGAGGCTGACTGTACCAAGGCAGATCATGAAACCCACGATTAAATGTTTATACTTTTAACAAGACAACTTCAAAATGATGAGAATTTAATTTTGACTCACTCTGTATAGTATAAATTGCCAGAAAGTATTCAACTATGTTTGTTTTTGTTTTTTATCCTGGGTAGACATACTCGACAGATAAGCAGGTACCTGACTCTGCTGCTACAGCCACTGCATACCTGTGTGGAGTGAAGACTAAGAAGGGTGTTCTAGGAATTGATGACCGTGTTGAGAGGGGTGATTGTCAATCGTCCCTCGGAGGGGAAGTTAAATCAATTCTTGAAATGGCTCAAGAAGCAGGTGAAAATAATAGTTATTGTTCTTCCATGTTTATAAATTGCTCGTTTTTTGGTAATACTGGCCGTATGAGATATTCAATGGTGATAAATGGTTAGGCTTATGTTTACTTAAACGCACAAGAAAAAAAAAATGATCAATTTGGATTCATTAAGTTAAAACCTACATGAAGCGCCGAAAAAAAACCCAATCTATTACCATAGCTAGATTAAATTTTGTTTGTTTTCAAGTGCATTCTTTTCGATATTTGTAATATTTTTTTTTTTTTTTTTTTTTTTTTTTTTTTTTACAGCAAAACAAAACTTTACAACTCTTATTTAAAAAAATAAAAAAGGTAAAAATACAGCTCTCTCAGTGCTCCGAGACTGGTAATCGAGCTGAATAAATTCGAGAAAAAATATTTTTATTTTGGTTGGATAAACATCGACGGATTAGAAGCTGCTAAAATGGCGGCAGTAAAATTCAAAGAGTTATCTCAGAATCTTCAACAAAATTCGTCATATGACCTACGTTGTTGTCATAGAAGTAATGATGGGCATCCCACAATATCTTTTTATCAGACTTTTTATTCCCGAAAAATATAAAGAGGGAAATTTGGCATATCTAATCCTTTTGCTGTCTACACAATATTCCAAATTACTAACATTGTGCGAATCGCCTGCCAGAGAGTGCAGGTTATGAATGCAACGTGGACTTATGGAGAATGTTATGATATCTAAAAGATTTATCAAAAGAATTCAAGGTGCCTAGGGCGTGAATAATTTACCTTCCAAAAATAGTTGTGTATTTTGGAAACAGGCTAACCGAGTCCTCTCAGGAGGGGGGGGGGGCGGCGGTTAGCGTTTACTGAACTTAAAACTACTGAAAACGGAAATACGCATACAAAATGACAGGTTTGGTCGGGGTGGGGGGCTCAGTAAGTAGCGCTTACAAAATGTATAAAGTTACTCCCTTTTGAGAGGCAAGGGGTCTTTTTGGTTGTTTTTGTGCATTCTTTTTATGATGAGTCATCAAACCAATATGAACCAATTCAATTTTCCCTTCATGAATTTACTTCAGGTAAATCCGTTGGTATGGTCTCCACGACCACCATCACTCATGCATCACCAGGCGCCCTCTACGCTAAGGTTCCAGACAGAAAGTGGCAATCTGACATGGACATTCCTCTCAGTGAGCGTAACCTGGGCTGTACGGACATGGCAAAGCAGTTTGTCAATAACAACAACATTCAGGTCAGTTTTGCGTCTCTCTAATTTGTCTAATGACACAATCACATGTACGACGAAACTCGCAGTATGCGCTGAGTGTGCGTTACTCATTCGTCGAGCGCGCTTAGCATTCGTTGCATATTCTTATACACAAAGCGTATACATTGACATATTTCTATGCGCTGGTCTTGTGTTGTGTACATGTGAATGCCGCTTAAAGGTGGTATTTCATTAAAGATGACGTCTCCGAGACTCCATCGACGGATCAGTCGTATCAGTCTCGCCGACATCGCAGAGACGTCTCGAAGAAGTCTCTGCGACCGGAAAACCCGCATTAATACGAATGTGTTCTATTTCTCACGAATCACGAGACCTCGCAGAGACTCGGAAGACGTCTCATAGACGTCCCCGGAATAGCAAAGTAGTCGCGAATCCGTCTCATGGCAGATGAGAAACCACTCACTAAAATTGAGTCCAAACAGGCAACAAATTAATTTAAGCAGTTGCGACTTATCATAGAACGTAGGGGAGACTGGGAACAATTGTAACACTTTTTACCAAATTTGACTTACCAACTGTATTATAGCTAAATACTTGCTTAAAACTAAGTAAAACGAAATAGGCATATCTTAGCTCGACATATGAATAGGTTTGGGTTAAGTAAAACTATTTATTTTGAAGCTATTATCATTCCAAAACAAGAGGTCGAGGGTTACTACAGGGTTGGAATTAAGTTTGGAATATTTTTTTGGCGATGAGTATGTCTGATTTTAAATGCTAGTTTCTACTACATTGTGATTAATAATTCATCCAAATCGGATTAACTGTGTTGAATGAAGTCTATTGTTCCATCTTGTACCAAAGATTACGTAATATTGTTAAACATGTTACAATGGCTGACCAATGAATCACATGTTGTCAGATTTGCTCTATTTGTGGTTGAACATCTTGTTATACATGTCTGTAGGGGAGACCTGGGGCAATTGTAACAGTTTTTTCCAAATTTGACCTATCAGCTTTATTGAAGCTAAATACTTGCTTAAAACTAAATAAATGAAATATGCATATCTTAGCTTTGACATATGAATAGGTGGGTAAAGTAAAACAAGTCATGTTTGAAGCCATTACCATTCAAACAAGAGGTCGAGTGGTTACAATTGCCCCGTGACGAGGGGCAATTGTAACAGACGTGCGGGGCGAATTGTAACACATAAACTTGTAAACATTTTGTTTCTTTTATCAAAAGCTATGCACATGACAAATTAAACATCATTAACCACATAAACTAATTATAATGAAACATGACAATGCTTGACCCATTTATATTACATTTCCACTTGTTATATGCATGAAATGGGACAAAAGTTATGATAGTTTTTTTTATATTTTTTTAGGTTGTTGTGGCTTCACCCTTTAACGTTAAATTATAGAACCTTCATTAATTCATATTTTGGTCTTTATCTACTTTGTACCCTACACAATATATCTTTTTAACATGACAACTGTTGTATAAACACTTTATGTTAGGCTACGCCTTTTGACTTTAACGCATTCTTTCAAAATAAAGTGATACATTTTGAGAAGAAGTAAAAATGACAGCTTTTTTTTTTTTCTTTCTTTCTTTTTTTTTTGTAAAATCAATCTTCAAAATTTACGCCATTTTTTTCTTCTGGCAAAATCAATATGTCTTTGCCCTTTTAACAAAAACGTATTGGACATATATTTTCAGGTATCATAATTGAAAAATATATATATATATTTTTTTATGGGGCTGCCATCCCTCCCTCTCTCTCCTCTGTCTTTCTTTCTTTCTTTCTTTCTTTTTTCTTCATTCACCCTCTTACTGTTTACTTTCCTATCTGCCCTCCCCCTCTCTCTCTCTCTCTCTCTCTCTCCGCCTCTCCCTTTCTCTCCCTTCCTCTTCCTCTTCTCTCTTTTAATATGTGCTTTTTTTAATAAGAAAAAAAAAAAAGTCGGGAAGTCCCTATGTCTCTTCCCCATTGTATTTGACCCCATTGTAATAGGTCTTTTTCGGTTTTCGTGGCTATCCTGTCAGTGTTTTCTTTTATGTGTTATACCATGAACACTGCGACGAATAAAATAAATAAAATCATATGTTCAGTTATTTTTCCTCATGTTTGAGCTCATAGATAAGGTTACTTTGGTCCTTGTAAAAAAAAAGAAACTATAATTGATTATACATTCAAATGTTATGAAAGTTCTGAAGTTCTCTAGTAAGTGATATAAATTATTAAAAAAAAACAAGAATAACAAACTTGAGGCTCTGATTACAGTGAAACGAATGATAAACAAACTAAAAGGCACTTTTCGGAAAATATCAATATTTCATTGCAATTTCTAACAAAAACGTATTAGACATATATGTTTAAAGTTATTGGTTTTCAATGTCGAGAATATAGGTATGGTTACTTTTTGTTTTTGTAAAGCAATATAATCGACAATACATTCAAAGTTAAAAGTTCTGATACTTGAGCTTATCAACGAGGCTTTTCTTTTGGCTATTTTTCTCTATATCCAAGTCTACTCCTATACAATCTTGATTTAGAACGTAATGGTCACTCTTCATATTTTTTACCTTTTTTTTCTTTCCAGAAACTGAATAAAAATTATTAAAAAAACAAAAAACAACAACAACAAGAATAAAAACTTGAGGCCCTGGTATCTCACTTTGCGAGACGTCTCCGCGATAGAATAGAAAATTTTGTTTTCGCGACGGAAGAATCGTATTAAAAAACATTCTCCCATATTACGCGGAGACGTCTCCGAGAGTCTCCGCACAATTTATGAAAAAAAATCCGTCCTCCGAGATTTTAGGAGACGTCTCCGAGACGTCTCGGATACGTTTCTAATATTATTTAATCCATGCGGAGACGAAATTTCTATTCTGTCGTGGAGACGTCTCCGCGAAGTGAGATAACCACCCTAATTTTCATTCGGACGTTATAGATGTTGTTACCTTTGTTTTGTAAAGCATTATAATTGAAAATACATTCAAAGTTCTGAAGTTAATGATGCTTTGAGCTAAGGGTGCCTATCTCACTTCGCGGAGACGTCTCCGCGACAGATAGGAATCTTGTCTCCCGACGGATATATAGTATTAGAGACGTCCTCCGAGACGTTCTCCTGAATTGCTGAGACGGATTTTTTTTAAAATAAATTGTCGCGGAGACGTCTTGGAGACCGTCCTCGGAGACGTCTCAATACTAGCTCCATGGTTCAGAAGGTTTCTGATTATGTTTTAATTATGTTTACAGGAAGCAACAAATTCCGGGAGCAATTGTAATGTTTTTTATGTAATTTGCAGGGGCCACAGGAGCCTGGGAGGGCTTCGTTCAGCGAAACTGTACAAAAATCAGGAAAAATGACATACATTGTTGTTTTTCTAGTTCTGTTCAGTCCCTCCCTCCCCCCCTTACTCCCCCTCATACCACTTGCCGCTCAGCCCACTCCCACTTCCAAAACGCTTACGACCGGCTGACCAAATCGCGGCCTGATTGGGTATTGAATTAGCTTGGTGTTTGATTTCAAGCGGAAAACTGCTTTACCGAGTTCCTACGGGAGTTTACTAATTTAACAGAAACAGGCAATTGTAACAGCTTGTTACAAGTGTGCCCTGGCAGAGGTGACCATATTTGAGAGAGATTTTTTTTCCTATCTTAGCTCGGTATCCGTCGTTGTAGAACATTAGCAAAATATTGGCCACTAAGAACTAATTTCTAAATAAATAAAATATGACAGCCGTAGCTTCATCACACATATTTGTCCAGAAGAAAAACAATGGGTATTGTGAAATATTACTTATGCTTCTCAAAAAAACGGTTTTTTCCGCTGTAGAAATTCCACGAACCCGTAAAGAATATCGTGGCTAACACTGTACTATAGACAGATGGTGGAGCCGATTAAATGCGCATGTTCTCTACAAATTTTCAAGTTTTATTAGACGATGTTTCTGCTAGGAATAGGGTAGCCTCTGTTACAATTCGCCCTAAGCGGATTTCACACAACTATACTGTCCCCGTTCCACTACTTCACGTGAATTTTGAAAAAAGCTAGTGCGTCTTGTAGTTCATTACATTGTGCAAACCAAAGTTGAAACATGGTGCGATCAATTAGAGCCGACGGCATGTACAACAGGGTAATTACACCTATGCGCAATGGCGGGTTGAAGCAAAAGGAACATACGACTCTCATTGCATATAGAAGAACAAGGGGGCCAGTGTCAAAATCAACAGTAGGCATCGAGAACTGGAGACAGAGTACATAACCTCTAAGCACCCTAGAACCAAGGCAGGTAGCCACTCAGCATTTACAACAGCAAAGGGGAACCGCGATCCTTCTTGCAGACTTTGCCGCGAATGGACGCACGAAGTTGCAAGTAATTTGAGAGAGGAGTGAAATGAGGTTCATAAAACTCCCTGTTACAGGAACTTGTGAACAATAGATTCCCTTGAGTGCTGGTCTTTTTTGCTAAGACGTCCAGTAGAAACACGATACTACTTACGCAAGAAACAACCGCACTGCACGCACTGCGTTGGGCACAGCGTATCGTCATCTTCAGAATTGCTCACTGGGAACATGTGATCTTCAAGCGATGAGGCTCGCTTTTGCCTCCTTACATAGGTAGATTGGTCGAATAAGAGTGCGGCCAGATTTGACTGGCAACAACTCCTGAGATTGTGTCCCTAGAGTCAAGGAGGTGGTGGTGGGGTCACCATCTGGGGCGCTTTTCACAGCGGAGCAAAATGCGATCTTTACATGCTCGAGGGCCACATGAAACAGGAGCAGTACATACATGTCTTGCAAATGGTAATGCTCCCATTCGCTAGAAGGGACTTCCGAGCGAACTTTATCTTCCAAGACGACAACGCTCCCGCACACAGAGCGCGACGGGTGACCGAATTCCTTGATAACGAGAACGTGGAGCACATGGACTGGCCAGCTTTAAGTCCTGACATGAACCCGATAGAACATTTGTGGGCAGATTTGTCTCACCGATTAGGAGAGATGGCCAACCAACCAACAACTATGGCTGAACTCAGAGCGGCAATTGTAGCTTGCTGGCAAGATATCCCCCAGAACACCCTGAGGACCCTTGTTGCAGGAATGCCACGCCGTGTACGTGCTCTTCAGTTGGCCAAGAGGAGGTCACACGAAATACTGATGTATATATTTCATAAAGAGGGATGTTTATCCGATGCAAGAATGAGACTTTGGGACTTCGTATAGCAATTAAACTGTATCTGATTATTTAACTTTTTCGTTAGACATTGCAAAAACAGCAAATATACGCTTCCGAATTCCAAGTGGACCTCTGCACTGTGTGATAAGCCTGATTTTTAATGTTGTGCTTTTAAAGTTAAAAAAGGGACACATATCTTTTATTTGAACCTCAAAGAAGAACTTAAAATGACGAGAGATATGTTTAAGACAAGAAATAATTCTTGGAATAAAAATATTCCAAACTTTTTCCAACCCTGTATTGCCCCTGAACCCGGAGCAATTGTAACAGACATATGGTCATTTGTAACACATGAAATTGTAACATTTAGTTTTCTTTATCAAAGCTATGCCCTTGACAGATCCAAGATTAAAAAACATTAACCACATAAGCTAATTATAATAAAACATGACAATGCTTGACTCAAGTTACATTTATATTTTCCACTTGCTATATGGATGGCATGGGCGTTATTTCAGAAGTTTACGTGCTCTGTACGGGCGATGGCCAACTTTGGTATTCATCGTTGAAACTTTAGCAAAATACAGGCTTAAGAATATAATTTCTAAATTGAATAAAAACCACATATTTGTCCCGAAGTAAAACATTGGGCAGTGTGAAATATTACTTTCCTGCTCAAAAAACGATTTTTATTTGTTTTATTTTATTTTTTTTTTTGCTGTAGAAAGTTTCAACGAACCGTTAAATCTGTTTACACTCAAACAGAGAGAGATTGAAATGCACATGCTCTGTACACAGGTTAAAATTGTAGCGTGTTTCTGCTAGGGATGAGCCTCTGTTACAAATGCCCCGTGTTTTATTGTCCCGGTCTCCCCTACAGCAATCTAAAAGTGCAATGATACCTGTAAATAGGTGTTTTCGCTGGACTACGGAGGAGCTATCTCACGTACGTTCCTCCTTGGATCTTAGCGTGCGCAGCCATATTGTGCGGTGGTCACATGTTTGGATTTCTATGGTCACATCCACTGGCGTAAATCCCGGGGGGATGGGGGGATACATCCCCCCCCCCAGATTTTGAGGAGGGGGGGATGGCCTGTACAAACATCCCCCCCCCCCCAGTTTTCAAGACAGAAATGAAAAAAAAAAAATACACTAGATAATTGTGTTATTGGTTAAAATAGCGCTTTCAATACTAAAATTTGCCTCTTTTTTTACTCCAAAACCCCCAAATTTTCCTGCTCGGTCGCTATGCGGACCTCGCCACTAAGTAACAAAACAGTAACGTAGGATTAGAAGGTTGGATCCAATGCCCTCGTCTGGGAACAAAACCTTAGGTAAGGGCACAGCTGGGAAGGGGTGTCGTTGACAAAACAAAAACATTAATGTAGTTGTGTGCGGGATAGGTTGTTGGAGGGCTTGGGCCTGCAGCCCACAACATTTTCATAGCAAAGATTTTTGATTGGTTTTCTATCGCTTTATTTTAACAAAGCATGTAAAATGTTTCTTCTAAATGGATACAAAATTTTCGGCTTCGTACTTCG
Source organism: Paracentrotus lividus (assembly GCA_940671915.1). Lineage (NCBI taxonomy): Eukaryota > Metazoa > Echinodermata > Echinoidea > Camarodonta > Echinidae > Paracentrotus > Paracentrotus lividus. The sequence continues at coordinate 4,204,236 of CALNVZ010003014.1, read as the reverse complement.
CTCTCGCTGATACTAAATAGGATCTATACTGCCCAAAATAATATCTCCAATTTTTAGCTTAAAAATTTTGGCTCTAGCTTCGCCTCACATTACTTTTTCTTTTACTAAAATGAATAGGAATCAAGGCAGCCTTAAAAGTATACATTCAAAGACAAATTTTCTTCGTACCTCCTCCCTCTCCGAATACATTTCTCTTTAGGTCTATGCTCTGATCTAAAGTGTCCCCTTATTCAGAAAATGTGCATTTTTCCCATCGAGACCCCTATTCAAATCCTTTCCGCCGCCTCTACTGTATGTTTTTTAACTTTTGTTTTCGCGCTCGCGGTTACTATAGGCCTAATATGACCTTTAATGCACAAACATATATTTCAGCTTAAAATTTTCGGCTCGCGCTTTGCACTCGCTAGTACTAAATAGGAACTTCAATGCATCAATATCTCTAACTTTTACCTTAAATTTTTCGGCTCGCGCTTCGCGCTCGCATTAGTTTTCCACTACTAAAATGAACAGTAATCAAGGCAGCCATTATGATTCATAAAAGCATATAATCAAAGACAATTTCTTCGTATCTCCTCCGTCTCCGAATACATTTCCCTTTAGATCCATGCCTCTGATCTAAAGTGTAACCCTTTTCAGAACTGTGCCATTTTTATCAAGACCCGTGACCTTCAAATCCGTTCCGCCACCTCTATTATCACTATAGACCTATAGCCTATACCTTTTTTTTCGCGCTCGTGGATACTACAGGCCTATAGGACCTTTAATGCACAAACATATCCAATTTCAGCTTAAATTTGTTGGCTCGCGCTTTGCGCTCGCTGATACTAAATAGGAGCTATAATGCACAAATATCTCCAACTTTTAGCTTAAAATTTTCGGCTCGCGCTTCGCGCTCGCATTAGTTTTTCCATTACTAATTTGAACAGTAATCAAGGCAGCCATAAGCTAAAAAGCATACATTCAGAGATAAATTTTATTCGTACCCCTCCCTCTCAAGTCCATTCCGCCGCCTCTGCTATGGGTATTAAAAACTTGTGGCACGAGTGCTTGTCTATGTCAAACAAGTTGGCAAATTATTTCGCTCATCCCCCCCACTCCTCGACACGGATTTACGCCCTTGGTCACATCACGTCTTAAGTGAAACGTTCAACTCTCCACGCCATACACAATAGAAAGTCGTAGATAGATGCAAGTTGTGTAGTGACCATCGCGGTCTATTGTCATCTTGTGCGACGAAGGGTTCGTTCATTTATGTTCGTGTGTTTTTTCATGCAACGAAATGACACCAAAACAAAATAGTAAAAAAATAGTAAATAATGCAAAAGCGACAACGTTGTGAATATACACCTCTACTTTGGATATTGGTGTTTGAAATGTACCAATTAAACACACAATTTGGCGTTTCTCTGGTCACTTTTTAGAGTGCCCAAAATGACGATTTATTTTTTTACTAAACCAAATATAGAAATTATATGTGCTTTTATAAAATCATACTTTTTCAATATCTCTTCCCTTTTTTATATTTGGAAAAAAATATGAAATGTTAATTACAAGTTATCTGAACCGATACCGTTGTTGGCTTAAGAAGGATAGTTGTTGTTTTTTTTTTTACTTAGGGACGCCCCTTTGAAATCAGGTAAAATCTCCTCTTTTCTTACAAATAAAACCATTGATTCGTAACAAGTACATTTTCATCATTATGTCAATCGTTTATTTATGATTTTAATGTTGATATCAATCATCGAAATTAAAATTTGGAGTGTGGAAATACAATGTATGTCTGTGTTTCGTTGGATTAATGCTGCTGTAAACAGGAAAAAATTAATTAATTTTGTATTGAAACTCGCAAAAAAATAAATGTCAGCGTGCGTTGAGAGGCTTTATCGCCGCGACTTCCGGCCAAGTTTTCAGTCCCATTCCGGTGTTTGGTAATATTTCACGTGGGTTTTACATGTGATATTCCAGGATGTGTCTTCTAGTAAAAAAAAACTATCCTTCTTAAGCCAACAACGGTATCGGTTCAGGTAACTTCTAATTAACATTTCATATTTTTTTCAAGTAGTTTCAAAACCGTCTCAAAGTAGGCCCATATCCGCGAAGTGAGATACCACCCTTACTCTTCGTCATGACAATAAAATAAATACATATCCCTAATCATTAAACACATAAGACATATGAGGCTATCAAAGTTGGGTTTACTCTTTCTTGGGACGCACTGTATAAGAGACAAGATGTATGCGGAATGCGATCAAATGATCAAACCCCGCTTTTGTCATCTTGCATAAAGGATGTCAATGACGACAGTGGCTGTATTTTCAACGACTATTGTTGCAATACGAATTCAATCAATAGGCTACATACCGGGGATACATAGTTCTTTTTTCATACCAAGGTTTTATTGTGTCAAATGCATCTATATTATGTGCATAACAACTGACCTAAAACATTGCTGATATGAAAAGAAATAACCTACCGCCCAGCCTTTACGATCAGTCAAATCAAAATATGCTTCATATTTTTAACAAAGGGGAAAATGCCTGTCTGCCCCTGAAATCGCGCCTGTATACATTCCTATTAAAGCCCTCGCTGATTGGCTGATAATTGACCTATGTTCTCCGCTGAGAACGTACATTTCCCCAAAAATAGCGTTGTAGATTTGAGGACGGGGAGCTACGCTCGAAACGCCTCGATTGTGCACACGAAACATCGAAATTTAAAAGCTTGCCAGACGTTTCTAGCAAATACCAGTTTTACACCCTCTTTTTCCTGTACTAACAGTATGCAGGGGTTTGGGGTTTGAGCTATTTTGAAAATAAAGCCCTTCATATGCTAACGTTCTAGATTAGGTCCTCCGTCTTCCAGCGATAACACGCTAATCTCCTTACATTGACGGAAAACACTGCATCATTTTTCCCTGCATCATTTTTGTTCCGATACGTATTTTATTATTTTGAGCGACTACTGAAGAGAAAAATAAAAAGTGTCTGTCTGGTTTTATCGCTGATGGCGCTTTACAGATTTGCATAATACTAAGAGATTTTGTTGATTTACGATAATCTTTATCCACTCTCATGTGCATTAGGAGGATAAGAGCCATTAAACATTTTCGATCTTTTTTCTGCTTGTATATAGATATGTTCTTATGTTCTATTCACGGCGGAAACAAAGAGATCAATAAATCAGCCTGCAGAAAGAAAGCTGACGACAAATGCAGCAAGATTTAGAGTGTCCTAGTTTAAGGGGAACTCATACCTGGGTACAAATGTGCCCATTCTGACAGCTTTTATATTTTTTTAAATATGTTAGTGTGCTGGTTTTCACTCAGAAACGGTCGAGAAAGAAGTCGTTGGGCCCTATGCTAGCTCGTCTAGAAGATTTCAAAGAAACCTTACAAAATATTGAAGACGTACACAAAAATATTTTGAACACGAAACAAGAAATCATATTGTTTACCAACCCGAGTAATCAAATATTTCAAGGTAAATTAGAACGTGTCTAAGTTGAAATACAACAATGTCAATATCTTTTTGTGTCATCAAAATACGGAACATTGAACCTACACATTTCTGAAAGAACCATATACCTCACTATAATAGATGATTCCAATCCTGGAGAAAAACAAAGTCTAGGCTCCTGTGTGCATCTTTTTCTCTATAGTCAAATTAGTGCTTAAAATGACAAAATATTGTCTCTACTTTTACAGGTTGCTCTGGGTGGAGGGAGGGTGAAATTCATGAGCCGGGCTAACCGGGATCCGGAATATCCGGACCGGCCTGGATCTCGGATAGATGGCCGTAACTTAATACAGGAGTGGATCAACAACAAACCGGATCCGGATCGCGCACATTATGTCTGGAACGAGGCGGATTTTGATCAGATAGATCCGGAGCAAACCGACTACCTGCTCGGTAAAGTTAATGCTTACTATGAATTATCAGTAAGACCGAAAAGGAACAAATCTTAGATGGACCCAATATATCGCATATTCATTTTTATAACTACGTCCTCTCCCGAATATATCTCGCCAGTAACATATATTTTAATATGATTCCAAGGTATTACCTAAGTAGACCTATGTTTCTCATCAACTTGCATTTCTGTCTAGACCTACTCTTCTTTTCCACTAACGCTTTAATTGTTTTGCTTTTATTTTGTTTTCCTTTATTGTTTTTGTTTTTGTTTGTATTTTTTTTTTTTTTTTTTTTTTTTTTTTTTTTTTTTTTTTTTTTTTTTTTTTTTTGCTTTGCTTTTCTGGAAGGTCACAAAATGATTACTTCTTTTCTGTGGATACCTTCATCGATGCGAAGGACTATATGTTTGTCGAAAATAGTCGAGTTTGAATTTTCAAAAATACTATTTAACAAAGAAAATCCATATTAGAATCAAATACCCGTATAACTGTCATTATTTTCATGATTTTTCTTTCAATATTCCATTAGGTCTCTTTGACTACAATCTCATGAAATTCGACGTTCGTCGCGACAACGACACAGCAGGCGAACCAACCATTGCTTCAATGACTGATAAGGCCATCCGAATTCTCAGCAAAAATCCCAATGGATTCTTCCTCTTCGTTGAAGGTAGGAAGGAAATATAATAAATAACCTCGATGGGCATACACAAGTCATAAGGGGGAAATTGGGATAGTGCCCTCCCCTTTCTCCGTCAAAGTTCTTCTCTACAAACCATTATTGAAGAAAAATATATATATCAATATAAATGTGCATCAAAGACAGAGGAAAAGCGTAGCAAATAAAAAGTATATATATAAAAAATAATAATAAAAAAAAAAAATAATACTGACACACTCAAACATACGTATACATATTATATAGTTGAAAAATCCATCACCGATGGAAAAATTGTAATAAATTTTCAAATGTGCCTGCTTATTGAAAGCAGAAAATAAAAATGATAGCAGCATCACAGGGTCATCGATATAATACTAGTTAGGGGAATATTCCATTGAAAACTCCATCGAACAAGAATAAGTTATTTTTAAAGTCTCCATGTGTATGTGGTATTCAGTGTTGAACAATTGGGGGAACAGAGTCGATATCAAATCAGATGAAATTTTTAATGATATGAATAGAATAATTTTGTGTAAGTAAAATTGTGTCTGTATTGCGTGTTCAAGTGATTTCTTCTTAACCAATGCAAGATAACGCAATATATGAAATTACGAATCTAATGAGGTATATGACATTAATGTGAAAAAATAAATAAATAAGTTTAACATTCCTTTTTACTTTAGGTGGACGAATCGACCATGGACATCATTTCGGTGTTGCTAATCTTGCTCTGACCGAGACAGTCGCTATGGATAAAGCTGTCGATGTAGCACTCGGGTTGGTCGACACCCAGGAGACCCTCGTCATAGTAACATCCGACCACGCCCATACGTTCAAGATGGCGGGCTATGCACCAAGAGGAAACCCTATACTAGGTAATCCTAAGGATTTCTGCCTGGGTTATGCTATGTTGAGTAGCTTCAGCCAGTTATATTTCTTGAAAGCGCTAAATAAACAGAGCTTATAATTATGATTACTATATAGTCTATTCATTTTTGTACAACTTATACGCCAGTTCGAGATATGAGCCTTTACAATATCATTGTTTTGAGATTGAATATATTTCTAATTACTATCGCCGATAGGTTTTTAATGTAAAATGCACAGCTATTTATATTTTAAGATTAAGGTACATTTTGTTGAAATAATCATTAAGAAGAGGTATTTCCCATTAAAAAAAAAATTAAGATAGAGCATCTTTGGCTATAGCTGGCGCACGTACATTTTCTTCGATCTGAATATCGAGTATTAGTATACAGTGCGGTGTATATTGATTTGCGGTTTTATATGATGTTTGTGTATTTTAGTTGTGCTTGTATCAGAACCTTCTTTTTCGTCTGTTTTTAATTTCTTAGTTTTATTTACTTATTTTTACTTTTACTTTTATCTCCCTATATGTCTTATTTTATTTTCTAACATCTCCTTTTGGGTGATTCTTTTCTTGATATCCATCCATGTTTTTCCCTAAAGATCAAATAGATTAAACTTTCATTTTTGTCCTTACTTATGGCCAATTTCTTACCTGTTTAAACACTATTTGTATATTAGTTTTCTTTCTCTTTTTGTGATAATGGCTTTCTATTTCATTTTGCTTCTAATTAGAACTTTTAATGTACTTTGCGGAGTAGGAGATTAATTTATTACGTGGGTATGTAAGATTTAAATTAGAGAAGAAAAAAAAAATTCTACATCCTCAATTGTCTTTTGTTTATTTTTTTTTCCCTCTCTCTCTCTCTATCTCTCTCTCTCTCTCTCTCTCTCTCTCTCTCTCTCTCTCTCTCTCTCTCTCTAGGGAGGTCTGATGGAAGAGGCAGTGATTTAGGTTCATACACGACGCTAGGCTATATGAACGGACCGGGTGCTATCATTACATCTCTCTCATACCGTCTTCTTGGAAGGCGCCCTCCTGTGACGGATGAACTCGCAGGTCAGTCAAATTGATTTCCTCCATTGTCAGGATTGTATTTTTTTTTTAAATTGGTGCCAATGGACCAATTCCAATAGGGGTGGAGTTATTGAAAGAAATTTTCATTGGAATTTTCGAGGAAGCGTAAAGCAGACGGTTTCCCAACATTCTCCACGCTGGCCAACTATATAGGCCTACAACTGTTATGTTGTTATACGAACCATCTTGAATTCACGTCTTGACTTTAGCTAGTTTTTGAGGGCGGGTATGATGATAAAAAGGTTAATGAAACTGTGTGCCCGATGCTCCTACCAGTGCACCAAAGTAAGAAAAATTACAAGACTGTGCTCGTGATTTTTAAGATTGCATAATTTGAAAGACCAAGGAAGCCTATTAACCACTAGGGGTGCTGGGGGAAAAGTCAGTCTCGTTGATAAATCTTCATTTCATTTTTGTTTTGTTTTTTTGTTTTGTTTTTTTTTTTTTTGCATTTATTCAGATAAGTCGATGAATATAATAAGCTTTAATCATCATTACAGGTTTTAAAAAAGTAAACAAAACTTGTTTACCCTTCCTGATTTTTTCATGACTACAGAAGGAAAATTCTACCCTCAACAGGCGATCGTGCCGATGATCACAGAAACGCACGGAGGTGATGATGTTGGTATCTTCGCCATCGGACCAATGTCCCATCTCGTGCACGGTGTTCACGAGCAGAACTACGTTTCTCATGTGATGCAGAGAGCGAGTTGCATCGGCCTCTATGCTGACAGCTGCTCCGGTGGGCAGGCCGCGGGCGATGGTGACGCTATCGGCGCTCTCACTGGTAGCGCAACTAACTTGAACGTGGACGTCAAGTTTCTTATGCTACTTTTACTCGCTATCGTGGGGGCAAGGTTTTAGATTTCTGAAATAATGATAATATAAGTCCGAAATAGTCTAGCAGAATTCCAAATAATTCAGCTATTTCATAAGGGACAGGATGAGGAAATATGAAAATAAATTATGGTATAGGGCCTACATGCCGCCGATAAGGCCCCTTCCCATACCTTTCTTCATCTCAAAATTTATATGATCACAACCTGATTGGAGGAGTAAAAAAAAAAATGGAAAAAAAAAATCCAGCTGGGCCGGTGGTTGCAACGAAACTTTGGCCCGAATTCACAAAGGAGGATTCTGCAAAACCCACGGATCCGTGGATCCGTGGGTTTTTTAATCAACGGCTCCACAGATCCACCACTTAATGATTCACCGACAGTTGACCCAAATTAGTACGTTTTATGACGCTGTGGAACTGTGGATTCAGTCAAGTCCACCTTTCTGAATACCATATTGAAAATCCTAGGTCCAACCCTAGGTTAAACCCAGGGTTGAAACCATGGATTTTACAGAATCCACCTTTGTGAATTCGGGCCATTGGGTTTTGTTTAAACCTCCTCAAATAGATTAAAAGGGAGGGATCTCAAGAATAATGTCGCATAGAGAACGCTAAGATGGGTAGGGGAGACTGGGGGAATTTGTGGCCCCGGGGTAATTATGGCCCCTTTGTCTTTGAGAGTTTTTCATTCTTGCTGCATTACACAATGATAAATAATTTTTTTACACATGCCTAGCTAAACTCTTCCTACTATCATATGAGAAAAATCAGCCATTTACTTTAAATTTGGGGCTTAGGGGAGCCTAAAATGTACGGCAATCACAATTCTATTCGTTGGAAAGTGGCAAGTCTGCTCTTTTTATTTGGGGTGTGACATCATTAATTAAAATCTTTTAAGATGAAATTTTTATTAAAACAGAAACAATAGGAACTAACAAACACACAATAATAACTTCCACCTGAATATCTTCAATAGATGAGCTGTAAAGAGGGATCAAATTGAAAATGTCAGTCGGGGTAATTATGGCCCCCAATGCATAAACAGGGGCATAACTGTACATAAATATATATATTGCTATGATTGAAAAATTTCAACATTTTGGCTGAACCAATTATTGATTAAATCATTGTTGGTAATTGAAAAGTGTATTAGGAATACCCAACAACATTGATTATACATTACCATAATTAATTAGTATAATATTTTTTAATTCATACAGTCATGACAATAGGGGCTAGAAATACCGTGGGGTAATTATGGCCCCCACAAAGTTGTTAACATAATGGTAATTAATATGCAAATGAGAAATCAGAGGTTTATACTTTCCTTTGTATATTATAGGTATATAGACTTACTGTTTATTTACATTATTAGAATATTATTGGACCTTTTATCTAACGGTGGTGATAGGAAATGTGAAAAGGGGGCCACAATTACCCCAGTCTCCCTTATATTTCTCCTTGGGTACTTGAATGTGACTTACAGGCTAAAAAGGCAAATTCGGTGATTCCGCCTCGTTTGAACTGAAATAAAAGCTGTTGAACATATTGAATGTAAAAGCATAAGTGACTAGTATGAATAGCTCTCTCTCTCTCTCTCTCTCTCTCTCTCTCTCTCTCTCTCTCTTTACGTCGCAGACTACTACTGTTCCCCTGGTAGTAGACAAGGGTTATCTAGATTTTATACGATTTAATCAAATAATGCTGCACTTATTGTGTTCCACAATTTCTTAAATTTGGCCTTTAAATAATTATTGGAGAGAGCCAATGGAACAGTTCTTTTGTGTATTTTGTCTCAATTAGATTTGGCGCCTTATAAGTTTTATAATTATTATCACTGATGGTAAATATGAATATCCTCCCCCAGTATTTATTGGATGAAATATACAATGCATATTATTATGTAATCTGTAATATTACTACCTGCAATTTTAATTGCATATTTTCAATTTGAGATTCTAAAACCTATATAGCAATACCTTTTAAAAATTATTATTAAAAATTCAATATGAATGGAAAAATAAATATAGAATATAAAGTTAAACTGACCTAATTATAAAATCGCTCAAATAGACTTACGAACTATCATTATTTTAAAGGGTTTGGGGAGAATGACTTATGTGAAAATATTAAATATCTGTATATTTTTTATGCAATCATTTTAAAAACTGGAATAAATATAGTTATGAAACATAAATTAAATACAGCTCTAGTAGACGCTTAGAAGTATTACAATTGCATTTTTTTCTATTTCAAAATAATTTATTGCAATAACAGATTACACTATGATTCCAATTATTTGCATTATAAAATTTGAGTAATTTTGTATGGAAATGTCTGTCATAAGCAATGCTTCATACCGAAATATATACAATTAAAACATTTGCACGCAAATTATCTCTAAATAGAGTCGAGTATCGTATCTTATCTGCTCTCCATTTCATTCAAATTTTATGTTTTTATTTCCATAATCTGGTAATTAGGGCTCGAAATAGTGTAATAATCACCATAAACATGCAGCGTTGGTATAATCATCACTAAAAAAAGACAAATGTCCTTTTCTGCTCTTTATTTCGTTCTAATTTCATGATGGTTTTTTTATGATCCTCCAATTATGGCTTGTAATAGAGTGATAATCACCATAAACATACTATGTTGGTATAATGGGTAGGAACACCCCCGGACATTAACACTTTTGCAAAGTAGGAACAGGTCAACGACCTGACAATGGTCCATATATTATTATACAGTCTGTGTAAAAAAAAAACGGTACAGTCGGAAAAAATAATTTAGGTGTGAAATATTTTCAAATAATTTGTGTATGTGGTACCAAAATAAAGCCAAGAGATTTTCCCTGCTGATGCGCTTTGTTCTGTATAATTTGCTTTCGTAAAACAAAAGTTATGCTAAATTTTGTGCGACGAGGAACAAATCGAAATTGAGCACTTCACGGCCATTATGCGAAACCTATACACAAAGGCATGGGACGGCGTGCGAAAAAAAATTGGATTTTTCTTGATTGTAGAAAATTAGTCTTATTTCAAAAAGTACAACACCAGATGTGACGAAAAAATTGCAGGTGAAAGTGTGATCTTCCTGCTTTATGAAAATACCAAACAATAGCAGGTTGTGATTAATCTTCATACTATAAAAAAATGTTTTCCACTTGTACCATTTTATTTGACACAGACTGTATTTCTGTTATATTTTATTGGTTTTCCTTAGAAAAGCGGCTGTCCTCCATGCAAAATTGTTCATAATAAACTAATTAAGTTCCAGTCTGCCGGTCATCAATAAATTTCTGCGAACATGCCGGCATAATGACATGCATATGATCTGTATTTAGGCCAAAAGGGTATAATACTTTTATTCCTCGTAATTCATATTTCAATGATTTTATGTTTTTATTTATATATTTATCTTTTCTTTTTTTTTTTTTTATTAGATGGCTCCATCAGCGATTAGAAATTGTTTTTCATGAAGGGCCTCCCTTTGATGATGAGAAAGATGTATTGATGTTACTTTTTTGAATGCCCTTAACATTTTCTTTTTGAACGTACGAGGTTGCAAGTAATGTTTTTTATTTTATAATTGTAATTTATTATATCAAATTGTATTTTGTAATTCATTTTTTTTTTTATTATCAAATTTCTCATTTTGGTAATTCAAATCTAAATAAGCTAGAAGCACACACATGGAATGCTTTACTATTTGTGAAACTATTTCAGTGAAAAAATGAAAAGCTATTTTCAAAGCGGCATATAGTCATAACTTTCATTTTTCCAAAAAGAAACATGTTGTTTGGTGTTTTTTTTCTTTTTATTCTTTTAACCAGTTTTATTCTATGTAAATTGCTTTGCTTAAATAATAATAATACATAATAACGAAATTGTTTTATCGTCTATCTTGTAAAATTGTGTGAAAGCAACGCCGAGATAATTTAAGGATAAAATTAAGAAATAGTCAAAAGACAATTTGTCGGTCCAAGATTGCATGAACGGATGTGGGGCGACAGCCCTACTCCCCTATCTCTCTCCCACACACACAACACACATACACACACACACACACCAACACACACACACCACAACACACATACATACACACACAAACACCCCACACACACATCCTAACACACACGCACACCTCACTCACATATATCTAAATGTTGGGGTATAGAGAATTATATTCGACCCTTACCGCCCCCCCTTTTTTTTTTTCTTTTTTTTTTTTTTTGTTGATTCACCTACCTCCGGAATACTTATGCATTATTTGGGCGCATTAAACAGATGTACTCTCAACAATGCATATACCTTCCTCGTTACCTCTAAATAATATTACGTCTAATTTGGGAGCTCCCTTTCCACCGAGAACGTTTCCTTCATCGCGGCGGATGAGAAGCGATTCAATCGGAGCTAATAATTGGGCTATTTGAGGAGGGGCGGCGTCGGCGGTATGACCTAAAGGTAGGTACAGTGCAGATAAAATAATCGACCGTGAACATCGACTTCATTTGGCTAATTACTTGCTCTCCTGCGGCGAACTTCGTGATACGATTCATATGGTGCACGCCGGTTCAACTTTCCAGTCAAAGCGTGCGCCATGACTAGCCTCACTTCAAGTGGATTTTTTTACTGAATTTGATTTTGATTTGATTTATTTGTCAAGTATAAACAACATTCACATAAGCTTGACGGGATGACCCATGAAAGCCCTAGAGCTTATTTACAACGGGGTCCCAACATAATAGAATAAAGTTAATACAAGTACAAAATTAAAAATTATAATATATACACTGTCCGTCATAAAAGGTGGAATATTTTTTTGCCGCTATAGCGACATGATTTTGCTCTGACTTTAATTTCTTGAATATGTTTGTCCCTGCTTTTACTTTTTGGGACCCTGGCTATATCTTGGACATTCTCCCAACCCTTCACGTCGACCATTTTCCAAAATAGTTTTGTCAACCCCCGTGATGCCCATTTTTGTCATTTTTTCTCATTTTGGGGCCCCTTTTTGTTTTCCCGGCCGATCAAGCCCCCTTCAGTCCTACCCCCAGGAAACGCGAATGAAATGTTTTATATCGTTCTTTAAGTTAAATCTATATTTCTGAGGACAGGCTAAGGTCTCTTGTCTAGGGGAGGGGTTGGAGTAAAAAACGAGATTGGTGAAAATTCGGAATATTTCATTCCATCTTAATGCTGAAAACAAAAGAAATGAAAAACCATTTTTAACTCTTAAATATCATCGTTTTCCCCTCAAATTTTGTTTAGCCTTGATGACAAGGCTTTAAATAGTCATTATTGATAATTTGTTACTTTGAGTTATGTTTGGTTGAGATTTTACAATACAATTTAGGGAAGATAGAAATTTCCATGGTGTAAAAATTAATAAAATGAATGTTGAACCCCAATCAAAATAAATTTTGACCCCTCCCCTAGACAAAAGAGTCGAGCCTGTAACCATAAATCTAGATTTAATTTAAAGAACAATAACAAATCTCCACCTCAGACGTGTTTCCTTGGGATAGGACCGAGGGGGCCTTGGTGGGTCGCGCGAACAAAAAAGGGCCCCAAAAATAAGAAAAAATGACAAAAATGGCCATCTTCTGGGGGTGACAAACTTTCTTGAGAAAAATCCCCGGGAAGGGTTGAGGGAACGTCCAAGATATACCCAGGATCCCAGAAAGTGAAAGCGGTGACACACACATTCAAGAAATTAATAACGGAGCAACATAATGTCGCTTGAGCCAGAAAAAAATATTCCACCTTTATGACGAACAGTGTACATGGAACGTATTTACAGCAAACTTTAAACAGTTAATTAACACATAAAAACTAGTTCAAAACATAAACACATAAAAATCAAAGTAAAACATTGAGAAAATAATATTTCAAGGCATATCATACTGTCGTTACAACGTCGCTTGCTTCAATTGTTTTAGTCTCAATTGAAAGAAGCTCCTTAAGTACTCTTTTGAAATGTGCGTAGTTTTCTATTACTTTAATATGATTAGGAAGAGAATTCCAGTATTTGATGGCATTGTAATAAAAGCAATTGCCAATACTACCAACTCGCCCTGGCAAGCTAAAGTTATAATGACTATTTCTTGTAACATAATTATGCAAGTTTGAGACAAGGTTAAAGTTGAGGCCAATATAATGATTTGCTCTCGAGTGATAAATTTTGTGTGCATGGTGCAGTATTAATTGTTTTGATCTTTGATTTACATCAAGTAGACCAGCTGCAGAGAGCTCTCTGTTACCAACATGTGATCTTGGGCCTAAACAATTGATGGATCTTACCATCTTATTTTGTATGATTTTCAACTTCTTTTGATCTAATTTGCCTAAATTAGAATACCACGCAGCGTTAGCATAATCGAATAAACATTGAATGAGAGCAAAACATAATATACGCCTTGCATGTAGAGTCATACAATTTTGATATCTATACAAAAATTTCAAACGGGAGTTTGCCTTCTTTACAATACATTCTACTAAAGAAGAAAATGAAATCCTACAATTTAATTCGATGCCTAGATACTTAACGGATTCTTTTTTCTGAATGATTTGATCTTTGTAAGCTACGTTGAATTCATCTTCCCTTTTCTTATTACTTTTGTTGGAAGACAAAATACTTTCTGTTTTACGCAAATGTAAAGATAGCATGTTATCAGTCATCCAATCAACACATATTGACATTTCTTCGCTGAGTTTTTTCTTAACAAGTTTTGGGTTAGAACTTAAAGAAAGTAACACGCTGACATCAGCATAAAGTAACAGCTGTTTTACTGAGAAATGTCGGTATCATCAGTGATCATGTGGAATCTTATTCATAAATATATATGAACATGCATAATAATCATGATATTTTAGTATTGTTTTTGAACAATTTATCTTTTATGGGTTGATAATTATAATATCATTTCAATTTCACTGCGAATAGGTAATGTAAACTCGTCTATTAAATTATTCAATGCGTATGAAAGTTGATAAGTTTGAATTTACAGGGATTCGGGTTTAATCAAGTAAAATAAAAGTGAAAGTTGGCGTTTTTTAATAATTTATATTATCTAACGGATCTCTCTTTTTTTATTAATATTATTTCATTTCGTTTGTTTGTTTTTAAAATCGGAATCAGAATGTCTCATGTGGGATGGACAGGGCTGCCATTGATAAAATAGAAATTGTGTCAAATGATCATTCTCCCCTCGCCCTCCCTCCTTCCGCTTTATTTCTCCATCTGTCTCACCCTCTCTCTTATCCCCTCTTTTTGCTATTTCTCTTATTCTAAACTTATTTTTAAGGAGGACATTTGGAGCAGCTGACACAGTTTTGAACTGAGAACCTGAGAAAATCGGGACAGAGCTGACATCTGTATAAAGAACAGTAATTCTTATTTTCCTTCAATAGGCTTGCTTACCTTCCTTCAGTTCCTTGAGTGCGCTCCACACCTCAGCATCTTTCTCTCTCTCTCTCTCTCTCTCTCTCTCTCCCATTATTTTCAAAACGTCATCTCCGTTTCTCCATCTCGGTGCCTTCATCCTCATTACTTACACCGAATCACTCAACCACGCTTTTACTCATCCCGTCTCAAAAGCTCATCAATAATAAACGACTTGTCTATAGGCTAAGAGCCGCCCGTCTTCTGACCGCGCTGGAACGCGATGCGCATGAATTTAATATAGCCTGTTAAATTCGTTCAGCCGAGTTTGTAATGTGCGGCAAGCAGATTTTCACACAATTATTCCAATCATCGCTAGTAACTGCACTCTATGGAGCAATTAGCGAGAGACAAAAAGAGATTCTTTGATCTTTACTATGAATGCCGACGAGGGAAGGGAATAGCTAGGGTGCGGTTCCCGTTTAAAGATCCTCCACTGAGGTAACTCTTTGGATCCCCTAGCAAGCTTGTGGATATTTTTTTTTCTCCAGCATGAACGGTCCCCTGGGCAAAGAAAAACATTTAGAACTTACCGGTATTGTCTGGAAGCCAAGTTCAACGACATTGCATCATATTTATCGATATTTTTCATATTCATATACAACATCTTTCCACACAAAGTCAGGAGACAGAGTTTGGAAAGTATTACAAAAAACATTATTCTAGACACTTTGGGGTGGTAAATTTTCATAAATTTTGAGGTAACTGGGCAATATACAGCTTAGAATATTACTAAGTACTTATTAGCCTAGAGTTGGATTTGGAGGTTGCAGCCAATTAGGCAAAAGCTGAAATTCCTGAAAAGAAAAAAATAAGCGTGATATATATTAGACTTTCGTACAACTGAGAATCCAATTGAGATTTCTTTAACAACAACGTCTGTTGAAGAAGCAACATATGAATGCCGATCTTCAAAAGTGCAAATCTCCGCCAGAGTGCAAATGCCGCCCAAGTTTATAACAAATAATTACAGAAAAAAACTTTTAAAAATCAACAAAAGAATAGCATCTAATACATGGCATAGGCCTATACTTGGGATTGTGAACGGGGTGGAAAACATTCGGTCTTTGTGCATCCCTTAAAAAATAGTTATTTGAAAAAAGGGTCACCTTCCGTTAACCACCCCCCCCCCCCAAAGAAAAGTATTAAATCTAACTTACATGAATATTAATCTGTAACACTCCGTAGTGGCGGATCCAGGATTTCATTACAGGGGGGGGGGGGCAAAATTGGAATTTCAGATTTTGGTACATAAATTTTTTTCACGTCACGCTGGCCTTGCGATAATGGGGCGATCACAGTTCGTGGCGGGGACCCGTACGGCGAGGGGAATCAGTCGTTTTTATAATTTCTCTACAGTGCGCTTCCAAATTTTTTTCGCACGAGATTTACCCTCAGAGCGACTTGGATAAAGACCACTCTTGTGTCATACCTCCTTTCCAAAAAATCTTCTATTCCGGGGTCCGTACGGTTAGTAGGAAAAGACTTTAACCTTTACGTGCGGTTCCCGGCCGACTCCCTTACGATTTTAAGTGCACACCGGAACATTTTCCAGTAGTTATGCTTTAAATGTAGGGGAGCCGGGAAGATCGAGATTGTGCACTCGATTTTCCCGGCGTTTTTCTCAACCCGGTAGGCCGTAGAAAACCCGTGGAGTCACCAAAGGGACCCGAGCGGGGTTCTGCCGGTAGCCGTACGGGTTTCTGCCTGTAGCCGAGCGGGCTCCGCCCGTGTTTTTCAGTGAGTCCTCCAAATAAAATGTTGACAGGCCTCTTGCAATACGGTTCCCGTGCGACTTTCCTGCGGCCCCTGCCAGGGCCCCTAAAAGGTTCCTGAAGAGACTATACGAGAAGGTTAGACTGCCTAGGGTCAGATCTCAAACTCTGTCCTGAAATATACTTTTGCTTATATATATATAAATAGATTTTTTGGGCGGGGTGGGGGCTGTCGCAGGAAAGGCCATTTTGGTCTTTTTAGATGTTTTTCTAGGACCTAATCATATCAATCGTTCCCAATACCTGGACCATCAATGTCACTTTCAAATGAGTGTAATTCTTCCTAATGGGTAATGGGGTACAAATGAAAATAATATTTGGATCAAAATCGTCTCCGAACTATCGTTTTATGAGGATCTATTTTATTCATGTAAGATTTATCCATTTAGAGAATCTAAAAAAAAAAAAAAAAATTAATTATTGGGAGTCGAACTCAAGTCCTCTGGATGAGAGTCTGTTCCTCATACCACTCAGCTAGTATTACTGATAGCGACAACTTGATTCCTAATTTAAATGAAGCAAACTAGGATATTAGTGCACGTTCAAGGCGTATTAGTAGTATTAATTGTAAACGGTTCGGAAAATAAATCGCGTGCAGCTCAAACAGAAATTATTCAAAACGACTGATACAATACGCCGTCCGGGTCCCGCGGATGGTACTGTATCACCCCATAAGCGGTGGGGGTTTGGGGTGGGGGTAGCCAGAGGCGGACCAGGGGGGGGCTAAAGGTGCTAGCGCACCCCGTACGATTGGGAAATCAGCATACATTGTACATAGATCTTGTTAAGGCACCCCGTAAAATTGATAATAAATCTTTTTTTTTTTTTTTTTTTTTTTTTGCTTGTCAGTTGTTCGGAACGGAACGAAACCTGACCCTACCCCTATATGTAGTATGTTTGGAATTTTCAACGGCCGAAGGTCAAAAATTTTCAACACCTACCCCCCCACCCCCCCCCCCCCCCCCCCCCCCGCTTATCAGCCTGCCAACGTGACGTGGACAATTTATTTGCTACCTTTGTGCACCCCATTAAAAACCGTCTCTGGATCCGCGCTGTAGTGTTAATTTTTTGGGCCTTCGGTCATCAAGGAGGCATCATGATCAGCCAAAGGGTTCAGGTTTAGGGGTCAATCGACACGTCCGTCCATTTTCCTTCCCCCCCCCCTTTTTTTTTTTTTTGGCTTGAGGGCCGGGCCCGCTGCCCCCCCCCCCCCCCTGATCAGCGCCCTTTTTTAGCAAGGCAGTTTTTATAGATCACGAGATGAAACGCATTCAGATCAGAGTTCAGGTGATCACGTGGAGCATGGGATATCTTAAGTAGATAGTAAACTATTTTGATCTAATTTTGCAAAACTTTAAGTCAAATGTAAATCCCTTTTTCCTGAACTTATGCATACGTGTAGTAAGTTTATAATAAGTTTATGATTATAACGCTGTGGGGCACATTTGAATGGATATTGCCGTGATTCAAGTTTTGTAGCTCGTTCAGTATATGGGGATTCTCAAATTGGCAAAAACTTGTTTCAAAATGGCTGATTTTGTGGAGAACACAGTACAGATTTTCATATTTTCCACTTTATCCCTCATATTTCTGAAGTGAGAGAGAGAAAACAGTGGAAAGAGAAAGAGACAGAGAAGGATACTGAAAGGAAGATATGATTGTGGAGAAAGAAAAAGAGAGACAGAGGGAACATGAGCAATGATAATTGGAATGAGATTATATAATGTTGACAGAAGTTGAGAGAGAGAGAGAGAGAGAAAAGACGGAGATACCGAGAAACCAAAAGGTGGAACCTGAAAAGACACTTAAGTTGTGTGCAGAGACAAAAAATAGAAAGTGAGCGAGAAAGACCTAGAGGAAAAAGAGTGAAATTAAGATAAGACGCTCCAGAAGTCTGAAGAGAGAAAGAGACAGAGGAAGAAAATGAAAGAAAAAGTGTGAGTTCAATTTCAAAAAGAAAAAAATAATGGGAAAGAAAAAGAGAAAGAGGAGGAGAATGGAAGGAAGTATAATACGCTGTATTGTGGAGAGAGAGGAAGAGAGAGACCGCGAGAGACCATAATAGATGGCACCTGAAAAGAGTATAAGACACTGCAAAGGTAAAAGTAAAAGATAGAGGGGTCCATATAAGGAGAATAAAATAAGAATAAGACGATACGATGGCGAAGTGCTATTATAATTAAAGAGAGAGGGAGAGAGAGAGCATAAACGACAGACATAAGACATTACAAAAGTGAGAAGAGAGAGGGGGAAAGAGAGAGGTGGAGACCTAGACATGTAGAATAAGAGACTGTGTAAGATATAAGAAGCTTCAGAATTATTGTGAAGTGAGACAGAAAGAGAGAGAGAGAGAGAGAGAGGGAGAGACCTACAGACATGTAGAATAAGAGACTGTGTAAGATATAAGAAGCTTCAGAATTGTGAAGTGAGACAGAAAGAGAGAGAGAGAGAGAGAGACCTACAGACATGTAGAATAAGAGACCAAGTAAGATATAAGAAGCTTCAGATATGTGAAGTGAGAGAGGAAGAAAGAGAGAGAAGGGGAATGAGAGTAAGAAACAAGACGCTGCAGAAGTGTTAAAAGAGAAGACGATTCGTCGGCACCTTTGATCAGCTGTCATCCTTGTAATTACAACATTGTGTCGTCATCTGAAAAGAGACGATGCTTCTTCTAAACATAGACTACAGGCGCAGAGAGAAGGCCGCCAATGACACTATTGGTAACTGCTATAATGAGATCAAGTCCAGTAGTATAGCTCCAGATCTTTTTATAAGTACCATGCTATGGATCAATAATAGGATTTATTTTTTCCACTTGTAAAGCATATTTTCAATTTTTCTGCATGGTTGCAACTTCTTACTGTTTTCATGTCATGCTTTTATAGCTGCAATAGGTTTTGTTTATCATATGACTCATACGATACTCTTACACTGCGTATACTAGTATCATATTTCCTTTTATTTCTTGATACCTGCTGCCCCCCCCCCTCAAGTTGAACTTCTTACTTTTTGAGGGAAACAAAATCTTATTTATTTGTTGTTATGTTCACAATTATTGTATCTCAAATATTATTGTCTTGCATATCAAATAACTAATATAATCAACTAAAATGACATGAAAGGGTTACAACTTTATTACCATGCCAAGGCAACGGAGTCATGGATTTGTTTGTTTGTTGTTTGTTTTTTTCTAGCCTATAATGGTAAACGTACGCGCCCGATCAGAATAGGAATTGGTAAGTTTATATTTACGTTAGGGAGGCCTTAAAATATTCATGAGAATCTAATCGAGAGATAAATAAAAACAGATAAGACGGTGGAGAAAAATATCATGACACATTACGTAATGTCACTTGTAATTAATTAATGGCGATAAGAGATGGCATGTAATACACGTCGTGCAATGAAGTGAGTGTTTTGTGTAGGTAGGAGAGATTTATACGATTAGAAAGTCAAGACCGAAATAATTTAGAAAGTTTTGTCAACGTATACAGTGCGTCCCAGATAAAAGTATACCCGACTTTGAGAGCGTTATATTAAAATTGTATAACTTATGTGTAATTAATTTTAATTTCATTACAAAGAGTAACTCATATTCTATCTAATGATACCAAAATCATACCGATATGACTGAACACTCGAGTGTTTAAAAACATTGGTCAAAAGTGATCTGTACCAAGTTGTCTGAGAAGCAGCCCTGGCCTTCTGATCGTTCATTGTCATGATTGTTTGTTTGAGGTCAGCCTCCTTGAGTCCATTCATTAGGCACAAAGGATTACTTGATCTATTGAAATGCAAGGGCTGCTTTTGCTCAAACTTGGGATAGGGCACTTTTACGCTTGTTTTTTAAAGCCCAACTGCTTAGTCATCCGTCACAACACAGGTATAAGTTTGGTATCATTGAAAAAAATATGATTTGCTCTTTATCATGATATAGATTTTAAGGTCGCACAAGCTATAATATTTTAATATGAGGCTCTCAAAGTTGGGTATACTTTTTTCTGGGACGCACTGTATAGCTAGTTAAAACCTTGTCTAGTTGCATTTCCGGACAAGAATAATTATGAAGAGTAACGTAGATAATGACGTTATTGACGTAGTGCTGACGTGTCTAATTCAAAGAGTTCGACATCATCTTGTATACGTTTGATTCTAAAGAAGCTAAACAGGTGAATGGGTATTAAATTCTCTCCTTTGCTTAATTATGGATGGATTTTCAAGTTGGAGTCCTTTAAAAGTGCTTTTTTTTTTTAAAGGTTGGAGAACTCTTCTTATTTTGACGCCAACCTTCTAAAACACCGCTAACAGCTGACTCTGTTCTCTCCCATAGCTTTCATCGCTTCATGCATGATACATCAAAGTGGAATGCGTAAGACCCGTCACTCTTCAGAAGCCTTCCATTTCTCTCTCTCTCTCTCTCTCTCTCTCTCTCTCTCTTATTCTTTCTTTCTTTCTTTCTCAGTATCTGGTCTTATTCTTCCCCTCTCTCTGCCTCTCTTTGAAGACCATTCTCTCTTCAAAAATACTCTCTCTCTCTCTCTCTCTCTCTCCTTCTCTCTTCTCTCTCTCTCTCTCTCTCTCTTTCTCTCTCTCTTCTCTCTCTCTCTCTTCTCTCTTCTCTCTCTCTTCTCTCTCTCTCTCTCTCTCTTTCTCTCTCTTCTCTCTCTCTTTATCTCTCTCTATCTCTGCCTCTCCTTGTATCAGTCCATCACGATTTCTCTACCCAGGCTATAGTCATAAAATATCACGCGCCACATTTCAAAAGTCTTCATGGTTTCACAAAACAACTTGGATATTGTGTTTAAAAATTGAACTTACCCAGGGTAAAACGATCGAACCCATATAAAAACTTAGCCATCTTACACAACCATCTCATACTAATAACTTAAGAGAGTTTTCACCTACCTAATTAAATTTATCTAATGTAAAGATGAAGTGAAAAGCTGCCCATCAACATACGCATGCAGAGCTTTATACATCCAATCAGAGAGCCGTGTCGTGAATTCATCTCCTGTCTCAAGATCCAATCAGAGAGCTCATGTTAATGACGATTTTATTATCAAATATTAACACCCAATCGGAAAGCTTGTCTCTCAGCGATAAGCTCCTGAAATTTCCAAGGAAGTCGAAAGGTTCGAAGAGTGCTTTTATGTTATCCTGTTTTCCAAAGTTAGTCAATATTCCAAGTTTGAAGAGGAACCTTTTTGTTCGCATGATTCAAACCACGTTTCCAGGCGGCATTTTTTTTCCAAGAAAAGATTGAATGTTTTCAAAGGGATTTTTTTTTTATTGAAATATCTTAAACATGATTTGCACAATGCTTCTAATAATTTCATGAACGATAATTCACTTTTTCAAAGTCAAAACGCAATGCATGCTGCATATTACGAAGTTTCAAAATGGTACCGTGTCTATCTACGACGTACATTTCTTCTCAAGAAATGTTTCTTTCCATGTAGAACCCCTCGTAAAAGAAAATTCCATTCATCTATGTATCAAAGCATGTGTAAGAATGGAATCCACCTTACACAACATATTTGTTGATATGTGTGACGAGCCTTTGGCAAGCTGGTTGGTTGCAATGAGTAACCTTTATTTAAGAAGATAATAACGGAAAAGTCGTGATAGGATGAAAAGCCTTGGGTTTTCACGTATCCATTCCCTCTTAACGAGACGCTTGTCCGACATAGCAACAACTAATGTATGCAAAGTGTTTTTAATAACAGTTTGTTTGAATACCTCATTACTATGTAAAATTTAAAAGTCTTTACACATAAATTCATATATTATGATATGATTGACAAGGTAGGCCTATATGTCACAACTCATATTTCTTCACAAAGCAATTGCCCTCTTGACCCCGAGTTGCGAAGAGGGCATGGCCATAATACAATGATTGTAGCATTTTCTGACTATTTTTGGAATCACTTGGTATAATTTTAAGCTGTCATCTGAATTTCAAATTCTCATGTTAATCGCAATACGTATCTGTACTTTGTATTTGTCATATTTGCATGAGCAAAATTGGGTCATAAACAATGGTCACAGGTATTCGTTATATCAAGTTTTAATTTTTAGGGGTAAAGAGATGCACTGATTTGCAATATAAGAACACAAGTAATGGCTAGAAGTTAGGGTTTTCAGAATTGTTCGAAATTTGAAACTATCAAAACTGAATTGTTTAAATCTTGAACCTGGCCTATATTTGACAGAGACAAATGGCGATGGTATGTCAAATATTTCTTTTTAAAAAATAATTGACCATTTGATCCTGAGTTGCGAAGACAGTCTGAACGGAGGCAGTGGTTATAGCCAAGTCGTTAGGCTAGGTTCACTGGCGAGTACCATATTACTACACGTTGATTAATGTCAGGGAGCCAGGTCGTCTTTATCGAGTCTATGACCCAGAGTGTGTCCATACGATATTAAATTCTGGATCAATCAGATATCTTCTAAGTTTGATTATCTGCGAGTCAAAACTCAGCAGTGTTCCAAAATAATTTGTTGCACTTTCATAATTGTACTAGGATGATTACATTTGACACATTATTATTTTTCTTAAATCTCTCTTGGTCGAATTTTGATTAAGAAAAAATAATTTACCATTTGATCCTGAGTTGCGAAGAGATTCTGGACGGAGGCAGTGGTTATAGCCAAGTCGTTAGGCTAGGTTCACTAGCGAGAACCATATTGCTACACGTTGATTGATGTCGATGAGCCAGCTCGTCGTTATTGAGTTCGCGACCCAGAGTGTGTTCATACGATATTTTAATTCTGGTTCAATCAGGAATATTCAGAATTCGATTGCCTATATACGGTACAAATCTGTAAGGAATTTTTTAGCTTTAGCTTGTTCGTGATTGATATTGTTATCTAATTTCTCTTAGCAGTATTTCTGAATAAAATGTTCTGAATATTAGAAATTCGGAAAATACATTCTCCTATTAAAATTTTACACATTAACGTTTTTTTCCTTTAATCTCTCTCGGCTGAAATCTGGCAACAAATTCCACGGGTTCTACCAAAATGTTGAAAGTCAGTGGTAACGCCTCACCTCACCCCAGCCCAACAAATCCCCGAGAGACTGCTTTGTACTTGGTTGAACAAAATTTTAAAAACTTTTATTCACGATATTGCTATTTGAATTTCACAATGTCGGTTCGGGAATGACAATTTTTTTAAAATACATACCAAATCCTTTTTTTTTTTTTTTTTTTGAAAGACAGAATTGCGTTCGATCATTCCAAAATAATTACGTATAGACGCGTTTTTATAAAGTATCAAATACTTAGTCCCCAATATGGTAGCACAGATATCAATTTGGTATCAATGAACAGAATATGAGTTACTTTTTAACTTGTCAACAAAATTAAGGTCACATAATTATGACTTTAGAGTACGAAGCCGCCAAAGGAGTGTATGCATTAATCTGGTAAGCGCTGTATATCAATGCATCCCTTTCCACATCCTCTATTTTCCTTTTGCAAACCTCTGTGCCTCTGAATAATTTACTATATAGGTACTTTATAAGAACTGTATACTTTTTTTTATTATCGCCATCATAAACACTCCGATGAATCTAGAATGCCCACTTCAATTTTTAGCAATATAAAACTGAAATTTGTAATGCAAACTGAAAATGAGGATTATCTATCAATCTAATCCTAAATAGTTAATGTCAGTTTGAGTGCAAATCTCTAAATCCTTATATGCATGAGAGATGAAGAAGACCGTGGATATATATATATATATATTTATATTCTCTCTTTTTTTAGCGCCGCAATCTATATTCTAATCACAATCGGCAACCATAAAGGATTTATGCTCCAAACATTATCAATATTATTCAACGGCATATAAACTACGATGACCAGCGCAAAGGAGGAAATAGAATCTGTCGTTCAATTTATGCTGGTATATGTTTTATATAATATCATACGGAATATGAAACCCTCTTTCGTTCCTTCCATATTTTATTTAACTACACTGCCCGTACTTTTATGACAGGTGTGAGGTAATACGAAGCTCAAAGGCGAAAAGCCGACAAAATTATGCCGCGTTTTTCACTCACATTATCTTGCAACCCCGAGGCAAGTTGACTATTTCTAACCAATGAAGTAATAAGACTAATATGTCGTCTACAGGTATGGTAAGGGCAAGAACGGCGTTTAATCATACTCTATTTCACGAAGTTAATGCCCTTTTTGCTCCCAGCACGAAATGTATATATAAAGGATGATGCAAATAAAACTTATTCGAAGAGACAGAAGGAACGGAATTAGTGTTTGAAGACTGAAAACTAAAAAAGAAATAGTAAAGTAAAGGTCTTTCTTGCGTTCTGCATTTTATTTCACGAGGTGTCAAAATATCTGTTGATGGCGGCAAATATATAAATATAACACGTCATCTTTTTAAAGTCTAAAAAGCCATAAATGTGTCGTGTCTTATTCATTTGCAGCGCATTATGTCGTACTTAATATATAAAAATAGAGAACTGCTGAATGCTTATCTTATAAAGAGAGCTAATGGTGTAAAATAATCAAAGGAGCCTGAGCTTTCGATCCTAGCAGAATCTTCGTCAGAGACAATAATGAACAGAAATGTAGGAACAAACATGGATATAAGAGAAGACAGGAAAAGCTACACCTAAGTGCAAGCCAAGAGGAGAGAACAAAGGGGAGTAAAAGGTGTGAAGAAGCCAGCCAATCAAAAGCAGAAGGAGGTAGATCAAAGCAATATGAACAAAAGGAGATGATAAGCTGGAGAGGAGGAGAGAGTAAACAAAGAAGGATTAGAGTGGAGGCTATGGCTGAAAAGCAATGAAAGAAAAGAGAAAAAGCAAGGGGAAGAAAAAAACACCTATAGATGAGTGCTGTTATATGACCTACAAGAAGAAGTAAGGGGGGGATAAATAAATAAGTAAAACAGGTAAAAGAACAAGGAAGACATAAACAAACAAAAACAAAAACAAAAGAGAAGTGTGAGCCAAACCTGTAGGAGAAAAGAGATACGAAAATGATAAGAGAAACAGAATTGTATTAGTCAAATAAAACAAAACCTGCAAATAACAACTAACTAAAAAAAGGAAAGGGGAAAAACAGATATCAAGAAAGAAATGTGAGAAAAAGAGGTTTCTATTACCCTCCTGAATGTTGAGACCGTGATGTTGACATGGTGCGAAGACTCTCATCCAGAACTTCTCTTGCTTTAAACGACAGAATCAGACGGTACCTAAAAATTCAATGCCCGTAGAGACATGTTCAGAGATGGAGTGGTTAGGAAGGTTGAAATGGTTCCCAACTGGGGTCAGCTTTGGTGTGACAGTGACTGTGCCATAGAAGCGTCTTTTGAGAGTGGTTGGTTTCCCTACATACTCATCTTACAAACTCTGCAAGTGATAAGATATATAACATTAGAAGTGGTGCATGATGTTCCCCTTGGTGTGATGAGATCTGCTAGTGGAGGTACTCTTGAAGTATCGCTCGTGGATGTGTATATTGCAAATGATGCATCTGTTGGCTGTACTTTGAAGCCATGCTCATGAAGAAGAATGGTCAGTAAGAGGGACTTCAGCACGAACGATAGATCCTGAGGTTGCGGGGGCGTCGGAATGCCACAATGGGGATGTCAGGAACGGCCAGAGACGATCAAAGTTGGAGGGAATATGTGATAACATGAAGGGATGGTGCGGAGAGGAGTAAATTAGGGTGGAAGGTAGTCACAGGTAATCTTTCCGTGGTGTCTCACATATTCTCCACACTTCTGATCGTCTCCTACAGGCCGTCCTGACACTCCCATGTGGCATTCCGACGCCCCGCAACCTCAAGGATCTTCATCGTTCGTGCTGAAGTCCCTCCTTACTGACCATTCTTCTCCATTCAGCATGCACTTCCTCAAATGTACAGCCACAGATGCATCATTTGCATATACACATCCACGAAGGCGATACTTTCCAGGTACCTCCACTAGCAATTCTCATCACACCAAGGGAACATCACCTGCACCACTTCTAATGTTATATATCTTATCACTTGCAGAGTTTGTAAGATGCAGTATGTAGGTGAAACCAAGACACTCTCAAGACGCTTCTATGGGCACAGATCCACTGTCACCACCACCAAGCTTGACACCCAGTTGGGAACCATTTCACCTCCTAACCACTCCATCTCTGACATGTCTCTACAGGGCATTGAATTTTTACGTACCTCGTCCTGATTCTGTCCGTTTCAGCAGAGAGAAGTTCTGATGAGACGTCTTCGCACCTTCAACCTCACGGTCTCACACTCAGGAGCGTAATGACTAACCTCTTTTTCTCACATTTCTTTCTGATATCTGTTTTTTCCCCTTCCTTTTTAGCTTAGTTTAGTTTATTGCAGGGTGTTGTTTTATTTGACTAATACATTCTTTCTCTCTATCAATTCTTCTTCTCTTTTCTCCCTTACAGGTTGGCACACTCTCTTTGTTTTTGTTTTTTGTTTTTCATGTCTTCCCTTGTTCTTTACCTGTTTACTTATTTATTTATCCCCCCCCTTACTTCTTCTTGTAGGTCTATAACACACAGGTCTACTAGGTGTTTTTTCCCTTGCTTTTCTCTTTTCTTTCATTCTTTTCAGCCCATAGCCGTCACTCTAATCCCTCTTTGTTTACTCTCTCTCCCCTCCCAGCTTATCATTCTCCTTTTGTTCCAGTTTTCTTTGATCTCACCTCCCTTGCTTTTTGATTGCTGGCTTCTTCACACCTTTTACATCCCCCTTTGTTCTCTCCCTCTGGCTGCCACTTAGGTGTTAGCTTTCTCTGTACTTTCTCTATTATACCATGTTTGTTCCCTACATTTCTGTGTCATTTTGTCTCTGACGAAGATTCTGCTAGGATCGAAAGCTCAGGCTCC
Source organism: Paracentrotus lividus (assembly GCA_940671915.1). Taxonomy (NCBI): domain Eukaryota; kingdom Metazoa; phylum Echinodermata; class Echinoidea; order Camarodonta; family Echinidae; genus Paracentrotus; species Paracentrotus lividus. The sequence continues at coordinate 4,176,773 of CALNVZ010003014.1, read as the reverse complement.
TTTTGACTTCATAATAATAATACATATATGGTTCAAATTTGAACCCCTAGGGGTTGATAAATTAGTAGCACCCCTTTACGGGGTTTAAAATCGCACCCCTTTGTTGTTATCTTTTTTCTTCCTGTTTTCTAAAACAATATTGATATATCTTGTTATTACTGTGAAATGTACATATATGCAGCAGTAAAGCAATATGGGCATGAAAGCATGTTTTTCTAATTCTTAGAGTTCGAATGCCAAATCAAGAAACTTCGTATTTTATAGGTGTATAGGTGACCACAACCACGTGTCTGAGACTATACAGAGTGAGTAAAAAAAAATGTCCCATCATTTTGAAGTTGTCTTGTTTGAAGCACGAACATTTAATCACGGCTCTAACGATACTTCTTGGTAGAATCATCCTTCCAGTATTTGTTGGTACCATTTTTATTTGGATCATTGCTCTGAGAAACAGACAATCTTCAGAAGACAGCATAATCTCAATTTTTCGTGATCTCAAAAGATTAAAAACAAAGGTTGACAGAAAATATGTACACACATACACACACACACACACACACACACACACACACACATTCACATCATAACAATACAATGCATCATTACAAACACAGTAAATAATTCACAATAACATTTCTCTTTTGATGTTTTGTTTACCAAGACCATAACTGAATGTTCGGGTCGGCACGTAGTAATTCCTTAAAAACTGTTTGTGAGTGTAATGAGGGTGTATGTGTGTATGTTTGTTGGTGTGTTTGTTGAGGGTAAGAGATTATATTTTGTGTGTTTGCTGGTATGGATGAGATAGGTTATGTGCGTATGTATGTGGGTGCGTGTGTGTGTGTGTGTATGTGTGTGTGTTTGGAGCTTGTATGTGGGTGTGTGCGTGTATGTGAGGGTGTGGGTGTCTATGTGGTTTATGTTTGTATAAATGAGGGTACTTTTGGGTGTGTGTCTTTGTGCGTGCACATAAGTAATAAATTCTTAATTTGTTTATTCTCCACCCATCCACTTGGCGCAAGTGAGATTTTGCTGTCTTCTGAAGATTGTCTGTTATTCAGTCATGAGTGCAGAGATCCAAATGAAAAGAGTACCAACATGTGCTAGGAGGGTGACTCTACCAAGACATATCATGAAACCCATGATTCATACTTTTCACAAGACAACTTAAAAATGATGGCACATTTTTATTGACTCACTCTGTATGTAGGACGTCCCATGAGTCAAGGGGAAATCAAACATTTTCATTTTCAAATGAAATTTTTACCTAGGGGAGATACCGTCGTTATTGAAGAATTTTTATTGTAAAGTGTCTTATTTCAAGTATTTAAAAAAAGACGGGAAAATAAAGAGGTAAAATAAGGTTATATTTAGAAAAAAAATGTAATATACCTGTATCGTTTGCACCCATGTAAGGTGAAGTTAAACTGTAATTGAAATGGAAATTTGAAGTCAAAGATGATAAAAAATTAAAAGATAGAAATGAATTTATTGCTTAAGTCTTTGAAGAGAATTTAAAAGCTATATAGGGAGATAGTTTTAAAGAATATTTCGTATAGCTTATTTCTTGTTTAATAGCCCTTGGGATAAAAGTAAAGTAAGGAATTCATTTGCAAGATATGCCAAAGCCAAAAAGAAGTCTAAATAATATTCATGAATTTTAGAGACCGATGATAGGAGATACATAAATAAGAATATTTGAGACAAAAATGTCATGGTACAATCACTCAAGATCATCAACAAAAAAAAATAAATAAAAGGTAGAGCTTTTTTGCCGCTTGATCTTTGCCGCTTAAATTAGCATAGATTTTTAAAAATCGTTTTGATTGAGTTTAATCTTTGTAGGTTACAGCACGTTGGTATGAAGATTCGATTTTCTGAAAATAATAAGGGTCGTCAACAGCCCCGTTTTTATCTTTATTCAACGAACCTTCATTTTTTTTTTAATCCTTCGAACTATTGCATCAACAAAATAACAAAAACCTTATTTCCTTTATAGATAAACGAACATTCAGGTGCATATATACTTGACTGTTAAGACAAACGAACCTTTCGGACTAACAATCCCCATTTCAGTTTTGAACGAACCTTTGAAACAGCAACCGTTTTTATTCAAATTTCTATAAGCATGATTTAATACAGGCAAAATAAGTGAATATTTTACTGAATCGTTATTGGTAGTTACAATCATTGGCGGCGATCCGGGCCGTGTCCCCCCCCCCCCTCGATTTTTAAAGCTTAACATATTTTATGTAGTGATTAGCTTGTGAAGCTAATAAAGTTGTATGTTAAATAAAATGCTAAATGTTATTATAAGGCAAAATTTTTGGCTCGCGCTTCGCTCTCGCAAACATTTTAATCATTTTCTGCATAATGTGCGAAGTATGCGAATTTAGAGTGTATTATTTTTCACTTTCGGGTGTTTCCGTCCCCTTAGTCGTGACATGAAATCGCCGCGTTTAGTTACAATTGCAATGTATTGACATGAATAATGTTATTACATTTCTACATTCTAAAGATCATACATTTGAAGAGGTGATGAAACAATAGCAGGAAAAAAATGATTACGATTGTACCCAGACACATTCGAATCAGCACAAAGCCAAGTAAACAAATTACAGGGAGAAAGAACAGGACAAACAAAAATCAGGGGAAAATAACAAAAAATATGTCAGAAAATATACATCCTTGCATGATCATAACTTTCCTTTATGGAAGAACAAAATTATGTGTGATCAAAATGATAAACGCTAAAAGAAAAAAAAAATAACAAATTAAAATTTGACACAGCTTTTAAACCGGCATGAAGATAAAAGATGACCCGTTTGTATAATTAGTATCAATTTTTACTCCCAGGCTAATATCATTCAAGAAATTGAAATTTGATAGCCTCTCACTTTCCTGTACGGGCTTCGTTGTGATACACCAAAGACTTCCACTCGGTGCCGAATTGCAAAATATTATTTTTCTATCGATGGAATCTTAATCAAAATATATCCCTGGAGCGCAAAATTCAAGGGGAACCGCAAAAAGGTAGAGCTTTTCATCTTCTTCTTTTTTTTTTCTTCGTCTTCTTCTTCCTCCTCCTCTTATTTTGCCGCCCTGTAACACGATATCTCTGTAACGTGTCTAAAAAATACCGCCCAAGTTCGCTCCTGATCATAAATTCTTTCTTGATTATTTTTTTCTTAAAAGAAATCATTTTGGCGGGTACTGACCAGGCAAAAATTATATGGTGGTACCATGATTTTTTTTTCTTGATTTAAAAAAAAAATAATATCCTGGCCTTGTTGATAGAAATTTTATTTCTTCATAATTTAAGTCGTAATGCTACAGTCACACAGACACTTACGTATAGTTACGTCCCGTTGCGTCCAAAAATGATTTTCTTTTCTGCGGATCCCCACGGATGCCTTCCCGTCATAGTCAGAAGTGGAAATAATGATAATTTCGTTCATTCAGTAAAACAAAGAAATACATAAGAAATAATAGAGCAGAAAAGAAAATAATTTTTGGACGCAACCGGACGTAACTCAACGTAAGTGTCTGTGTGACTGTAGCATTAGTAATGACATGAACCCCAGAATCATGACATAAATCTGTTGCAAGTAACTTTATGTGGGAAACTCATGACATCAATCCACTATCTTCACATAAATTTATGTCACGATACATGAAAGTTTCGAGCACCAGGACCCCTATTTGATTTACTTTTCCTTTACTTGAGAAAAAAAACATTTGTAGGGCGTAATCAAACTATTGAAATCTGATTGGATGTTTACTATGAAGACTGACTGAAAAAAGGACAACTAAAGTCAAGCCCGTTTGTTAAGATCATCTATAAGGGGAAAAAGACAAAGTGACCACTGTATAACACAGGTGGCTTCGTAGAAGTTCGGCAATACATTTTTTTTTTTTTTTAGTCGGAGGCTTTGAACGCTATAGACAGGCCACATGTGACCTCTATAGACAGATGACCACTAAGAGAGGTTTTTTTCCTTGTCTAAACACAAATATAGACCCACAATTTACAAAGTGTGGTCAAAACGAAAAAGTATTAAAAGAAAACATTGACATTATTTTTTTTTTAACAACACATTTTGAAATAAAACAACGTGCAGTTGATATCGTGACCACAGCAGATTATAACAAAATGAATTATAAGAAGATCGCCAATATACATGATATGAGTTTAATTGTTAATGTATTTAATGTTGATGCCCTAACGATACAATTAATGAAACTAAGAAAAATAGTGCAATTTCTCTCACTAAGAGTCCCTTATACAGGGTGTATCAATAAAAACGGGACAGATTTGAAAAGTCTGCCAAAATTTCATTTCAAATTATGATGTCTATATTTTGATGTTTATAGATGCCTGACAGTCTTATACTTTCATGCATTTGAAACAATATATTCTTCAAGCTTGGTAGCGCACTACAGAACGTTTTTCGGGGCTCAAAAGGCTTGCGCCAAATAGAAAAAAATAAGAAATACGATCATCAGACTTCTTGCTTACCGCGTAGATAATTTTACCTGTTCATTATCTTTGCCAATTGAGTTTTACGAATATGCTTTAAATACATTTACAGCTATTTATTACTTAGAAATTTGACTTTTTGTTTTGCTTTGTTGTTGTTTTTTTTTTTCACATTAACATGTTATCTTTAGCACTGAAGTTCCCTCAATAAGAAAAATAAATAAGATGTATCAACCCAAGAAAGGGGATTTGGTTGGTTAGAAGTATATTTGATTGATTGACTTGCTTTGTTTATGTTGGATGATTATGTTTGATTGATGGATTGATTTATTAATTGATACGATTGATTGAGAAGGAAGGATGAATGTAGATTGCCATTTTGAATGATTGATCGTTTGATTAATTCATTGTTCTTTAAATGATTGATTGGTTGATCGATTACTATTTTTTACATTGATTGTTCAAAAATGATTGATTAAATCGTTGGAAGAAATCATAGAAGATCACCTCATCTAAACTAACATCATCATTATAGTGTAGAAGTAACAATCAATCCGATTATGATAGACGCACCCGATTTAAAAATAACATAAGTACCTCGCCTGTTTCTTAATCTACGACGAACTTAGACAAAAACTTTCCGTGTTCGTTCAAGATGACAAAACAAGACAAAGGCAATCAATCAATCAATCAATGCATCAGAACAATCCATCAGTCATATCATTATGGAAACGACACCCCGAGCATAAAAATGGAGAGTTTTCTTGGTTGACAGAAAGGGCATTTAAGGTTTGTAAGAAAATTTATTGAGCAAAAGGGAATTCTACACCGTTAGTAGTGAGAGAATGAGCAGGTAGAAAAAAGTGCGACAAAACAACAAAACAAAGAACAAAAACATAGGATATACATTCAATAAAAGCGTTGTTATACTTTGTAAATGGAATTTTAAAATGAGTAATTTCATAAGTATTGATGAATATTGGCAAAGGAATAAAGAAAAAGTTTAGAAGAAGCTGCTGATTAGCAAGAGTCTTTGATGATCGATATTTCTCGTTTTTCCATTTTGTGCGCAAGCCTTTTATTTGAGCCCCGATTAAGATGTTCTTGTGGTGTCTAGCAAGCATGGAACGAAACCTTATTATAGTTTTACGATTAACATTTGAAAGATAAGACTATGCAGAGCAATATTAAATAACAGAATATAGACTTCATGATTTGAAACAAAATTTTGACAGACTTTTCAAAACTGTCCCGTTTTTATTGATACGCACTGTATGGGTGCATGTTTTTTAAGCTAAACTTTAGGCGCACTATTTCACCTATCAAGAGTGTACATGAATAACTTTGCAAAATGTTCACAATAAATGCATAAAATACAAAGGTTTCGTCAAGAGCAAGCATGACCATGCAGCTGAACACGAAGTGCTCATAGAAGAGTGCAAAATTTATTATTCGCTTTCATGAGTCGGTTGCTTCGATGCTGATGTTGTTGTATCACTAATATGATAAAATAACATAAAGAGTGGTAATTTTTTAACATTAAAAAACAAAAGCTATATACAATTAGTGGCTGATAGACACCCAAAATATTCTCAAAAGCGACAAAGTACAGTGGGGAAAACAAATGTGCAACCCTATAGTTTAGAGACCACTCATTGAACAAAGGCCTATACAAATCATGTTAATAATGGAAAATTTTCGGTTCCC
>CALNVZ010003014.1:4164909-4169097 GCA_940671915.1 Paracentrotus lividus | reverse complement strand
TGGGGGTTTTCCTCTTTGTATTTGGACTTGTTTGATCGACAAATTTAAGTGGGTCAACGAAATCGCCCTTTGGCTGCGGTAGTCTTGTGAAGTTCATATCGCCTGCAGTTCTGGATAAAATGATCTCCTTGAATCGCCGGAGAAATACTTGTATCATCATGCTATGTGTCGTTCCAGTTTTCAACGGTGAATCTTTTTCTCTATCAACATCTATTGATTATCCAAATGTCTCTTACAAAATGGGTCCTTCGATCAAAGCTGCGCGTTCGTCATGATTGATCAGTTCAAAGACAAACTTGAATATATCTGTATGTATGTGCATGTATGATGCATAAAAGATAAGAAAAGGTATAAGTAGGCCGTATATGATTAACAGATTTCAATATAAAAAAGAGGGGAATTTTATACTGTTTACATATTCATTATCTATCTTCAACTGCTTTACCAGCGCTTATTACAACAACAAAAAAAAAAAAAAAAAAAAAAAAAATGTAGCAAAAAAGACATTATATATAACGTTCTGTATTCCAGCCACCCCCCCCCCTCCCTCCCCAACTTTCTACTTATAGACCCTGCATTTGAATAACACTATGCGCAGACCCTGACACATGATTTGATAAAATGAGAAATGGTGCGTACATTACTATTTAAAAATTAAGGTTAAGAACTAATTGTCTCTACTCATTAGGGATTAAGTCATTTGTTCTTAAATTAATAGTAAGATGATGTGCTATTTCATTCCAGAAATATTCTTGTCCTCTCACGTCCTCAGGCCAGTAGACATAGGGTCTGCCATCACTGAGATACAACCTAGCCAGGAAAGGTATCTCCTCGTCTGGGATATCTTCGAGAAAGACCACGACTACGAACTCGGTCCCTGTATCACTCACGTGGTCCATGGCCGTTCGGAACTTGAGCATGAACCAGCGATCGCTGACTGAGGCTCTACTAAGCACTATCACTGTCTTATAACTATGGCTCACCACGTAGTCAACGGAATCCAAGTAATGCATTCCTAGCACGAGGTCTTCGTCACCAAAGACGTTCCTTTGAAACTGTGGAAGGTGTTCCTCTAGAGCAGGGCGAAGTTGGTCGCGAATCCATTCTTCATCCTCGTCATAGAAGATGATATTGATATCAAACTCGTAATCATTGTGGTCCCGAGCGTCTCGTATCTCCTGATACCCAATGGCTGCTAGCTTTAAGAGAAAGAGTTTGTACCTCAGCGGCCATCGATTATGATAAACGAGTACGACGATGACAACCAAACAAACTACGACGAGAGGAATCATAGAGAAGGCGACAATATTGAGGCGACATAATTCAGTCGGATCAAAATCTGACAGAAGTTTGTTGCGAAGAGGAGCCAAAGATGATGACGAACAGATTGTCTTTTCTTCATTAATTAGATTTACCTGCCGACTAAGCCATTTGGGAAGCCATTTTAGATCACAGTTACAGTCAAATTGGTTTACCGAAATATCTACAGATGAAAGAGAGAACTCGATCGGTTGAAAGGTGCTGTAGTTTAAATGTGTAAACTTATTATTGGCTAACACCAGGTTTTTTAGCCTTGAATTTTTCGAAAATGTTGTCTCTTCGAGGTATTCTAACAAGTTCTCATCTAGGTTAATGGTTATGGCTTGAGTTAACCCTTCCAGTAACCCCACAGGAAGATGCTGAATTTCATTTCCCTTCAAACTCAGCTCCTGAAGTGATGCCAAACCTACAAAGACGAGATGGTGAAGGTATGAAATTTGACAATAGTTTAAACTAAGATTCTTCAAAGCTGATAATTGCTGAAAGGTTCCTGGTTTGATATAACCACGATAGTTATCAAACGAATTTCCACTCAGATCCAAACTTGTAAGGTTAAGCAATCCATGGAAAATAGATATATTCAGGGTCGGGTCCCAGAGGTCTAGCACGGAGAATCCAGATGTTCTCATATCCAAATCCAGAAGATATCGTGCATTCGTAAAAGAGAGCGGTTCCCTATGGTAAATTATTCCACGTCCGTTTTGGTTCAGATAAAGGGATTTCAACATCGGAGTAAACAAAACCAAACGTAAAATACAACAATCGGACAAATCAAGGATTTGAACATTGTGAAGTCCCGTAAAGCTTGTGAGGTTCACAACTTTAAGGTATGTATTTGATCTCAGGTTTAAACGGGTTAAATTTCCCAAACCAAGAAACGCGGACGGGGAAATCTCAGCCAAAAGATTGTTGGATAAGTCCAATTCGTATAGATCAACTAACCAAATATGGCCATGTCGATTTACTTGTTCTATTTCGTTGTTGTTTAAGTTCAGTTTTCTCATCATCTGCATACCCTCAAAGAAAACGGGTTCAATTGCCAATATGTAGTTATTGCTCAGATCTAGCTTATCGAGTCGTGTCAAATTGGAGAAGATAAACGGGTTGAGATCCTTTATGTCATCGTTTGTAAGTTCAAGAAGAGAAAGCGGATAATCACGAAGAGGATTGAATACATCATTTGGTAAAAACGTCAAATCAACACCCATGATTTTAAGCTCTTCGATATTTGAACGTGAGACTCCAATGAATATGTTTCTCAATGCATCTAACGGTATAGGATACTGGCCAAGGTATAAAGATTTTACATTCAGTGTTGCAATTGCATCAGAGTCCACTGATGTGATGGGGTTTCCTACAAGAAATAGGGTTGAAATCTGACAAGACAAGACAAAAGTTCCAAGCGTTAATTGTTCAATTTGGTTAAATGACAAGGCAAAATAATCTATAGTGCCACACGAACTGATATTCATATAGGAAATCCTGTTGAGGATAAGGATCACCATTTTTAGGTGTTTTGTCCATTTCAGAGTGTCATTCGGAATAGAACTGAGACTTCCTGCAAGGTACAGATTGGACAGTTTACCATTCCACCTGAACAAGCTTGTATCGGGAAGCACAAGGTTCGGATTGGAGGACAAAGACAGATCCTTTACATCCTTGAGAGGGTAGAAAGCGGCTGGTTCGATTATTCTGATGTCATTTCCAGTGAGGTCCAAGTCTGTGATCATGGGGTACCTTTGAAACGTGGAATTTAAGAGAGAAGTGATATTATTTTCAGTCAAAATAAGCTGTTCAATATCCTGAGGAAGATCCTGGGGAACGTCATCAAGTCCTCTGCTGCTGCAATCAGCTCTCTTCTTCTTAACATCTGTATCGCATGATCCGTTGTGAGAGCTTTCCACATGATTATAGGCGATTCTGGGAGAGGTCAACGTCGCATCTCCCCGCAAGTTTCGGCCGGAGCAGAACACGAGAAGACAAGCTCCAACTAATGGGAGAAAGAATGAATAAGAACTGTATGCCATGATTACCTGTTCTCTACTGACAAATACAATGGAAATGTTAATCATTTTACTAAACTAAGTCCGAGCGAACATATAAATGCATCAATAAAATTGAAAAATTTTAGATTTTGGAGTGACAGACGATTTTCGCTCTATTGTGAAAGCGATACAGGATGATGTAGTTACGTTTTTATTAATAATAGAAACCTGTAATAATTGCTCATAATGACTGTTGGTAAAGCTATAAACACCATTTAAATAAGTAAGTTACTAATTGAAAATATGGGGTTTTATTAGCTAAAGCCAAGGATTGTAATTTTTTTTTTTTAATCGAATTAAATGTAATGTAAACCGAAATATTAAGTTAATTTCCAATCTTAAGATTCCTTTATTGCCTCTAGTGTTCATACATAATTACAGCAATTAATATTTGAACAGTAAGCTGCCTAATTTAAATGGTATCGTGTTCATGGTACTATTATAACATGGATGAAATAGTAGACAGAAGTCATAACGTCATTGAAACAATTACTGTTTAATTAGAAAATAAGACTTTTCATTCTAATTCTACCAATCAGAAGAGGAACCTCGTCGAGGTTTTAAGGACAAATCAATTTAAAGAAGTTACTCTAATTATAGACAGAAACAATAGTTTGTAGTCATGACGAGGGTTACTTGTTAGTTCGAACACGAATACATGAACATTTCGTTTTTGTAGTGAAATAAATTTCTTTCATCTAAACATTTTGATGCAACACTCCGAAAATTCGTTATCCCGAAGATTCATAAGTCTACAGATTAGATAGCCCGAAAGTGAAATAGGGTTCGACATTCCAAAGGTTTTTTTTTTTTTTTTTTTTTT
>CALNVZ010003014.1:4142409-4159909 GCA_940671915.1 Paracentrotus lividus | reverse complement strand
GATGATGTACATGTTTGCTTTTTATTGTTGAATAAAATGTAATAAAATTGAATTGCAATTTAATCAATGAAGTTGAAAGGAAATTTTGATGATGATAATGAAGATGATGGTGATGAATAATCTATGTAGCCTAGATCTAGAATCATTCCATTTAGGCCCTAAGTTTAGGCCTATTTAGTTTGATTACCTTACTATTACTTGTCTGGAAATCTACATGTAGATCTAAATTTATGACACCAGTGGGGTGTAACACAAAGACTTACGATTGATTAAAACTTACGATTGATTTTTTCTCGGTAGCCTCATTTAGAAACCAGGTACAGACATGGATTAGGATTTGGATATGATTAAGAGTAGGGTGAGGGTTAGGGTCAGGTTTAAGATCATCAACTTTGGAGCATCCTGTCCATGATGAGGTCACCAAGAAAAAATCAATCGTAACTTTTAATTAATCGTAAGTCTTTGTGTTACACCCCACAGGGCTGTCATTTAAAGCAGGTAACAGGTAAAACTTGCCACCTATTCACTTGTTTCTTACTGGCTATATTTCCTAAATAAACCATGCAAAAATCACAGGAATAAAAAAAACAAATGCTTATCTGACATTTCCAGTTATGAAAGTTCATGTTGTATTCAACATGAACAATACAATTTGATTACAATATTAAAGTAGGAAAAATAACTCCCTATTTTTTTTCTTTAGGTGCACCACATTGCACAATTTCAAGTAGAAAATTAAAAAAAAAGGTCCTGTGGGGAAGTGGCATGCCCTTCCCACCCTTCGGTTGCTTTGCTCCCTCGCATTGATGGTACCTCCAACAGTCTGTGTCAAATAAAATGGTACAAGTGGAAAATATTTTTTTATAGTATGAAGATTAATCACAGCCTGCTATTGTTTGGTATTTTCATAAAGCAAGAAGATCAAACTTTCACCTGCAATTTTTTTCATCCCATTTTGTGTTGTAATTTTTGAAATTTGACTAGTTTTCTACGATCAACAAAAATCCATTTTTCGCACGCCGTCCCATGCCTTTGTGTATAGGTTTCGCATAATGGCCATGAAGTGCTCAATTTCGATTTGTTCTTCGTCGCACAAAATCGAGCATAACTTTTGTTTTAGGAAAGCAAATTATACAGAACAAAGCGCATCAGCAAGGAAAATCTTTTGGGTTTATTTTGGTACCACATGTACACACATTATTGGAAAATATTTCACACCTAAATATTTTTTTCCCGACTGTACCATTTTTTTTTACACAGACTGTAGAATTGAAATTACCTCCTTCTAAAGTATTTAGCACGGCCCCTGGACACAGATAATTGTGATCCTGTCAACCTAAAGTGATGACAAAACTCGGAGCTGAACATCATGATACAGTGTCAGGTATACATTGTAGATCTTGAGGTTTAAGAATGCATTCAGAAGCATTTATGTAAGGATGAAGATGATAATCATGAAAGAGATTTTTTTTCACTTTTGTAGATTCATTAAAGCCTGGTATCATGTCAAGAAGACTCCATGCAACAATTTCTCATTGATTCTTTCTTTTCTCATTTCAGACTGGTCTTGGAGTTACAAGAGGAGAGAAAACCCAGAAGGTGAGTGTTTTGTGCATTGTTTCATTAGTCTTCATGTCAATGGTCATAAAATACACAAGATAAAAGATACTTTGCAATGTGTTACAGAAAACCAATACCCAAGGAAATAATCACTTTTATATGAAAAAGCACAATGAGAGGAGCAATTTAAAAAAAGTTTCTCCAAAATCGGTTATGAAATAAGGGAGTTATGAAAGTTTGAAAAGTCTCGTTGTACCTTTTATGGGGATCCTCAAATTGGCAACATCGGCTTCAAAATGGCCGATTTTATGGACAACTCTCCATTGGTTTTGTACACAAATTTTCCCATTTTCCCCATTTTCTTTCAAAATATGTCTTACCTCCTTGTGAGCTCAATATATGTTGTGTGAAATATATTTTTCCATGACATATTTTGAGCTCAGAAGGAAATAAAACGTATTTTGATAAAACATATCACATATATAATAGTAATTATTTCCTTGGGTATTGGTCCCCTTTAAGTCCATTAAATGGAAATTGCTTTCCACCAGTGCAGAACAATGAGGTACATGTACATGTACATGTGTGTGTACATAAATTGTCATTGTGTTTTGTCATATCAGTTGCAGTCACAAACTGTTCATTTTTCTCAAGCTAAATTCAGTAAAACAATGAAAACGTTGCTCTAGTTGTCACCAATATATGTGCCTGTTCAACTGATATTTTACATCAATCGATTACATTTTATTTTACAATGTACATCAGACTATACATTGTTTTTAAAAGTTCTGTTAACTCTAAACCACTCTTTCGGGCTCCATGTTCCTACATGTACCAAAGGTGGGGACCTCGTACAATGAAAACCAATCTACATGTATGTGTACTATTATCACCAATAAGAAAAACTTGTCAAAAATGTATTGTATAAATTGGTGCCAGGGGAACTTCTTTTTAACATTGATGATATTGTAGGATATAGAGAATGCATTCAGTACTAAAAGAAAAACAGGGTTGCAAAAAGCTTATCTTGCCATACCCATAACATTGGCAAAAGAGTATGATTACAGCATTTTAGCAGTAAGAGACTTTTTTTTTCAATCCTGAATGAAATTAATCAATCCCTTTAACATTTTTAAATTTCATATATACATGTAGGTGATTCATACATCTTAAGAGGATGCATCAATGCTAGATATCGAGATTCAGAGGAACACCTCTGGACTGCTGACGGGTCAGCTGATCAAATACCAGGATGTAAAAACAACCATCATGGCCAACCTGTAAGTGAATACAATTTAATACTTCTAATTTGATTTTCACAGAAATGTCCTGTGATAATGTAAGTGGTAAAGCTGGAATTATAAGATAATGGGTCATTTTTATTACTGTATCTGTAGTTAATATGAGAGGAAAACAAATGATTTGAATATTGAATGATTATCATTAAATGATTATAATTAGTCATCAGGCTTGTATTTAAATTGCTTTCCTTCATAGAAATGCCGTAGTTGCTCAATTTTATAGGACATCATCTGACTGATGACTAACTTTAGATTTATAGCCAAAAGTGTAACTTACCAACATTTGAGATGGGTTTTATCAGCCCACCAAATAAATGTCATTTTACTTTATAAGGAATATGATCATGATGCATTACAACTTGCACAGTTTGTGTTATAAATTCTGTGGGTAGATCTGCAGCTCTGCAGACAGTGGAGTTGCTTGTTCTTTCCAAAGTTCTCGGTAATCTGTAGATCCCTTCTCTACGTACTTTGGCTAGAGCCCAACTGTGAATACTGATCATGTTACAGGTATGGTAGGGCAAGGTTTCCCTCATACTCCATGGGGTGCAGGGCTGGTCACGTTCAATGTGAAGCAACATCGTGCTGGGTGGTATAGAATAGACCCATGAATGAGGCAAACCTGTGAATAAAACTTGGTAAATGGAAGTGCATAGAATTACCGCAATGCATGTACTACAGAGTACAATTGAGACCCTTTAGATCCATGATACTGAAGAAAGGGAAATTGGACTTTGCATAGATGTACATGTACATGTAGCCTACTTGTTCCTGGGATCGATTGGGGGAAATTATTTACTATAATTTTAAATTGTATTTCCCCTATCAAACTTGAGAAAATCTTTGTGATGGTTTAGTTTTGTGATTCCTGCTCTGCTCTACATATTGATGTTAAATGTAGGCCCTAAAAGTATGTACATTGTAGTTCAACTGTTCTTATTCAAAATAGATTGGAATAAATTTACTGCTAAGAATATGAACTTATTTATCTAAATATTTATGCTTGAAGTACATGCATACAGAAGGGCGATGACTGCTTTTGGTTGCTCCTACCTACTGGAATATGCATACTCAAGTCAAAGAAGGGCCATTGAATTGAAAATTTCACAGAAAAGGTCAATGCCAAAAAGCAAGGCTGTGTATTGATAGAGCTTTAGCATTGAACATGGTGTGTGGTAGTGATTGGTCAGTATACTACAGTGCAGCAAACCCACTAGTTTCTGTGAAAGGTAGAGGTTATACACACAACACTTCAAGAACAATTGGACAGGGAGTCTTTTGGGGAGTTGCTCATTAAAAAAAAGCGTTCCTGTAATTGCCCAAAGAAGTATGAGGTCTCGAAGGACCAATTCCTCTTTGTTTGTTTGTTTTGTTTGTTATTTTTGTAAATGTTTGTCAGCAACATGAAGGCCCTACATGTACATGTATATGTCCCTCTTCACACACATTCTGCATCTTTGTCAGATTTAATTGATAAATTCAGACAAGAAAGAAAAAAGTTTAGAATAGAACAAATTATCATACAGTAAAAGCAAACTAAGGACAAAAAAAAAGATTGAGGTCCACCCCACTTTCCTCTTTTAGAAGCAAGGCAATTTTAATAAACAACTTTGAATAAACAACTTTGAAATCTTCTTGGCAGACGCAAAATGTTCAAAGTTGCACGTAATTTACTCCTCAATGCAATATAATAATTGATGAGATTTCCATACTCAAGTGTTGAAAGCAAGTTACTGCTCAATTTGGGTCTTTAAATAGATCGGCACCTTTTACCACTGAGTTGAATAATACCATAAATTGGGCTGCCAGCTCAATTTGACTACTCTGCCTACCATGATTATGATGAGTTTCACAGGCTACTTATACATGTACATGTATTTGTGCCACCAAGCTAAATGGTATAAAGATTGGATGCCAATCAGTGTTTCAAGTGTAATGCATGAAGTACATTGAAGAATGTTCTCTGTCAAAAAAAAAAGAAAAATGATTTTGACTTGCATTTGGGTAATGATGAAAAAATGATAAAATGTCTCAGCATTATATTTGAGATACAGTGAGTGTACATGTGCAATGTACGTACATTGTACATATTATTACACAATACAAATGCAAATTTGTAGCGAAGCTATGTGTACAATATAGTACAATACAATGAACATTGTACATTAAATGCCAGTTACTTTTATAGTGATTTGAGCTGTAAACATTGTAGAAAATCTATTCATTGCAAAGTGGTTTCGTAGAACCTTTATTCGCTGAAACTAGAATCGTTTGGCTGCATTGGCACTCATTGTAAATAGATCTCTCTTTGTCAGTCCTAAAGCACAATGTACACACTGTATACAGGGGTTGTACAAGAGTATACAGTATGATTCAACCATTAGCAAGATAAGAAAATGTAAAAACGATGGTACTTGACTGCATGTACAGTGTACTTGAATCTCTGAAGAATTCAAATCCACTTGACCTTTAACCTTTCTACTTCTTTCCAGGGTGAAGTTCATTGGAGATATTGTACATTTGTACAGTGTACAAGTTTTTATTTGTTTTTCCCATTTCCGTTTCATGTACTCATATAATGTACAGGCCCTTTGCAGCAAAATGTCAACATTCAAATTTAAAAATTGTTGGTTTACTTTTCTAATAAAAAAGCCAAACATTCAGCCCAGTGAATAACCAATTGGTCTGTAATGTACATCAGTATTATCCATGAACTTTATGAAGATGATGTGCTACAGTATTCTTTTTTTTAAAATAAGTTTTCATGGTGCAGCGAAAAGTGTATTAAATGCCAAACTTGTTAGATTGAAAGGAGAATGTTGTTTCCAATCTGACTCTTCAACACCCAGCCATACTGCACCCAATACCTCCCTGTTACACATGTACCCATGTTTGTTTTATTCTTTAAGTTGTAATAATTAAGTATTGCAAATATAAATGATTGATGTATTGTACTCAAAAGAATATTTGATCAAAACTTGTATTTGTTAATGTACAATGTACTGTACATGTAGGCTGCAATGTTATTTGAAGTACATTGTATGTAAGCATTCGTGTATGCAATGATTGTGAAAGTTTACAAACTCCTGTACAACCAGCATGTGGTTTATATTTTTTTTTGTAGTGGAACATTTGACCTTTGTTTACAGTATTTTGAGCTACGTGTAGGCCTACATGTACATGTATGATTTCTGCCTTTGATACTTCTAGACCTAACCAAGGTAAATCTTTACATTAATTTTCTTTTCCAACAAATCACGGAAAACAAGAAGCCTTATTTTATTTTTTTCCTTCAAACAGCTCTTTACAATTTTAGATGTTGACTGGAATTTGAAATTATTCTCAACATTTTTCTGAGTGCTGTTACTTCCAGTTGAATTTATGTTATAATGTATACTCTGCATACCATGTAGGCCTACACTGAACTTTTGACTGGTCCCTTAAAGATGCATTTGGCTGGCTAAGTATTCTTAGTGAAATAAGCTGTCAGTAGAATTCTTCTGCTGAAGAGTAGTCCATCATCAACTCGGTTTAATCCTTTCAATATGGCCAGTGAGAAAAGAATGGTCTCCACGTAGTCTTTGAAATACGTCCTTTGGAACTGAAGATGCAAAGTTGAATGGCGATGGCCATGCCAATCTATTGATGTGTACCCATGAGGAGGGGCAGTATTAAAACACTACATGTATGTCCAATTTTTTCTCTAAACTTAAGTTTTGATTGCTAATATCTCTTGACAACTGTTCTGTGTATTAAGGTTAAACTTACTTCAACATTTTGTTCTTTCAATTTTGATTTGAAATTTATTTTGAAAACATTAATTTATGATTGTGTTTTATAGGGGAAAAGGGTGATACAGTATATTCCAACTCGAAGAAAGTTCTACTTCTTTTGTAGTCATACTTTATTACAAGTTCAATATAATTTCATTATGGATTGGTTTTGTGTAAATTGCAACATGTGTTCAAACAGTACTTGTCTAATGTTTATACATAAATAGAGCTACATGTAGTGTACATGTTAATTTGTATAATGAATGTTGATGAAAAATTAAAACATTTCAAGCCTGAATCAATAATTTAAGTGGAAATAAATTCTATTTCACTCATTCCTTGCTTCACCTTGACTGCTGACTGGAGTCAAGTACAAAATGTGCTTGTCCAGCAGACAGAGTAGCTTTGTAAGCAAAGACTAGAGAGTTGCCTGACCAGAACTGTTTGCTTTGTTTGAAATGTACACGTTGTAGTTTCCATTGAAGAATCACTAAGTTCAAACCAACAATTATGACTGATGAGCATTTTGCCGACCTACCTGTAAGCTACCCATTAGTACCCTATAGCTCCTCTAGGCTCTGGTATTTTGACTTAAAACACAAGCTTCACCTCAAAACAACTCTGAAATACCGAGAGGGGCGGAGAAGAATAATCTCGTAAAAGATGAGTGGCATTTCATAATATGCATTAGCACTGAGGCAAAACTTAATAGATGCTAATGGAGAACATCTGTGTCGTACATCACAAACATTTTTTTCTTCTCTTTTCTGTCTCTTTCTCTCCGTTTGGCCTTTGATGGTGCCGCCTTTTAACTCGCCGACAAAGAGGATGCGCTTGATGGTGTGTCCCTCCCTACCCATTAATCAGGAGTGTGAGACTTGCGAGACTTCAATATTGTGTTGTCTTCTTCTCTATCTATTCTCAACTCAAATTTGTCATCTCTTGCTTTTAGTGTGGATGAAGAGAAACTTATTGCATTTTTTTTTCTTTCAAATTATCTGTAGGCCTACATGTGTAGCTATTTACATTTATATTACTCATTAAATTTTAGGCTACAAATATTTGTACATGATATTCTGCTATATTAAAAATTGTACAACTACATGTACATGTAGTAATTATTTTCAGAGTACATGTACATGTAGCCCACATTGTATAGGGTATTGCACTTACATATAAATCAGGAAGAGGTTCCATTTCTCAGTTTCTCTTAGTCTTACTCCAGTTTTCAACAAAATATGATATTCTAAGGTTTTGTCACCCAGCGACCATACTTAAAAATATTCAGGTTTTTAATCTCTTTCTTTCTTTTTCTTATTTTCTTTTTCTCTCTCACACGTTTCCTTTTTAATTTCATTCTCTCTCCCCCTACCCTAATTCTCCTCTCTCTGTTCCTCACGCTTCCATCTCTTTCTCAAATTCTCCTTCTGCTCTTTGCCTTCAAGCTTTAGATGTCATGTAATTTCAAAATAGTGAAGACCTCATTGTTCAGCAAAACGACAGGAAATTATGGGATCTACCAGTTTGTGTATACAGGAACTTTATTCAATCAAAACGGTGTAAACATTGGTTCAAAATGTTGAACTAATTATTGATTGTAGAGTCACATCATGCTATTATTGATTGAAAGTTGATAAAACCATCATGTTATAGAGAAGGAGAAAGTACCTTTCCAGGTGGGGCTTACATGTACCCAAAGGGTGTAAAACATCGCCAGTGAGCCAACACATTCTCATTTGCAGCTTTGTAGGAAGTCACGTTTTTAAAGACCAAATTGACCAGAAATGGAGGGATACCAATCTGTGTGAATTCAGGCACTTCTATTCAGTTGTAGAGTGCTAGAGTGTAAAAGTTTTGGAGGAATGTGAAAAAAATCCATCAATGATCCTGCAAACTCATCAGGCTATCGATTGAAAATCATCCTGTCTACAGAACGCCTTTATGGTGGGGCTTTCATTTGGGTGTGAAACACTGCAAAAGGGTTGATGCATGTGTCATGAAATGCTGTTTTAAATTGCAAATATGACCAGGAAACCACTTTGTGTGAATTTTGGGCACTCTATTGAATTTCACCCTGCTCTACACTGAAAGAAGATAGTTGATTCCACAACCCTGCCAGGTGATTGATGGAAAAAGAATTATTTAGAAAGTGTCTGTCAGATTTGGCTTCCTTCTATTTATAAAGCTCAAACTTTCCATCAAATCAACACATATTCCAGGAAGTGCCATACTCATATCAATATGATGGACACCATTTAGTGAGAACTTAAGCACTTGCTCATTTGTGATAAATTTATTGATATTACCTCTGGGCAGTTCCAAGCAAAACAGGACATGGACCTGAAATTTTAATGTGTCGCTGTGCCTTTGAAAATGCAAATTAAGATCTGAAATTACCACAAAGGCTTCTTTACAATACAACCAATCATTTAATTCAAAAAAATTTGTGATTCAGTATTCTTGCGCTGAATAATTGATCAAACCCAAATTTGCATGTATGGGACTATGGGGCTTTAAATGCCTCTAATTCTTATATCTCGTCACTTTTTGCCAATTTTTTTGGCTTAATGTAATTGTCATGGTCTACTCCTACAAACTTTGGTATTAATATTTCTTTATGATGCGTTTCTCCTCACGAAAAAGACCGGGAAACCAGATGTCACTCCGTAACCGTCACTCCGTAACCGGACAAGGGTTCAAGTTTTAAGTCATAATTAACAAAATATTCAACCAATTTTTTTATGCAAGGTGGCATATTATACCTAGAATAACATAGAATCCAATCAATAACTCAAAATTGTGATAGCCATTTAAATTTCACAGAGTTTAAGCAAAATGTTTTCTGCTCAAATATGCATGTCCATTTTGCGTCACTCCGTAACCATGATTATGAATATTCATATCTCATTAATTAAGAGGATCACTATAAAAAAAATTATCATTTTGAAAAGAGGGTACCATCAGCTTTTGTCATGAACCATTTCTTTGTACATAAAGATTTAAGTATGGATGATAAACTCGTTTGAATGCTGAAATGTTGCTTCTGAATGTCACTCCGTTACCTTGGAACTGCCCCTCTACATAGTACAATGTATGCCCCAGCCTTTTGATCAAAATACATCATCTTTTACATGTAGCTCTACAAACACCATAGCCGGATGTGTACTTGAGGGATGTTTTAGACAAGAAATTATGGGGTTTCAGTTTGTGTGAATTTGACAACTTTGAAAAAATTGAATGTAAAGGATTTTTTTAGCAATAATTTAAATGAGATAATGTTAAACAAAGTCAAATTTTAGGAAGAATATGGAGTGCATCACAGTTACCTCTTCATTTTAAAGTCATTCATAAAGTTGTGCCTAATTCATGAACATTTAGGTGAATCCCCCCCTACTCCCCCATTTCTGGAATTGTGTTCATTAGGCCCTTTCTTGAAATTGTGAAAAACTCAGGTGTTGTGAAACCCTGAAACCAGTTTATTGTTGATTTTGGTAACTCGTATACAGAACTTGACACTACCTGGTAAAGATGGGCAAAAAAATATGAACTCTAGACCTAACTGAATCGAGGGTCAAGCATACATACATGTACACCTGCTGTCATTTCTTTGCCGTCATATTCTGACTGAACCTGCTTCACTCCTCTCTCATCTCTCACTCTGGGAAGGTGTCATCTAGATGGTCACAGCTGGTATCATCAGTCATCCATCAGCACCCATTTCTTGAGATATGAAGATTGGTATGAATCATACAACAAATTAAACAGTGGACAGATCAGGAGGGAGTAGGCCTATATGGTCCCATCCTATATTTGTGATTGATCTCATTATGAAATATGCCCTGTAACATAGAGACTTATAATCAATAAAAAGTTGCAATTGATTTTTTTTTTTTCACGGTAGCCTCATCATGGACAGGGTGCTCCAAAGTTGATGATCTTAATCCTAACCCTAGCCCTAACCGTAATCTTAATCACATCCTTATCCTATTAAATCCATGACTGTACCTGCATTCCAAATGATGCTACCGAGATAAAATCGACCATAACTTTTTATCGAGCGTACGTCTGTGATCTGAGTTCATAGGCCATTGAATTCAAATTTGTACAAAGAGATGTTGTAATATAGGTTTACCATCCCCACCCCTCTTCCGCTAGAGCTTTTCACAGACTAGAAGTTTTTAAATTGTCAGTGTACTGGACAATCATGCCAGACCTACTTGTAGTAGAATCTCCTTAGGAGAATCACACCAATATACGTTAAACAAATTTGTTGATCAAACTTTAGCATTCATGTAAAATCCCCCCCAAAAAAAAAAAAAAATAAATATAAATAAATAAATTAAATAAATAAATAAATAAATATAATAAATAAATAAAAATAAATAAAGAATAAATAAGTAAATAATAATAAATAAATGAAATAAATAAATAAATCAATAAATAATGATAAAAAAAATAGAATACATAAATTAAAAAGAATTAATAAAAATAAAATAAAAAATAGATAAAAAGGAAATAATAAATAAATAATAAAATAAATAATAAATAAATAAATAAATAAGAAATAACATCATTGTACATAATAAGTAATTGAATTAAAACAAAACTGAAAACATGAACACTAAGAATAATTAAATATAAATAAATAATCACTCCTTGGTGAATCCTGTGCTTATGAAAAAAATTTACACCACAGGAAAAGTGTTTGTGTTTGGTTTTTTTTGGGGGGGGAGAACAGCAGCAAGTTCTACAATGTTAGCATGTACACAGTATTAGTAGCCTGCAGAACCTGCAGCCTACAGATTTTTTTTTTTCTTTTTTCATTAAATCGACAAAGCACTAAAAAAGGCAATTGATGAGGCAGTCAGCGATTCCCTTCCTCCTCTTTGCATCTATTGTCTATGGCTTCACACATTTGCCTACATGTGCACGTAGGTACATGATAACGGCTACATGATCCTTGTATTCGCAGCAGATAACCGTACAGTGTACAAATTATCATATTCTTAGTTTTCAACTATCATAATCATTATGTGTACAGATAAACGGCATGGAGAAAGTATTTTTCTCCAAAAATTCAAAATTACATGGTACAAAACAGAGCCAATCAAATTACAAACGTACATGCTTCATTGATCAGTCATGAATACGAATTTCAATACGAAAATACAACATGTGTTTCAAATCGTACATTCATATGAATTGTAGTGGGCCTTCCAGCAGATGCACACATAGTGCATTGTAGGGGCTGACATAAGGCTTCAATGTAGTCCTACATTAGGCTATATATAGCTGTAACCTACATGATATGTACCTAGAGTTCTACATGTACATGCACAGCGAACATGTAGGGCTACATTGTCACTCAAGAATGTGCAGGGTTTTACTTTGATTTGTAATTGTATTAAAGTGCCCATTTTGATATAAAAACATGCTGGATCTCTGCTGCCATAACCAATATGCCATAGCCTATTTGGTACAACATACGTATATTATGTAAGGCCTACATGTTTGCACTGTACCAGTAACTATAACAGAGCTACCAAGTCTCACGCATTTTGCGTGATTCTCACATATATTTTTAAAAAAGTAGCATAATCTTAGATTTTTACCATTTTTTGGCCTGAAAACCCTAACAATCGGCAGTCTTGTCGCGCATCAAACCCTTCGAGTGCGATTTTTTCATACCGGCAATCATTTTATTCAAGATAGCTACTACGTGCTACATGTGTAGTGCGCGCACATACATGTATGGTAACTCGCGCCGCGTGTGCACTGCTTCCAAACACGATGCAAATGATGTCACACAATTTTTTCTTAACTTGGCATCCCTGCTGTATTTCAAGTCATCTTCCTATGCTTCATGCAAGTTCATACATTGTAGGCCAGATTATTTATGTATATAGGCCCTAGATGAATTTTGGGCTACATACATGTATGTAGTCCTACATGTTGCTGTCCATGGGTTTTGTATGTTGGCAGGCAGGGGTGGTCCAATAGTACAACTGGGAACAGGGGACAGGGGAACAATAGTGCGTTTTATATTCATTCATTGTTCAGTCACCTCTTGGAGGAAAACCACAAAACCCCAAAGTCATTATCGAGGAGTTTGCACTCTTCAGATTGAAAGAAATACTATGGACATACAGGGAGGTGGAGGGGGGGGGGGGTTCCATTTATAGGATGTGGGCTTGTACATGTATGCCCATGTAGGCCTTAAAATTTGTTGGTTTTAGGGCAAGGCCACTTTTTCCATCTACACTGTAGGGCAGTTTTTCTCATAAGAAGTACAGATATAAAATGTCTGAAAAGAGCACCTAAAATCTATAAGACCATGGCCTTAAAGACCTTTGATTAATTCAGGGACGTGATATCTTCTTAATTACGTCCCCGGTTAATTTAATCTTTAATAATTGATTTAATTTCTCCTGTAGAATCTTGTTTTAAGGGGGGCGTGTGTGCGGGGTGGGGAGGGGGCGGGGGCGGTCACGAATTTGTTCGTTAAGTTCAATGACTTATCGAACTGCATTATGTTCTATAACAATATGTACAATGTAGGTGAGATATTAACGAAGAAAAAGATTACTGCATGAAATGTCTAATATGTCACCCTGCCGAAACGAAAGTTCGAGCAGGGGGACTAT
The DNA here is from genome assembly GCA_940671915.1 of Paracentrotus lividus. Taxonomy (NCBI): domain Eukaryota; kingdom Metazoa; phylum Echinodermata; class Echinoidea; order Camarodonta; family Echinidae; genus Paracentrotus; species Paracentrotus lividus. The sequence continues at coordinate 4,146,631 of CALNVZ010003014.1, read as the reverse complement.
GAAACGGGCTGCCGTACGTGTTCGTATGTAATGTGTGTGTGTGTGTGGTGTCGTAAACCGTCACCCAGAAAACAGTAAGCGGTCCGTAATGTGACCAAAATTCAATTTTGCTACTACCTTCGAATCAATTTCATCCGATGTCGAATTCCGGTTTGGCTTTATATGATGCACTAGTGATGGCTACCAAACTTTCGTTCACAGAATTTATGACCTTTGAAACTTTGACCTGATTTTGACCTATATTGATTAATTGGAACACAAATGCTACATTCTACGCCATTTTATTAACTCCGATTTTCGATTCTGTTATTGCTTTAATATGAATAGCACTAGGTGTGAGAGGCTACAAAACTTCCTCACGGAATTTTTAACTTTATTGACTCCCTTGACCATTGACCCTTGATTTACACTTATGTTGTACATTGGCTACAAAATGCTACTTTATCATTACGCATTTTTCATTCCGATTTTATGAATCCGTATATGCATTTATATGATAGACACTAGGTGAGGGCTACAAAACTTCCTCACGGAAATTTTGACTTTATGACCCCTTTCGGCCTTCAGACCTTCATTTTGACCTATATTATTAATTGGCCTACAAAATTGCCTACTCCACTTCGCCATTTTTCATTCCGTATGTCGAATCAAATGATTTGTAATTATATGATAGACACTAGGAGGGCTCATAAACTTCCTCACGGATAATTTTGAACTTTTTGACCCCTTTGACCTTTGGACCTTTGATTATTATTACTTTAATATATGTAACCATTGGTTACAAAATCGCTACTCCATCTCACATTCTTTCTTACCGAATTTCGATTCCGTATTTGCTTTTGTGATAGCACTAGGGTAGATGGCTACAAAAATTTCTTCACCGATGATTTTGACCTTTGACGAGCATTTATTTTTTACCTATATTGTTAATTGGCAACAAAAAATGCCCTTACCCTCGCATCTTTTCATCCGATTTCGATTACGTTTGCTTATGGTGGATAGCACTAAGGTGAGGACTACAAAAACTTCGTATCACGGAATTTTCAATTTTGACCACCATTTGGACCATTTGATAGACCTTCATATAATATATTATATTGTTACATTTGCTACAAAATGCTACTAAAAACCTATCAATCAAATTTCATGCCGATTTTCAAATCCCGCTTGCTTTTAAATGTGATAGCACTAGTGAGGACTACAAAACTTCTTCACAGAATTTGGACCCTTTGACCTTTGACCTTGATTTTTTACCTAGTATTGTTAATTTGGCTACAAAATTGCTACATTCCTTTCGCTATATATTATTCACTCCGGATTTCGATTCCGTTTGTTTTATGTTGATAGCACTAGGTGAGGACTACAAACTTCTTCACATAATTTGACTTTTGACCCCTTTGACCTTTGACTTTGACCTATATTGTAACATTGGCTACCAAATGATACTTCTATTCGCCTTTTTATACCCGATATTTCGATTCTGTTTGCCTATGTGATAGCACTGATCGTGATATAATGGGAATTTTACATTATCGGCGGGGACATATATTACGCATCGCGTAATTTACTAATCCACTTGTTTTCATTGGTCTAATGGATATATTAGTTATGCCCACAGGAAGTGATATTTATAATGTACGTAGTTTGATTAAATTTCCAATTAAAATTTCAATAAAGATTTAAGAACATGAATTAGAAAAATGACTTTAAAAGAAATCTAGCTTCTGGAGAAAGTTTTCTTTGCAAATCAGTCGTAAAAGATCTTCAATAATACGTAGATACTAATATTGTATTCTTTTTTAATAAAATTTACACATGTGGAAATGGAATAATTGGATCTTTTGACTGTATTCATCACACTCCACCCGCCAGCACCAGCACTGATGATGTGGCTGTGAAATATTCACGACTTTCAATCTTTTGTGCTGAAATGACTTCAGCGGACATTATGTTTATTGATGCAATTTGACAAGCGGATTAGTCATTCATCAAGGAGCTGTCATCCATATTCAATAAGGGCTCATTTTGATTTGGGTCAAGGGAGCAGAAATCATAATAGTTTCTATGGCAACAAATCTGAAGGGTCAGTTTGGTAGGAAGAGTCCATGAAAGGTGGATTATGCCCCAGGTCACACTGATCAGTTTATCACCAGATGGATGATTTGCAGGATACACAATATGATCTGTCACTCTCGATTCTATTCGAAAGTATGACTGGTACTTGAAAAAGAAGGGTGAATGGCTTGAAAGAGAGATAAGGAATTTTTTTCCTTCTTCAATATTTATTTTATTTTTTTAAGAAGAATATGGTTTGGAAGGAAGATAGGTTAAAAGCAAATTGGAGTGGGTGGTTAGAGAGGGGGAGCAGAATTTTTTTTTTTTCTCTCTTCAGAATATAAGAGAGAGCAAAAAGGATGTCTTATTTCTTTGTTCTTTTTTTTTGTGGAGAAAATATGGGTTGTTTGAGAGGAGGAAGGTTCTGAAAGAAGAATCAGAGTGTATGGTTTGGAGGAAATAAGGAGGAAATGAAGGATGTGTTGTACATGTTTAGGTAAAGTATATTTTTATTTTAGAGGGGAAGGGTTTGAAAGAATTGGTAGGAATGTCTGGAAAAGGAAGGAAAATTTGGAGCAAAAGAAAGAAGATGGTATAAATACATCGGATAGTACAAATCTAGAGAATATGCAGGTAGGGCCTACATGTAGGCTATTAAAGTACTGTAATAAAAAGGTCTTTCTAATGATGAGATGTGTAGTATTATTGTGGGAACCAGCAGAAAAATGGTAGTCATGATGTAGGCTTATGTATTTGTATCGAAGTATTATTATTCACAAAAGTTTTTTTCTCTCCACAACATACCAACATTAGTGTTGGAAGTATTGAGTAACTTTGATGTAATATATTAAAAACTGAACCTCTTGATTGAAATCTGAATAAATTCTTAAATCATGTTTTTTCAAACAAGAAATAATAACTTTTCCTGGGGCATGGAAGTGAGATAAAGAAAAAATTGCCATTCAACACCAAACTCCCACCGTCTCTGAGTAAATAAGGCTGATGTAAAATTGTATTTTTGAATGAAACTAAGCCCCTGCAGCTTACAAATACAGAGCAATTGAAAGAGAATTATCCTCAGATTCAATTCCATTAAACCTTTGTAGTCTCGGGCAAAATTGTGCGTTTTAAAGGCTTGCATGAATGGTTATTCATAGGGAGGGTACATGTACAGAGGTTATGGCATTGATCTTCACTTTGTGACATAATGATTTCGCCGAATTCATCATAAATTGAGATAATAATAACAATAGACTTTGATAGTAACTGTATGCTCATGTACATGTAGTAATGTAGCCTATAGTGGTAACAGCCATTTTGGGGGCATGAAGTGTTATAAACAAAAATAAATAAAAATAACTGTATTATTGAATTGTTTACAGGTTTATTTATATACATTTTTGTATTTTGCAGCATAAAACTTTTGTGAACCTCCTCGCAAAAATCTTGATCGTGCATACATTTAAAATGCTAAATATTCTGGTTTTACTGCACATACACATGTATGTCTCCCACATCATGAGAAATTCAGCATTTGGTTTATACTGTATTTATGGAAATATTTGCGGTACATTAATTTTCGCGGATTTCGCGCAAAGAGCGGCAGGCACGAATCTAAAAACCTGCGAATATATAGGCATGATTTCCTATGCATGTATTGAATGGGTCAAATTGCGAGCTTACATGTACGAACATGCAGCGCGAATTTAAGAACCTGAGAACATGTTTTGAGGCCGCACAGCGAGAAGAAATTAATCGCGCGAAAATAACAGCGAATACATTACTTAGTAGCCATATTCGTGAACTAAAATAGTCTAGAGAACATGCTTTCAGATGCATGCAATTATGCAGAAATCCTCGTATTCATGAAAAAGAAGGTCGCCCCATTCTATTACATTTTGTTACATTTTGTTGATACCTAAGATTTTAAATGGTCCTAATAGTCTAATTCATCTAGTGTAAGTGTTGGAAATCTCCAATTTATCCTTAGATTTCAATAGACCTTGAAAACACTTTCTATAGATAGTAATATACTGCCTTTAAAGGACTCATCCAGGCTGGAGTTTGCATTATAAGAAAAATAAAGTCAAATCGAAAAAGCACAACACTGAAAATTTCATCAAAATCGGATAAGAAATAGCAAAGTTATGAATTTTCTTAGGTTTTG
>CALNVZ010003014.1:4064763-4132665 GCA_940671915.1 Paracentrotus lividus | reverse complement strand
TTTGTGGCGATTCGAGGTCGAATAGCAATGGTAGGCAAATGTATATTTCTATATCGTAAATAATAAAATTAGATTGTAATTTTTATGATTGTGTCCGCTCAGTTTTTCTTTCATAAATAATTTATTTCGAAACGTTTTTGGCGATGAGTTCTTCCGATAAATAAGAAGTTTCTGTACTAAAAACGGTCCGTTATCAATCCAAAACTGAACAATTAATTCCACAATTGTATCCGCTCCGTTTTTCTTTCATAAAGAATTTATTTCGAAACGTTTTTGGCGATGAGTTCTTCCGATAAATAAGAAGTTTCAGTTCAAAAACGGCCCGTTATCAATCCAAAACTAAACAATTAATTCCACAATTGTATCCGCTCCGTTTTTCTTTCATAAAGAATTTATTTTGAAACGTATTTGGCGATGAGTTCTTCAGATAAATAAGAAGTTTCGGTACTAAAAACGGCCCGTTATCAATCCAAAACTAAACACTTAACTCCACAATATTATCCACTCCGTCTTTCTTTCATAAAGATTTTATTTTGAAACGTTTTTGGCGATGAAATCTTCCGATCAATAGGAATAAATAGGAAGTTACGGTACAAAAAACGGCCCGTTATCACTTGATAAATAAAGAATTTATTTTGCAACTTCATCGGCCCGCTTTTTTCCTATTTTATTTTAGTTCTCTTGCCATAAAATTTACGCGGTCTCACATTTTTTTTATGGTCGGTCGGGTTACCGGAAACAAACATTTTTTTTTTTAGGCCTTATACTACATTGTATGCAAAATGAAAATGCAGAAATGCAGAAAGAGAATAATCAAGCAACAGCATACACATTTGTGTATTGTTTGCACAACATTTTATTTATGCAGAAAAAAGAGAAATCACGCAACAATGTACACATTGGTATTGTTTGTACAACATTTTATTTCCATTTAATCTCTAGATGGACATGACTTATATACTGGTAACTGAATGTAAAACTACAATAAACAGTTCAATGACATACAGTATAAATATTGCACATCTGCATTGTTTTTCTCCTTTGGTTGTTGGTTGTAACTTAAACTTTAGTACGTTCTTGCATCCATTTTGATAATCAGACAAAAAAGCTCCCCTTGCATGTTAAAGAAGAGCTTTTTGCAATGCTCCCCTACTGCTCTCCTTAAAAGTTCTAGGAGAGCTTTTTACTACTCCCCTCATATTTATAAAACTCAGTCCCTGCGTAGACTGTCTTCTCTTGTCGCGACAAGGTGCTATCGTAGATTGTCGCCAGATAGAACATGTTTAGCACTGCAGAACGGCGGCCAGTTGTAGGTTGCCGCGCTCCAGCGTACGTTGCATGCATCGCTGAACCGAACGGACAGTGAAATTTAAGCTGCTACGGCCTTTGTCGCCACTTACATTCACCAAAATCAGGATCGGCCTCCCATTCAGATACTGTACAGTCGCCACTAATTTTTGAAATTTTCAAAAATCACTCACGACCCAAATTATAATGCGCGACTGAGAGGACTATCACGAACCTAAAGGCGACTGACCGCCATCAGGTAGAAAACAATCGATCACCTGTGTCAGTCGTAAGGATCGCCACAGTGCGCAAGTTCATATTTTGGTTGATTTTAAGCTGCGACTAGAGAAGTCGAGCCGCGAGATGTTGCGAAGTTCGAGGCTATTGTATTATCGGATCGCCTTCTGTGGGACAGGCCCTTTACTCTTATAAGAGAAGTAATACATGTACATCGTACATTAAACATTTTTCTATAAAAGTTAAAAACAACATTATTTTTCATCTACATGTAATACAAGGCCTTTTAAAGTCTTGTGGCGAAGGCCAATGATGTTAAAAAACTCTACAAGTTTGTACAGTGATATGTTCTTCAGTTTTGTGTATATGGACATGGAGCAGAATATGATCTATACATGTATGTATCACTACACATTTGATCAGTAGGATATATACAAATTGTACCATGGACTAATGCAGTAAGCATACTTTAAAATGTAAAGCTATTATAAGATGTAATACATGTAGCTTGGTTTTGCTGCTATATACAAATTCAGCTGCAAGCTAGAAAAGTAAAGAAATGTGTATATTTTGTGTCTTTTTTTCCTTCAAATTGTACTCATTTTAGTTTCATTTGAGGGGCTTTTTTCTCTTTCTTCTTGTGGGGCTGGTGCAACATGTTTTTTCCTTTCTTACATCTCACAATAGATTCATCGATTTCTTCCTCTCAATTGTTGTGAAGTGCAGTTATTTTCCCAGACATTCACTCATTGACAAAAAGAACCCCCATGTCAGATTTTATCATTATGGAATGATTTATGAATATTTCTTTGTCAGCAGACAGCTTATTTATACTCGGTCTAAATGATTTGTGTTCCATTTTTTCAGATTATCATATTATGTTCCATATTACCTGGCAGAATAATTTTATATCAACGTCTCTCTTCTCTTTCATCTCTCCGCTCTCCCTCTTTCCCTCTCTCTGTGTCTTTCTTTCTGCATACAGTACGGATGTGAGGGCAGACAATCGGAGAGACCTATGGGTTTACATAGAGATCTATGTTCACTAAAAGGTAAGCTAAGTTAATTTGACATGGTTGGTATATCAAGTGCTTAATTTGTTAATAAATCGTTACTTTAGTAGTTGTTTAATTTTTTAGAATTTCGCAGGTCCATTCTCAAGAAGAATCTCCAATTCAATATACAAGGTCTTTATTAATATTACTTTTAAAAAATCACACAACTCCAGAAATTATCCACTCTGGAATTTCCGCCAACTAGCCTTGGGAAAGATATTTCTACCATTCAATTTTTACAAATTAGGGATCTCACTGGAGATGAAATTTGGGGGCTTACATGTATATCAGATCACTGCTAGGGTAGGACACAGCTTTCTATGGGTATGCTACACTCCGCCTTGGGGTACATGTAGAAAAGCTCAGGTAAATTATCCAAATGTACATTTTTCTCAGAGATGTTACGAGTATGTTTCAAATTGCGATGTGGGATAGAAGTAGTATTATATAACTGATAAATGGTTTTCTGTTGATTAACAGTGGATCTTCCACCAGAAGTGACTGGATCACGGTGTAGTCTGAAGGTACAAGCCAGACAGGAGCCTGATTCCCCCAGTAAGAAACTACCTCAGCCATCCCATACTACACCAACCATAGGGGTAAGTCATTTCAATTCATTTATTCGTCCACAATTATAAAATGACATGGAAATTTTACTTAAGATTTGCACGATAACTCAATTACAATCGAGAAAGGAAAAACAGCGAAAGACAGCAGCAAAAATGTAATGTAATTAAAGATACATAATGACAAAAACAACACAGAAAATAACAAGTGAAATTGACAAGAAAACTGGCAGTGCCACAGCAATGGCGAAAGAGGCTATGAAAGGCTTGAGTGCACAGTAGCAGAGGCATTTGATTTGGTTGTATTTCCTAAGACTAGATAACCGTACAAGATGGCGTTTCTTAGGACAGAGGTTTCGAAGAGTTTGAGAATAGGTTTTATAGCTCAGAACGATTTGAGCTTTCTTAGTTAGTGGAGTCTCATGTGACCTTTTGTAAGTACAGCTTTGCTCTGCTATTCCCAGTTAAATTTGTTATCGATCATGATACCTACATGTAGTGCGGGTTGCTGTGTTGAATTATTCCTTTTACATAATATAGTTATGATACAGGGAATCATTTTCCTGGTATCGCATCGCAATTTGCTATGCATTTCTGTATGATTGCTACACTAAATTTCTTTTGTAAAGCAACTTTTTTTTACATACATGTAGGACTATGTGCACACTTTGTTGGAAGTACTTCCCCATCAACTAAAACTGCTAATCAAATTTTAGAAATAAAATTATTCCCTGTGATACTAAAAACCTTTGGGTTAAGAGTCTTCAGGCCAGGTGCCGTTGATGTTTCTTCTCTACATATTTGTATGCTATTTCTTAATGCTTTCACCAGCAAAGGTGGTGCAGGAGGCATCATGAGTTTGGGTTGTCCCTCCCGCTCCCCCCTTATCACATCATTTCAAGAACCAGTTCCTTTCTTCCTTCGATTATAACTTGCAAACAGATTATTTTTTAATTTCTTGCCCCTTGACCCTTAAACTTGCTTTCCTCACTAAAAAAATCCCCCAAAACGTGCAACAGTTTAATATCTATCAATTAACATTTGAAACTGAAAGTTTATTTTAAAATACATTTGGGCTTGATCTGAAGAGCATCCAACGATTGCTCTGAATTGGTTGAGACAGAGACAAACTTGACAAGACTTGCTTGCTCTCAGTGGTATGTGGTCCTGTGGGGTCTACTCACATTGTGTGAGGTCGGTCTCAGAAGTAGTGTCATGCTCATATCTTAAAGGGATGCAATAACATTGAACAAGAATTCAAATCATAATTGATTGAAATGATTATAAAAATATACGTCAGTCTGGAATCAGTTGTAATTTACAAGCCAATTGCTTGTTTTACTTTCCAGGTAACTATGATTTTACATCCAGATTTTGAAAACCGTTACCATAACGTTTTGCGAACAGTATCCTTCTGCCGCGACTTAGAACTCACCACACATTCTGGGTTATGTACATGTACATCTAATCCCTGCACCCACCCCTCTTGGTGTCCACTGAGGCTCATGACAGGGCGATTGTAGTTTGATCGTAGCCTCGTTTGTTTTCACTGTTTTAAGATAGTAAATGACTTCCATTTCTCTGAAACTTTAAATAGTTAGACAGTCATTGCAACAGAGTTTTAATCATTTTGGTTCCTTTCATGAAGTTACAAAATCCCTTTAACCTTGACTGTCAAACAGTTTTGCTACATTTGTAATTTAATCAACTCCCTCTGGTGTAGTTGTGGCTAACATATGACATGAACTGTGATGTATATGTGTACGCGGCAGTGAATTTCTTTTCCGTGCTATCATAAATTACAAACAATGTCTCTTACACAAAATGTAGTATACATTGTGCCATTTAAGTGACACCATCAAGAATAATTGTGTGAAATTTTGAATTTGCAAAGGGAGTTTGTCATCTCTAGGTTCCATGGAAAATCAACAATTTTCTTCTTCTTTTTTATTTATTTATTTTTATTTACTCATTAGAGGTTCTATAAAATCTGTACACCATTCGAAAATGAACATTACATAGTGAAGTTTTAAAGATTGTTGACAATTTGATGAAGAAAAGCAAAATTAATTAGACTTTTGTCACTTCTGGGCCCTGGGGCATAAAATGTTACAATCAAATTCAAATTGATAAACTTCTTTCATAAAAGTCTCACTGTGAACCAATCAGATTTGTTGTTTCAAACTTGCAATTTATCAGAAGTATTTACATGTATGTTGCAAGGTAATGCATGTTAACTTCTTTCCTACCCAGCAGACATGTATACAGTCAAGCTTTGCTCAAGTCAATTATGTTGGGTCTAAGGAAATAACTTGAACTTGTGAAGGATTAAAAACAATTGAATTCAAAGAGAAGAACACTAAAAAGACATTCAACTTATGTGACTTCTACTTGGGAAACGTTCATACATATGGTTGTTATTTATTTTGTTTTATTGCAGGCAGTAGACTGTGATGTATCATTGGATGCCGAGAAAGAGACGCAAGAATGGGCTTTTACTCTCTATGACTTTGATGGTCACAGAAGAATCACAAGAGAGGTTAGATCCGTAATCAAATCATTTCCGCTTCTATAGGGAACTATGTACTTGTCTTGCTGGAGATCGTGCTTACGATTTCAAGAAAAAGGCTTACATGTACTGTACAAAGCACAAATGCAGTTTTGAGCTTTAGTATCTGCTCACTACTATTGATTCTCAAAAGAGAAGGGGAAATATAGTATCATGCAGTAGATGAAAAATTATAAACAAGCTTGTGAAAACCTGTTCAACATCTTGTGTGACAAGATGTCTTGCTCGGTTTCCCTACTGTGTTTGCTAGACTTTGATGCATTTTAACGCAATATATGACGTAATTATCCTCTTTTTTTTCTTTTTTTTCTTTTGGACATTCGATGTATTGAAGTTTGTTTGATTCTGTGAGAATCCATTTTTAATTGCTATCATATCCCAAGATTATTTTAAAGTTATACGCATGAACATTCAGATTTTTAAAAATACGCATATATCCTTTCTTGCTATCCAGGACCTGTCCAGTATACTAAAGTCCATCTCAGAAGCTCTGGCATGCTCCGTCATCCTGCCCCCAAGCGGGAGCCGCAAGCTTAAGCTCCGCCTCTCCATGGTTTCCGATCATGAGGCCGACTCCCGCAAGAAGACAACAATGGCATCAGACAAAGCCAGTCAACCCAGCAGCCCGAGCCATGACAATCTAAGCCAGCAACACTCAGTTGGTACTCAATCCACGTCCCTTCCGTCGACATCGCCCCTACATGCCTCGCCCCTCTTCGGCACCAACAAGCAGGAGAACAAGGAGAATATGTTCAACAGGGTACGGGATCGTGGGGACATGCTCCGGGAACGTGGGGACGTGCCTCATCATAGGCACAGCTTCAACATGAATCATCAGTGTTGGAGGAAGGAGGAGAAGAGGTCGCGCAGGTCAAAGCAACGGTCGCAGTCGATGGCTCCGGCCGATGTGACACCACCCCTGTATGGAGGTGATCAGCAAGTCAGCCCTGAAAGGCAACATCGCAAAGCAAGGCAAGAACATAATACATCAGATTTGAATTATTTGAAATTTTCGTTCTATTTTAATGTTCATTGATTATCATCAAAACAGCTATCAGGTTTCTACTCCTTCCATCAGATTGATAAAGAGGTTGGGATATTTTACATTATTTTTTGTTTATTAGTTAAAATAGACGATCATTGCGTTCTTCAATATTTTGAATATACTTAATGATTGTTTTGTCCCAACAATACTTGTCCACTTCCTCACAAAAATATTGCTTTTTTATATGCACCCCTGATGAAGAGAACAAACAGTGTATATTTGTGGATCAATTGACCAATCATATTAAAAATTGTTCTTACCAAGGCCTATTTCATTTATTCATACATGTAGTAGCAGATTGATTTGTCATAACAGACCCAAATTAATGTCATATTGTATGATATGTCCATCATACATTTCTGATTAGACTTTAACCTTGGATTCTATTTTCCTTATCTCCATTCATATAGAAAATCAAGTGCAGCCGTAGAGCATGGTGTAAACAAAACTGCTGTTGCTGTAAACAAGCAAACAATCAATGCGGGTACTAACTGTGTTCCGGTTGAGCGCCCTCAGGAAAATGCCGAAAGGCGAATTTATTATCAGGAGCTGGCGGGTATCGATCACCAGTGCACCAACCACGAACGAGATGGTGCCAATGATCAGGACAATGATCCAGAGACTGAACTACCGCTTGGTGCCTCAGCTAGCAGTCCAAACCAAGTGACTCAAAGACACTTAAAGTCAAGCCCTCATCACCGCACCAGGGCAAAGGCCAACGATCCCCAAGCGCACAGTCTCAAGAAACAGACCCTGCACATGAATCAGGAATTGTTCGCAAAGTATGAATATGCTCAAAGGCACCACAAAGACTATCACATGCAGCTTCTGGAAGCGTCCAGGACGCGACTGGAAGGGATGCAACCCCCGGCAGTCGCACCAGGTGGCGATGCAGCAGGATTCTGTCAGCACAGCCCCAAGCGTCACAGCTTCCCGTCTGGTCCCGTGCAGGTCGTCACCACCCAGGTGGTTACACCAGCAGCTCCGCCTCAGGTATCGGCTCAGGTACCGGTAGGCAGGGGGAAGCACCGTAGGAGATCACGGAGACACCATACCTTGCAGCCTTTGACGGTGATGAAGCATGAGATCATGGAGAAGACAGAAGGGGGTGTTGGGTATTCCCCCGTCAATCATAAACATCAGCATCATCATCATCATGAACATCATCATCATCATCACTATCATCACTACCATGACATTGATTAACTTATTGATCCACTATTTCACTTGGAATTTTGACAGTTACAGATATTTAAAGCTAAAAATATTTAAAGCGTTGATATAAATAAATTTTGATAAGATAGTACAAGATTGGACAAATGAATGCAGAAGTATGGAAAGGATTTGTGTTTGAGATTGTCATACCTCTTACAACAAAAAGAATAAATATTTATATGGCCATACTACACATGTTTGTAAATGGAACACATTATTATATTACTTTGTTACAATATATAATTTGGCCTTGAAATACATGTACGCATATTTGTAATAATGCATGCTACGTAATGTTGCGTACACATGTGATTCATCGATGAGTTACCCATGCTTTCAAATGTACATGTACATTTCACGAAAGCAGATTGATTCATTGGTACCAGTTTGGAAAGTGAGTTTTTGAGTGCAGAACACTGTTTTTCTATTACATTGTCGTTATTTGTTTGGTAAATTTAATATCCTAGTTACAGTATTATGCTAGACAAGTTCTATTCCTATTAAAAGCCTTGATATCTTTTTTATTATCTATTGTATATTATCATACACTCTATTATGAAATATAGCTGGACTGCGTACTCCCCTAAAGAAGAAATTTTTATAATGCTGCTATACAATATAGTGATAATGGTGTATGACAATTGTTAATGACTCTTCAATATTTATTATTGTAGATGTAACTTAAATGAATCATGTTTGTGGTAATGAAATATAGATATATCATCTTTATCAAAATGTAATACTAATATGTTTTGCTAGGAGTTATAAAAGTATCTCATTTCAATCAAATTATATTTGTTTTATTCTTGAACACATCAATTTCAAAAGAGCCCAATTTATTCCTATTTCTAAGGTGGCAACAAAATTGTCCAAGTGCATTGTACAAATCACTCGGCAAGTGGAATGTACAGGCTATAAGTTCTATTGACTGTGAATAATAACACATATCATGCCCCATACTACAATATGTAAACTAGTTCAGCTTCTTGTATTGGTACAATAGCCAGGCCACAATAGAAGGATTATCATTTTCAAAAAACCTGAGACAAATTGTCCTAATTGTTTGGCTACCTCTTAGTCTCAATTTCTAATTATTTGCCCTCAATCCTGACTTGTCATCTTAGCCCATTTTATGTTTGTTAAAGTCAGTTTTAATTGTTTTCAAGTACTGGTAGGGCATTTTGTCTTTTTCTTCCCCTTCCCTCTCTTTCTCATGCTAAGTACAAAAGTGGGGAGGGGGCAGGGGTTATCTAATTCCACCACCCCTCTCTTCTCTATATGCCTGTTTATTTCTTCAGCTTTCTCTCCGTCACTTCTTTTTTTTTGTCTTATTATTTATGCCTACGTACATGTATTTCCTAGCCCCCTTTCTTATTATGCCTGTGTATTTCTCTCGCCCCCCCCTCTCACTCTCTCTCTCTCTCTCTCTCTCTTTGTTCCTTGCCTCCTTCTTATGCCTATGTACATTTATTTCCTAGCCCCCCTCCCTTTCTTCTTGTCTTCTCGTTTTGCTGTGTATTTTCTAGCCCCCCCCCCCTCTCTTCTCTCTCTCTCTCTCTCCTACTGTGTCCGAGTTTTTTTCAATCTCACATTTCTCACTGTTTGCAGCTACTACCCTGACTCTGGTTATCCAAGCCTATTGTGTGTTTGTTAAAGTCAGTGTCAATTGTTGCCAAGTCTGGTATTGTGCCGCAATCTCAGAGACACTACTCGGTGATTAGAGCACTCAGTGTTTAGGCCGCCTTTGAAGGAGATGGGCAAACAAAGGGCGGGGGATGAATGGCACTGATTACATAACAGCGCCCCTCTTTTATGGTAGCAAGATACTGATTTTAGTCTACAAGCGCAGACACTGATTTCCACCCCACCCATGAGTTTAAATAAAAAAGAAGAAGAAAGAAATGGCGATGTTTTTACATAGTCAAGCTATATACAGGATTCACACCCCATTTTTTGCATTGTGACTGAAATTGGTTTATACCATAAAACTAGTGATATATCGATTTAGAAAAATTGACTCTTGAATGATAAAATAATAGTTGATTCGAGTGACACTACATGCCCTATTGGATGCAATGCTCGGTCTCGGGTTTGGTATGTTTGCATATTAAAGACATTAATTCTAGTTCGGGGCAATTACCCCTGAAAATCAAATAAGAGCTCTTGTCTAAGAACCTCAATTTTGTCATTGGGTTTGATGCATATTGTGATTCAGTATGTGAGCTAGAAGTAGCCCTAATAATTCAAATCTTCCTTCCCCCCCCCCCTCCCTAACTATGACTGACATTAGGTTTGTGCCTGCACACTAATACTAATGAGATGGCAATTTCTTGGTAGTCTTGCAGTATGTATGCCTGTGGGTGTTCTTTCATCATTCAGTGTTAGCTCTGTTTGTATTTCTCACTTCCTAGTGATTTCTTTCTTTGTCATGTTTTAAGCATCTTTTCCAAAAACCCTGGGATTCCATTTAGTGGGGTGGACAGATTTACTAGAGGCCTCATATTTATTCCATGTGATGCAAGCATGGACTCTGAATTTATTAAAAAATGAATTCTCATCTTTTATGAAAAGACATAAAGATAACGGACAGAGTGCATTGTTTAATTGTTGGAGTTACCCAAGTCATATGAAATCAAATGGAATCATTAATTATGAAAGAGAGTAACATAAATCAGAAAGACAAAGGGGTTTCCAGAACTTTTTGGGATGTAGGTTATTTTTTTCTGTATTTTCTGAATACAGATACACCAAACTTTTGAATACATGTAATATCAAACACTTTTTTGAAGTTTGATAAAGTATAACCAGGTTAAATATCAAGTTAGGATGAAAGATATTATTATAAAAGACTTTTTGTGACTTATTGGTTTTGAGCTCTCTATTGAGAGCCCAAACGGCATTCATTCTCTGCAAAGTAGTATATGATACCAAATAAAAATAGCTTTTAGCGGATAATGATTAAAAGATGGTTTCTTTTATGGTGGTAATTTTCAAGGCAAGGTGATACAGTTTGTGCTCAGACGGCGCACTATTAAAAGAGTATTAATAGCTTGACATTTACTTCACACCACTCTAATTACCATTTTATGACTGTTTTTTTATAGGGCAATGCACTTACCTCTCACGTAGGTTACCAATTGAAAAGGTGGAAGCTGTGGTATCGTTTTCGTAACCTAAAAATACAAACTTACATTTGAATTTATTGATAAAACACATACATGTATTCTGTGATAAATGGGACCTTAACTCTAATATCTATACAATAAAAACTTTGGATTATGGATTACAAACTTAACTGCCCATGAATATTGAATCCCTGTCGGAATGGAAGCCCCGATTTATGTGTACTTATTGAAATATTGAAATCTGCACTGTTCTATTAGGTTGGCTAGCACTACATGTACATGTACATACATGTATATATGTATGTGGGTGGTCTCCAATATACTCGTGTGTTGAAGCATAATGGCCCGTATTCTCAAAAGCCGCCTAACTTTAAGCCTAGCTTAATTCTGTGGTTTAAATATGGCCTGCTAAAAGGGAATCAATCCCGAAAAGTAGATGTTCAATTCATCATAATTTTTGGTAGTGTAACTATTAAAAACTACTTGGGAATGATAAGTACAAAAATTTCCCTTACAATTAAAACACGATTCCAGAATTCAGTGAAGGTGATAGGAACATGGAACATAGACAGATTGATTCCCTTTTAGCAAGCCATAGTTAAACCACAAATTTAAGCCAGGCTTAAAGTTAGGCGGCTTTTGTGAATTCGGGCCATAGTTGGTATCTCCACTTACCATGAGACTGGTTTAGTGCTAGTTTGAGATGGTTTGGAAACTAGTCGGGGAGACGTCTCAGAAAGGTCTCCCGAGTCTCTGTGAGGTCTTATAAGTTACAGAAAAAGGGAACATGTTTATACCACGGAGACGTCTCTGAGATGTTTTAGAGTCTCCCAAACGTCTGAGAGTTTTGGGGACATCTCCGCGAAATGAGATATCGCCTTAAGTTTTGACAAATATACCTTTTGATTGTATATTTCATTAAGAGATTGAGCACATAAATGGAATTATATCGGAATAACAGCATTGTATTGAAGGGGCATTGTACTCATTTTGTGGTATGAATGTCATACAGAACAGACAATAAATGAAGAGCTTGCAAGCAAAATGGAATAAATCCACCTTGATAACTTCAGAGGAAATGGCATTTGTGTACCCGATTTTATACACACGTCTATGGAAAAGTGAAATTACAAAATGCATTTTCTTACAGTTGCAATCAACAATTAAGAAAATCCTTGTGTTCAAAGATACATTTTGTTTGTTTGTAGGTACTTACCTGAACAATGGCCTGATATCAATAATTCAATTTTCATCAAAAGTGGATTTAGTCCATTTTGCTTGCAAACTCTTCAAATACTGAATCATTGAAACTGGCTTATATTGGCTTATATTATAAGACTTAAAGATGAGAGGGTTTTTATCCTCGGTTAGGAATCTGAATATATTGAGTAGTGCAGGGCATGAAATGATGCTATACTGTTACAGGGCTGCTGGTTTATATTGGGCTCTAAGATACAAGTGAATTATGCAGGGCTTGTCTGCTTATAAAGTGTTCAGTTTGTAAAATATTCAAAGTCTTTATTTTATATTTGTTCTAAAATTAACTCTGTGTCTTATGATACCCTTTTTTTTTTCTTTTTTTTTTTCTTTCCTTTTTTTTGCTGCTGCATTCTACTCTAACGGTTGCCATTTAAACAGTTTGTTTTCAAGCCTTGTGTCAATTGGACATATAAGAAATAGATATTAAAGTAGTCTTTATAATTGTTATTGAATTTATATTTTTGATTCACTTGTGACAATGATTTATTGTTTGTTGGTTGAAGTAGTATTTTAAAGTAAATGACAATCTTATATGAATGTAAGCAGATTGTTTCATTATTTATGTGATTTTAATTGTACACAGTATATAGAAATAATTATATTCTTAACATTTTAGTATTAAAGGGTTAATATGTTAAACCCATTTTTACTGATACTGGTAGATAAATTGAAAATATCCTGAAATGACTATTATTAAAAATCAAGAACAATCATTTCTCTCAACAAATGTATTTTGGAAAATACAGTATAACCTCTTCATGGGGTTTAAAATATCCAAATAAACCCTTTGCATTTCACTGACTGGATCAGTAAACTGTGAATATCATACAATTTCATTTTATTGGAAAAAAAATGATGAATAATTTGATAACACTTTGAATGTAAAGAGAGTAAATAATGTACATACTCATTTTGTTTCTTCACATCTTTTGTTTTTCTTTTCTTTTTTAATTTGCTCAGGGACAAATTTGTAAGGTAGACAATTCGGGGGAAATCTTTGTTTGAACTGTATTGTATTTAGCCTTAATGTGGATGTTATTTTGACATGATATTGAGAAGGCCTTTTTATTTTGCATCAGAAAAAACAATGAAATTTGTCATGTTGCACACTCAATTAATTCATGTGGTATTGAAATTGATCTTTACACATTGTGATTGATAGAGAAGAATATTATGCTTGTTGTTTTTGTTGTTTTTTAGATAATAATATAATCTGTTCATATCAAATTAAATTCAAACTATTGATAGCTAAAGGATTTCAACCCTATTAAAGTATAGGTTAGGAGTCATAATATCTTCTGATTTTCTATAATTGTAAACTCCATATATTATACAGTCCACTCCTAATATAATGAGTAGCTTGGAAGCTGTTAATAGTTAATACATAGGTTTTCACAATTTGGGAGTGGACTATACAAAGCTCCTTAGTGTATGAGTTTGGCACAACACATGGGGAACACAGAGGCGTACATTGTGTAAATGCATAACAATGCTTCGTTCTAGAACTTTTGTAAACATCAGAATAATCCCAAAACTGTGAGTGGGATAAGATACATTATACTTTTAGATGTTGTAACATCTGTATTTATACCTTTTCTGTTCCTCTCATGTTCTGTTATGTTCCACTTTCTTCTGCCGAAGAGGCTAAGTTTAAAAAAAAGGACGTCTACCCTGAATTAATGTTGGTTTCAATAAAGAAAGAACAATGATGAAGTCATAATTAGTAAAAGTTTGATGAAAATCGTTCTCAGAATAACATATTTTATGAATTTTAAAGTTTTCAAGTTTATGAGTTCGCTTGCAAGCTGTTCTCAAATAGTATTTTGTATTATAAATCCATGAATTGCCATATATTTTCTGGTTTTTGAAGAAGTTGTAAATCTACTTCATAGAGATGTTTATAAGCATTCATATGCCTAATAATATATGGAATGCACAGGGAAAAAATGTTTATATCCTGAGGAAAATATGGAAAAATTAAAGAAAACAAATACACAATATATAGGAGCCAGCTCGCAAGTGATGAAGCAAACTTTAACATTTATAAAATTCACAAATTTGTTATCTCTTGATGGATTTTCGTCAAACTTTCACTGATAGGTTTTTCTCATTCTTCTGCTTTCATTGAAATGCACTTAACTCCAGTGTGGAATTCAACTGTTACTGCTAAAGATAAATGTTTATCTCTGATATGAAGATTGTTCTAATTAAAGGGCACTGTAAAGATAATTCCTATTTCCTTTATGTACCAGTATTGCTTCTCCTTTACTGTTATTTATGGAAGAAGTTACCTTTCTTATAGCTATCAATGAAATTCATATTGATATTAGTTGTAAATGTAAATCATATAAATATTTGAAATACAAATCTTAGAATCTACAATATGAATCAAATGTTCAAGTCTCTTTATTTAATCTTGTAAAAACAATTCACTGGGGTATTTTCTGGGACAACTTATATTCAGTGACTGCAAAAATCAAGTTGGGACAAAAGAATAAATGAAAGTTGAGACATAATTATAGAGAGATACAGAGACAGAGAGAGAGAGGGGGAGGGGTCCAAGAGCACAAAATTTGGGCAAGTGAGGAGAAATTTAATTAGGAAATATATTTTCAATCCCAATCTCCTATATTGTCACTCCTTTTACTAACGTATTTAATTCACATGTACCTCTCAAGAATTTTTCAGTAAAATCAAGCTTTAAATCAATTAAGTTCACCATCTCTCACGCTCGTGCTCATCTTACAGTCGAAAAGGAAATAAAATACAATCAGCACTTGCTGGAAAAGTTTGAATTTATTTCATTTATTTTTAATTTTTTAACATAGCAATGCCTTTTTAGACAGATAGAACCAATACTTCCATAATATATATTTCTTTTTTTTTTAATGCAAAAGTATTTATTTTGCAATTAGATTAGATTTTCACACAAATATTTTTTTCAAAAACAAAAAACAACAAAAACAAACCAAATCACCAAACTAAATGTAGATCTGAATACAAAATGCACAACATGAAGGAACATAGAATGAGAGAAAAAAAAAAACACATAACATTCACAAAACATGAATATATTATAGCTTTGTAGTTAAGGAAATTGGGCCATGTACACAGCTGCATTAAATTTTTAGCATGTTTTGATTTCATAGAAAATGTATACAAAGTTGTCCTATTTACATGCACATATATCTACATAGCTCTCTTTATTGTTGATTAATCATTATAGTCCATTCCTGTTATAATAAGGTGCTGGGAACAAAGCCTATTATGTTGTTATAACTGAATCTTGTAATACAGTCTGTGTCAAATAAAATGGTACAAGTAGAAAACATTTTTTTTTAAGTATAAAATTTAATTATATTTTAAAAGTGTTTGATATTTCCATAAGGAAGGAAAATCAGGCTTTCTTCTGCAATCTTTTCATCCCATTTGGTGCTGTAGATCTTGAGATATGACCAGTTTTCTATAATTAAGAAAAAAATGTACTCTGCACATGCTTTTCCATTTGTTTTGCACTTAATAGCCATGAATTAAGCGCACCGAAACAATAGATGTGTGCAATTTCGATTAGCTCATCGCCGCACAAAATTTAGCATAACTTTTGTTTTACAAATGTAAATTATTCAAAACAAAGTGCATCAGCAAGAAGAATCTTTTGGCTTTTAGTCGGTACAACATTCACACTTCATTTGAGAAGATTTCATACCTAAATAATTTTTTCCTAACTGCCATTTCTTTTTACACAGACTGTACTGAACACTTTGGCACAGATACACATGCACATCATTTCAATACGGAGCTGAAGATTTTTAACACGATCTTTGATCCATGCTCATTATAACAAGAGTAGACTGTATTATTCAACCTTTATATTTCCTCTTAGATTAAATAAATTTTTAGGGCGTTTAAAATAAATATGCATATTGAATTATGTCCAAGTTGACAAACACAAACAAAACTGGTTGAATATTTCAGGAAAACTTATTAATGTGACATAAATATATATCTAGATGTAATGTTATGTTGAGAGAAACACAAAAATGGAATATATGAATATCACCACATTGCAGAATATACATGGAATACTTACACAAACATCAAAATAAATAACATACTAATTTTCATGAAGAACAAAAGAATATGTTTAATTCCATATCAATATTATAACACAGTCCGTTCCTGTTATAACTAGTATGCATAAAACAAGATTATGTCATAATGAAGGCAATTCTCCTGGGACACCGTTGCATAAAGAGTTACTATTATAGCAACTATGCCATCAATGTTAGCTACATGTAGCATGGTAACGATGCTCAACAGCCAATCAAATTGCAGTATTTCATAAAAGTTAACATTGATGGCAAAGTAACTGTAATACTGTAATCGTAGAAATATTTCCGGTACATTAATTTTCACAGATTTCACGCAAAGATCGGCAGGCACGAATTTAAAAACGTGCGAATATATAAGCATGCTTTTAATGAATGTATTGGGTGCATTCAATTGTGTGCTTACTAAAATGCAGTGCAAATTCAAGAACCTGTGAACATTTTTTTAAGGCCGCTCAGCGCAAAAAATTAATCGCGCAAAAATAACAGCGAATACAGTCGGAACTCCTTTATATGCAATGGGGCTGGATCCCCATTTCAAACATGGGAATATGCCAGTGTGCCTATGACTCTGTTTAACAAGATTATGTTATGACAGGGAAATTGACTTGATCATGAACATTCCATTATAACAGGAGTGAACTGTATAATCATTTGCAAATTATTTGTACTGTCAATATTTCATTTCAAAACAATTAATATGAAATGAATGCAAAACATAATGGCCCGTATTCACAAAGGTGGCCTAAAGTTAAGCCTGGCTTAAATCTGTGGTTTAAATATGGCTAGCGAAATGGGACACACTCTGTCTATGTTGCATGTTCCTAAAAAATTTACTAAATTCTGGAATTGTATTTTAATTGTAAGGAAAACTTTTGTCATTTATCATTTCCAGACAGTTTTAATAGTTTCACTACCAAAAAATCTGATAAATCGAACATCTACTTTTCGAGATTGTGTCCCATTCAGGTAGCCATATTTAAACCACAGATTTAAACTAGGCTTAACTTTAGGCCACCTTTGTAAATACGGGCCAAAGGAATGCTGTACTAAGCGCTTTTCATTTACATTATGATGAATAAATGATCACTTCAACTTTTTATATTGGTCACAACTTCATCTTCGACAAAGTATACATATTACAAAGCATGAAAGTGTAGACAAATTTGGGCAGCTTTTCATAGAAGTGAGCACTCTATGTGCCCGCCATATAGCTGGGGGCTTCCAATGTACTACGCATGCGCCATGTGCACGTACGTCTGCGTGTTTGTACATTTTCCTTTGTTACGCATACATACGCACACAAGGAGCATGTGTAGTACATTGGGAGCCCCCAGCAACGGCTGCCACCATGATGAAATATCACCCAAACCGAATTCGTCGATAGCTTGAAACGTGAACAAAATAATTGTGAGCTTTCAAATTATTTTCAAGGTATTTAGGAAGAATTTTATAATAGAAAGTTCCACTGAAAAGCATTGCTCTTCAAATTCCCTCATAGTCATAATATGACCAAAAAAGCTGATATGTTCGGTACCAAACATTTGGGTGCACATGCACATATAGTACCATACATGCATTTTTTTTTTTTTTTTTGTGAAGTGCATGTTACTCTCAAAAAAAATTCTTTGAATTTTCTTGATTCCAAAACCACACAACAAAAAACAATTCTTAGGTGCACTGTTATCAACCATTCCCATCACTTTGAGACATTTTATTCCACAATACAATTTAATGACCACAACACTAATTTAGCTTTAACTTGTTGAGAAAAGCCACTGGAAGTCCAATTTCTATGAATTTGCATGAACCAATAAAGAATATTGTAACACTCAAGACATCCCGGTGTTTCTGATCTCTTCTATTGAAGGTCACTCATCTGTCTTTATTATTGCACTGAAATAATACATGATATTTAATATAAACATATAATACAATTTTCTGTACATCAGCAAAATATTTCTTCTTTTTTTTAACAAATTCATTACTATAAGAAACCAGCTCTCGCGTACTGAAATTGTCGAATACTGTGGACTGATGGCTAAAATAGTGACTTTCCAAGGGGCTCCGCATGTAACTTCTTTCATGTGAAAAAAATAATATGGCAAAAATTATCCGAGATGTTGTCAATCTCGTACCTCGCAGATGCCATGTCTGGTTTTTTTTTTTTAAACATTATTTAACAGATTTTAACATGAATTAAGTGTTGTTGCATTCTGAACCCAAAAGAAACGACAAAATAGCCATATATTTAACATTCTTTGAGAGTTAGAGGGTCTCTGACGAAAACAAAAATATGTGTAAAGCTAGAGCACATCAAATCAACTAAAAATAACATTATTCAGAACTCCATGGGTGACTGGTTAAGCAGTTTAAAGAACTAAATGGTTTATGTCTACCCCAATAGACATACCACACACCTTTGCCAGCATCTAGGTTGCTGTCATAGAGTTACATATATGCAAAACTGGATGCAGGAACATGAATAAACAGAATTGACATCAACTTGGGTTAGGTGTCACAAATGGAGGATAAACATAAAACGTCCTTTGAATTATTTTTTACCAAACACCCAGTGTAAGTAGGTCCTTTTTTGTGTTTTATTTGTTCGTTTTTTGTTTTTTTTTTGTCAATTTTGTGTGCACTAGTGGTACCAAAATAATATTGTTTGACCTCAGAGAGCTTTCAATTCCATCACATTTACTTGCATCATGTTTACTGTATGAGACCGTTACTTCAAGTAAACTTAGCAAAGCCTTAAATTTGGAAGACGATTTGGAGACTGACATGTGAACAAATAATAAGCATACCTGTACACAGATTCATCATCCACAAAGTAATGAAGAGGATTATGGCAATTATTATGGAAAATGGAATACACCCATTAAAGTCAGTGAGGCTCAGGATGTCATTGGGAGTGGATCATAATTTGCTGACCCTAAAATTTGTTAAAACCACTGGAAGTACCTGTCTCGAAGGTAAATTTCTGGACCACAGCAAAACAAGCTGTCCCACCAAAGACATTCTTTGACCTGTTCAGGTCAGGGAAAGTAAGATAATGAGTTTACCAAGTCGTGTGATGGTTCGATGATACAAGGCATTACACAAGGTCTGGCAGCAGTGAAAAAAACTTGAGATGATGGACCACACCTGTTACTGGATAAGCATCCAAAGTGTCAAATTACCCATGAAAGCCCAAGACTCACCCTCTTTAATAGACCCATCTATTCTTATGTTTGGTGTGCCTGCACAATAAAGAACATGACATTTACTGCAGGCATATACTGTTGAACTCTTATCAGACTCCTGAAATCACACTCTCTCCCATAAGCTCGGCTACTAAGCTGTGACGGGTCTGTGTATGTATAGCTAAGAAGCTCCGATGTTTGCCCTCTGATTTTGGTTTGTAATAGACTGGTACCCTTACAAAGTGCTTAGCCTTGATTGTGTGTGTGTGATGCTGGATATAGAATGGAGGATCAGGGTTCATGAATTCAACCTGCAAAAAGAAAGAAAAAAATTAAAAGACGAAACAGACCACACATTTAACTTTAATGATTACCAATACATATTTCCTTCTATTCGTTTGAACAAAGAGTGAAAATGACTAGAAATATGTAATATGAAAAAATGAGCAAAGAAAATGGGATTAAATTGGGATTAGAGCCCAAGACCTCCTGATTGCTAGACAGCGACATAAGGGCTTGCCATAGCTCAGTCGGTAGAGCACCTGTCTAGCAATCAGGTCTTAAGTTTGAATCCCAATGGCATCCCATTTTCTTTGCCCATTTTTTCCTTGTATTTGTTGTACACACTGCATAATTTGTGCGTTTCATAATAATATCCTGAGATATTGGTTGAGAACAGTGTACTCAACACCATGCATTTATCACCGTGTTTCTCTTTAAAAATGATCACAAACTACAGTCTACAATCTCCATTCTTTCCTGCGCTTGGGATTCATCATTCAGTTAAATATATCTTGCATTTGATAATTCTCACTCGCGGTACATGCTGCAGGCCTTCTTTATGGGGAAAAGTAAGTTGTCTACCCTCAATAAATCTGTCATTATAAATCAATCAGTCAAGTTTATTACAAGGATCTGATAAAAAAGGACAAGCAATCTTACAAAATACACGTACATTCAATGTATATTCAAAATATAAAGAAGAGTACAACAGTTTTAATACATAAAAAACAACAGAAAGTGGTGGGAATAACATAAGGCCTACAGACCATTTATAATGACTGTTCATGGCATATGAATTATGAAATGCATGAATTCATAAGCTGTAGTTGTTAATATCATGAAAGCAACATCCAAAGGTTATAATACCAGTTGTTTTTAAACTAAGTTCAGCTTTCCCTATATTTCTCAGTGTTCATGCTCAGTTATGTAGATGGTAATCAAATGTATTAAGTGTAATTAAGCATTTTCAAGGAAATCACTGCATAAGCCAAAATTTCTGAGTACAGATATTTTTGTGAATTTTGGACTAGGTGAAGAAGTTTATGAATTTTGAAAGGGAATCTATTGTAGTGAGAAGGAGTGGGAAAAATAAAGAAAATTAATGTGAGCTTTCCTGTTATTGTCATGCTATTTGGGAAGAGTATCATAATAAAAGGCTCCACAATAAAAGACTGATATTCAATCGCCCTAACAGTTGTAATATGACCCAAAATATACCAAAACAGCTGGTATGTTTGGGTCCTGAACATTTTGTGTTGCCCCATACATGCCTTTCTGTGTAATTCCATGTGAATCAAAGCTGAATTGGGTTAATTTCTTATCATTTTGGAGATTCCAAAACCTTGCAGCACAAAATGCATATGTGAACTATTATCAACTTTCCCAAATCACTTTTAGACAGTGTCTTCCACATTTCACTGTCATCACCAGAACAATAATTTCTGTTTAATTGGACAATTTTCATTATGATAAATATAGCCTTATATTAAAATGAAAATTTCTGCAGGGCATGACTCATGAAATATGCAAAAAATTATATATGGTATAAAAATTGTGTTTTGAGGTAGACTCACCGTTTGATCCGCTCTACTTGTATTCTTGCACATAAGCTTCAGCATCTGTGACTGACCCACCGAGGTCAGGTCAAAGGTCAAACCACCTTGTCCTAAGACAATTCCATGAGGTGTTTGTTCTTTCTTCAACCTGCAAATTACATCAGTGAACATTTAAAGAATATTAGGATACAGTAAGAAACTTGGAAAAAATCAATTCATTACAATCAAATAAACTGTTGGTTTAAAGTCTGTCGTGACATATCATAGGGCGCTGGCATCTTAATTTCGAAGATCGGGAAAGCTTGTACAATCAACAACTGAGATCTGCCCAGTCTGGCCAGCCTCCAAATACCCAAGTCTAATTAGGGTAAAGACCAAGTAGCAATTTACCCATTGAATGACAGAGTGGTACTTACTTGGTATTTGCATGGTCTGATTGTGGAGCCTGGGAAGGTAGAGGGGCAAGACTGCGTAGAGCTTGGGTAGGGGACCGGTCTTTACGTGGTGATCTCTCCTTGCGTCCTAACCGTCCAGTCAGACTTAGCACCACCCTTGACATATTGGTGTAGAAGAGTGACCAAGTATTGGAGCCAGGTTCGATGGTAAACTCTAAGAGATAGTCAAAGGATTGGATAATATACCCATGAAACATCTAATAATGATTAAAATAGCTATTGGCTATGCTTCTGGAAATTGGGGAGCGGCATCCCCTCAATCATGATGATCATGATCATGATTATTGTTGACTTCCCAGTATAAAACATTCAAAAATTTTAAAAGGACACTTTTCTGCCCAATGAAGACACCCAGTGTGCACAAAAAACACCACTTTAGCAAAATCGACAAACTTCTTCAAATCAGCGACTAATACATGCATATTGAAAATAAAAGACATAGGAAATTTTCTTTATTGTACCAATATTTTAAAGGATGCATTATATATTTCAAAACAAGACATAAAAAAAACAAGCACAAAACAAAAAAGAAATTGTTGGTCCTAACTTTTAACAAAAAAGGATAAAAATTTCAACAGATAATCACTTTCATTTTCAACATATCTAAATGGAATTTTACATGCATTTTTTTTTTTTTTTTGTAATTATGTTTATATTGCACCAGTATGCAAAGTTTTAAAAAGTTATCACATTTCAAAAATAGTTGTACAACATAAATACACATTCTTTGAGAATACCAAAATGTTTGGAATCATTTATGTTCATAGTGATAACAACGCACTATAAGGCAGCACATTTGATTAGCTTTTAAGAATAGTCTGTCTTTTCAAATTCCAAGATTGAATAGTTGGACTCACCTTCCTTGCAGTGTTCCTCGCCCAGAAACCTCACATCAAATGATACACCCCTCAATGGATTGTCAGCAGATAAACTCTTCTGACGGCTTGTCATTTCACTTGAAGGTATCCTGAAATAGACAAAATATTGAAATAAATGTCTAATCACAGTTGAATACAATACAAGAAAAGTTGTTTGTTGATTTGTTTTATAGAGAGCTAGATCAATGGATTGTCAGCAGATAAACTCCTCTGACGGTTTGTCATTTCACTTGAAGGTATCCTGAAGTAGAGAAAATATTAACATAAATGAATATATGAATATACGAATATAAGAACAACCCCAAATCCATGACTGTTTCTTTTTGAGTAAATCAAGGAAAACTGAATGCTTTGGCGTGTAGCCAATGGGGATTTTGGGTAGTTTTCATTCATTTGAGGCATTTTGGGGCAGAATTCAGTGCTGTAAATTATACACAAGAAGGGCTCAAGTATCAGCAACAACCTCCCATGATTAACTCAATTTAGCCGAGTTATGGACTTTGGTTGTTTTTATATTCAGGTCTTCAAATGTCTAATCACAGTTGAATGAAATACAAGAAATGTTGTTTGTTGATTTCTCTTATATGGAGAGCTACATGTAGATCAGGGTTTTACATGGCAAGCATAATAAATCAGTTTCAAAATTTACTGCAGTCTGCTTTTGCTATAATGATGGGGGGGGGGGTGAATCAACCCTCCTCGACATTTTCCACTACCATACCACCTCGCGACTGCGCCACTCGATGACTTTTTACTTTCAAGTCTTGTGCTTCTTTTAAAACCATTTTCGCGAAAATTAGGCATACGGTTACAACACTGCACGAATTTCCAAAATATCAGTCAGACCGAAAACCACTCAAAAACATGATTTTATGTACAAAGTCAAAGCAAATGAAATTGTCCCCTCACCAAAAAACTTGAATATCGACTTATTATTTACAGGAATTAGAGTGGTCACCCTTCAAGAAGTTGTTGTTGAACCTCATCTCCATAGAACAACCCTACAGCTGCTACTTCTCTAAACTCATGGGCCCATATTCTGCTATGAAGACTGAGTTTGTATGCGTCGCAAGTTCGTACAGAGCTATCGTGCGATAGGCATCAGACAAAAGGATTGCACAACCGGGCACAATAGCTTTGTACGAACTTTGATGCATAAAAACTTAGTCTTCATAGCAGAATATGGGCCTCAGGGTTACACAACATTTGCTCCTGCGACAATTGCTCCAGGCTTCATTTCGTGTAAGATATATTGTTGCAATAGGGTTTTATGTTAGGTTTAGAGTAACTAACAAGTTCAATGCACTTGTTTTGTCGTTTCCCTTCTTTTTCTTTTGTAATCTAATGTAAACAGTTATGTAAACAGTTATGTAAAAAAAGATGTAAAAAGTTTTACATTGTATATGTTATTATTATTGTCATTGTTTTTTTACAGATTGATAAAGAATAAAATCGAACTGAACCGAGGGATAGGTTTAGATTTGGGTATAGTGTTAAGTTTAAGGTTCTAGTTTATCCTTTGCTTAGTGTATGGACCGTGCAGCGGAACAATCGTCACCGGAACAACTGTCATAGAATCCAAATAAAAATAGTTACCTTTTTAGAAGTTGTCTGAGGACCTCATCTCCATAAAACAACCCAAAAGCTGCTACTTCTCTAGACTTTTAGGGTGAAATGACATTTGCTCCTGTGACAATTGCTTCGGGATTAGGGTAGGGTCTAGTGTTAAGTTTGAGGTACAAGTATGTCTTTTGCGAGTGTATGGAATTTGCAGCTGAGCAACCGTCATGGAATCGGAATAAAAATAGCTACCTTTTTAGAAGTTGTCTGAGGACCTCATCGCCATAGAACAACCCAACAGCTGCTACTTCTCTAGACTCTAAGGCACTCAAGACGTCATCTTCCTTCGGGTTGAAAATCACTGTCAATGTCTTGCTCATCTTAGGTGAGATGACAAACTCACTGGGTTCTACATTCAGATGACTGCTCGGTAGTTTCACTTTCATCCGAGAATCTATAGGAATCATGATATGGGATGAAAAACAATTATTCAATGCTGCGATCATTATCTTGGACTTGGATAATAAAAGTAGAATTGTATGTTCTTTGAAGGTAGAGGCTTGCATGGTGGATTTGAATACTGTGACAAGGTTTATAGTTCACCATGTGGTTAGTCTTGAAAAGGACTTTATGAGAGAGCAGAAGCGGAAATGGAGAGTTACAGAAAGTAGAAAATTGATAGGTGAGATAGAGAGAAGAGAATAGAATTAGAAGTAATAACAGATTTTTTTTTTATAGTCTCCACTAAGTTAAAATGAAATTAACTCATATCACAGTTCACACCCATATTCTTGGTAGATAATAGTTGTATTAATAATCGGTTGTAATAATATCTAAGATATTTGATATCAACTGCTACTTCTTCAAAGATTTCTTTACATGACATTATTATTAATCATTACTTGGCTTTTCAAACTTGTAAACTAGCACTAAAGCTTAAGATTATATAGAGATCAATTTGTATTTACACATTCATGAAATATTTTTTTTTTTTAAGTGAATACACAAATTTCTCACCATTGAAGCACAGAGCTTTCACAAAGGCAGCTCTTAGCCCAGTATTGCGCACTTTGAAAGTAAGAACAGTGTGTTGACCTGGGGTCAAAGGTCCCAGGTCATGTAAATATGTGTCCCCTCTGAGATTAGCATCCTCCAGTACGAGGTTGCTCACACCGCCATACCCACTTAGAGGTATCTGAAGTTTGGGAGATTGGAAAAAATATCTTTTTATTTTGCAGTGTTTATAACGATAGCAAACCACAACAATATACATTCTATGCCCTGTAACACGATCGATAAAAAATTACGACTGATTTTTTTTCTCGGTAGCCCCATCATTGACAGGTTGCTTAATCTTAATCATATCCTAATCATAATCCATGACTGTACCTATGTTCTAAATGAGGCTAAGGAGAAAAAATTGATCGTAACTTTTTAGCGATCATAAGTGTTTGTGTAACAGGGCACTATTCTTGTATCAATGGCAAGGATGCATTTTAATATAATAACGCATTTCACCCAGTCCCGTTTACAAACATGTGCACATTGGTCTATATGTTCAATATAAAGTGATAATGGGCTTGGTCCCAAACACATCATTGTAATGGGAATGGAACATATTCCATGCACAATTATGTTTTTCATTAAGATAAAGAATTGTTAGATAAAGTAATGTACATGTATATACTTCTAAGGGTATAAGCTAACTGTCCAAATTTTCATATTGCATTACAACCTTTTCAAATAAAGATTTTCTATTAGTAATTTGGTAATAACTTTTAAATGAGAGAAGAATTTTGAACAGCATCTGGTGATTTGTATGCATTCATAGGATTTTTATGATAAACTTGAACATAGTTAATTTCATAGCATTGTGTACATTTCTTACCAGGTACTTTGTTGAACCATTGATGGGTTTGATATCGAGAGTGCCTTTACATGAAGAGAGCTGAGATGGACTGAAGACAATATCAACTGGGAAATTCTCCTTGGGTTTGATCACAACCTGACGAGAGCTTGTCAACTTCATCTGATTACCGTGGGAGCTTTGCAACTACCAATCCGAGAAAGAGAAGATGAGCTTAAATAAGTTCATTGACCAATCAGGGAAATGGATTAAAACTTAATTATCGTTGTGGTCATGAGATTGAATTGTGGAAGAAACTGTCTCAAAGTGATGGGACAGGCCGATAGCAATGCACCTAAGAATTTTTTTTTTGCTGTGAGGTTTTGGAATCAAGAAAATGATAAGAAATTTACCAAATACTAAATAATGCATGTATGGGACTACATGTACATGTATACACAAATGTTCCTTTTTTTGTCAAATTACCACTATGAGGGCATTTGAAGAGAAATCCTTTTCAGGGGAACTTTCTACTATAAAATTCTTCCAAAATACCTTGAAAGCTCACAATTATTTTGTTCACCCATGGTTCACCTTTCCCACTACACTATATACTCTTTAAATAAGTTCTTTGACCAATCAAGGAAATGAATTAACACCCAATCTCACTGTGCTGCCTTAAGGTCTCTGGTTTTCATTCAAATAGACTTCATCTACCAATATTCACATGATAAAGAGTTGCAGTGGCTCTTGAAAGTTAATCCATTAAACTTGCAAGCTAGTGAACATTTTTTGCAAAGAGTGGTCACAAATTTCCTTGTTCATCACAGTAAATAGAAAGACTAATTAATACCTTCTAGATGTTTAGTTGAGAAAACATGAATTAGTGTTTACAGCCACTACAGTGTACTGTGAGCATTATGAATATAAACGATTGCTTGCAGAGCTCACCTGAAAATCTTCAGACTCCCGTATGGTTAGTTTGAGGGATACTATCTCAGTGCTGGGATTGCGAAGTGTTGCACTCTTTTTCCTGAAAAAAATACAGAGAATTTAAATTTAAAGATCAAGAGATATTACAGGGTTCGTACTCTTTTTTGGAAGTCAAATTGCATGACTTTCCATGACCTTTTAATAAAGAATTCCATGACTTTTCCATGACCTTTCAACAACTTTTCAAGCTCTTGGATTCTCAAATTGCTCATCGGCTACATAATTTTTCCACTTCATCATATGCATGTTTAATCAACGAATCCGGAAACATTCTCTGAAAGAGGTCGCTATTGTGGTGACACGAATGAAATGATGATCATCAACCACTTTTAGGCACCAACAGGACTTCTGCTTTCAATGTGTCTTCTCTTGTTGCAACTGGAATAGTCATGGGCAATTTAGAGGTTGATGGAGCAGTACTGGTGGTTGCATCTGTAGATGACACACAAACTGATGAACTTCCAGCATTCTTTGCAGTGAAGAAGTTGTTAAGTGTGAGAGACAAACCTAGAAGGAAAAAAAAAATGAAAATGTTTAAAGTAATATAAAAATATTGCAAGTAAAATTCAATAATAAAAATGCTTATTCTTGGTTTACTTCATAAAACCCATTTTGAAATATCAAATAAGAAAAACATAAATCCTGCTGGTAAGAATTTGAGTCATCGTGTGCATGGTAACTTGCCTAATGATCACAGGCATCTTACAACTATCAGGCATGATATTCCCCTTAGAAAAAAAAAAAATCAAAGTAGCCAAGGGTGGTTAAGTCCCAGAGTAAGTAAAGAAATCAAAAAATGAGTATCGACCCTGTGCTTGATAGTTTTATATCTGACAAAAAAAACAACAATAGGGCTACATGAGAAACACGTTAGTTTGCCCATCTTGGCAAAGGATTTCACATTTTTTTTTTATCTTTTAAAATTAAAAATCTAGGGGAAACGTTTGTAAATAAGACAAGAATCAAATAGATACATAGCTTCAACCTGGATTCTGAACATGATTATCAAAGTCAATCATTTATATTCGAAATCAAGAGCTGCAACCGATTCATCACGTCTATACTAGCAACGCGGGCCGGGAGGGAGTGAACCAGCGAGCGCGAGTGGGCTAATCTTACGGTTTGTGAATGTAGAGCGCCGGGGACGATCCGGCGTAGCGTAGGTGAACAGACCGGTGGCGGTATAAATGCCGTAGTGCGGCGGCTAACTCGTGATATCAATAAATATTTGGAATATTGCTAATAAAAATGGTTAAAATTTATGTACAATATAACTTACCACGTTTGTGTGAGCTTTGAGATTGCTTTTTGAATCGTTATGTGGCTCTTGACAGCTGCTTCCACCCAATTATTGCGAACACATGAATTTAGTCAAGCAAACACTAAGTTACATCTTGCAGTGCCGGGCTTTCCTTAAAATCCAATTCCGATACTCTGGATTATATCCAACCAAGCATCTTTAAAGCGGCAATTTCCTGGCATTCTTAATTTTACTTCCACAAATAAGCAGTAAAAATTCCACCAAAAACGCAAAAACCTTGCGGAAAAAAGTCTAAGATTTGAAACAAGAATTTGAAAACGGCACGGTGCGTGCACATATCAAAACAATCATATCACGATCGACACGCAATTCACCCAGTGCATGCGAAACACATGCACACAACACGACGCATTGAACCCCCAATACACACACAGTACCCATGCTCGATACACACACATGAACACGTACATCACACATATCGCGCTCATCAGCTCAGCGAGCTGATATCGAGCGAGCTCAAACAAATCATTTTCACAAGCAATCAGTAAAATGTTCAAAAGAAAGAAAAACAACCTTGAACAAGAATAAATGGTTGAAATATTATCATTTATTTAGTCAGAAAATGATTGATATTGACAATTTTGATATTCCATGACTTTCCATGACTTTTCAATGGAAAATAGATTTTCCAATGACTTTCAAGCCTTGAAAACAAGATAGCAAAATTCCATGACTTTCCAGGTTTTCCATGACCCGTAACGAACCCTGTATTAGTTTTGATCTTGAATTTAACCCTAAAAAGCCTGGGGTCCATAATGGCCCCCCCCCGACCTCGACATTTTCCACGACCATTCCGCAACGCGAAATTTTTTTATCACGCCGCTCACAGACTTTTTACTTTTAAGTCTCGCGCATCTTTTAAAACCATTTTCGCAAAAATCCGTCTTACTGTTACAACGCTGCTTGTTTTTCGAAAATATCTGTCAGACCGAAAATGGCTCAAAAACGTGCAAATGGAGTTTTCTCACCTTATACATAAAGATATGATTATTTTCACTTACATTGGCTAAAATCAATTTATTTTAGCATTATTATGATTCAAAATGGTTCTGCAATAATTTTGGAGAAAAAAACAAAAGAAAAACGAAAGGTCGAAAAAACAAAGAAATACATAAGAAATTCATAAAACAATAAAATACATCCCAATAGAATAGATGTGAAATCCTTATAGAACATGAGAATATCTTTCAGCTAAAGTGACCGCTTATAATAGGGGAAGCCTTGGGCCCCGTTTCTCGAAACAGTCATAAGTCTAAGTTCATGGTTAAACACATTTTAATTCTACAACACTTGTCCCTATGGGTTGTCCAAGAAATTAGACCAATGACGGTTTTGAGATACAGGCCCGTAATTACAATAAAAAGGAATCAGAGTTGTACTTACAAGGAATTTCCCAGAGGGATTCCGCCCCAAGATATAAACTGTCTGTTGCACAAGACTTGAGCAGATTGTTTGGGTCTAACTCTTTGCTCAGGAACCTGGATCTCCCCACGTAACTGAAGCTCATAGTTAGGTCCATCAGGTTTCCCTTGTATAAAGAGGGGTCTGAGGAAGACAAGAAAAGAATAGGGTGATTAGTTTATCAGTGAATGCGAATGTACTGCCCCTATCACAGGCATGCAACATGACATAGTTATGCATTAATGGTAACCATCGAAATAAGAAAGATGCTACAAAAAATGCTAAAACTGCTAATTCAATAAAGTAGTAAAAGTAGTAAAAATAAGTAAAGTAAAATTGAGTCAAAAAGAGCCTGAGCTTTCAATTAAAAGCTGAATCTTCATCAGAGACAAAACAACAAGCATATACAGTAAACAAACACTAATAAAGACATAAAACAGTAAAGCTACGAAATAAGAAAAATGTACAAATGCCAACACTCCTGACAGGGATTACTAGTATTCAATGTTGCAACTTTTCATATTCTAATACATGTAGGTTTAGCTACATTGATAGAAGTGATCAATTTCAGAATACAATCCTTGGTAAGATATGAAAATAGCCTAATTTGTTCTTTGCACTCCAACAAATACTTTACTTTCACCTTCCTCCTATTCTTTAAAGCTATAGTGAACTGACCAAACCTCTCATTGACTGTGTGTTATAAATAGTTAGTCTTAAAATAAACAAAACTATTAATAACAAGTGGATTAGTAAATTACGCGATGCGTAATATATGTCCCCGCCGATAATGTAAAATTCCCATTATATCACGATTCAGTGCTATCACATAAGGCAAACAGAATCGAAATCGGGTAAAAAATGGCGAAGATAGCATTTTGTAGCCAATGTACAATATAGGTCAAAGTCAGGTCAAAGGGTCAAAAGTCAAAATTCTGTGAAGAAGTTTTGTAGTCCTCACACTAGTGCTATCACATAAAGCAAACGGAATCGAAATCGGATGAAAATGGCGAAGGAGTAGCATTTTGTAGCCAATTAACAATATAGGTCAAAAATCAAGGTCAAAGGTCAAAGGTCAAAATTTGGTGAAGAAGTTTTGTAGTCCTCACCTAGTGCTATCACATAAAGCAAACGGAATCGAAATCGGATGAAAAATAGCGAAGGAGTAGCATTTTGTAGCCAATTAACAATATAGGTCAAAAATCAAGGTCAAAGGTCTAAGGTCAAAATTCTGTGAAGAAGTATTGTAGCCATCACCTACATGTAGTGCTATCACATAAAGCAAGCGGAATTGAAATCAGATGAAAAATGGCGAAGGAGTAGCATTTTGTAGCAATTAACAATATAGGTCAAAAATCAGGGTCAAAGGTCAAAGGTCAAAATTCTGTGAAGAAGTTTGGTAACCATCACCTAGTGCTATCATATAAAGCAAACGGAATCGAAATCGGACGAAAAATGGCGGAAGGAGTAGCATTTTGTAGCCAATTAACAATATAGGTAAAAATAAAGGTCAAAGGTCAAAGGTCGAAATTTGGTGAAGAAATTTTGTAGCCATCAACTAGTGCTATCACATAAAGCAAACGGAAATCGAAATCGGAAGAAAAATGGTGAAGGAGTAGCATTTTGTAGCCAATGTACAATATAAGTATAATCAAGGTCAAAGGTCAAAGGGGTCAAAAGTCAAAATTCTGTGAAGAAGTTTTGTAGCCCTGACCTAGTGCTATCATATAAAGCACGCGGATTCAAAATCGGATGAAAAATGGCGAAGGAGTAGCATTTTTGTAGCCAATTAACAATATAGGTCAAAAAGAGGTCAAAGGGGTCAAAAGTCAAAATTTTGGTGAAGAAATTTTGTAGCCATCAACTAGTGCTATCACATAAAGCAAACGGAATCGAAATCGGAAGAAAATGGTGAAGGGGTAGCATTTTTGTAGCCAATGTACAATATAAGTATAAATCAAGGTCAAAGGTCAAATGGGTCAAAAGTCAAAATTCCGCTGAAGAAGTTTTGTAGCCCTCACCTAGTGCTATCATATAAAGCAAACGGATTCAAAATCGGATGAAAAATGGCGAAGGAGTAGCATTTTGTAGCCAATAACAATATAGGTCAAAAATGAAGGTCAAAGGTCAAGGGGTCAAAAGTCAAAATTCTGTGAAGAAGTTTTGTAGCCCTCACCTAGTGCTATCATATAAAGTAAACAGAATCGAAATCGGATGAAAAATGGCGAAGGAGTAGCATTTTGTAGCCAATTAACAATATAGGTCAAAAATCAGGGTCAAAGGTCAAAGGTCAAAATTCTGTGAAGAAGTTTGGTAGCCATCACCTAGTGCTATCATATAAAGCAAACGGAATCGAAATCGGATAAAAATGGCGAGAGGAGTAGCAAATTGAACTACCATACGGCGCAACGGACGGACGGACACACACACATACGTACGGAGCCCGTTTCATAGTCCCCTGCTCGAACTCGTTCGGCGGGGACAATAAAGCATATAAATGAGCCGCAGATTTTATTTGTATTGGAAAACTAAAATATTTTGATGGGAAAAGTACTTTGCTACTTTATAGCATAATTACCGAGGTGTGAATGTATTGAGTAGTGCATTAGTGTGTTATTATTCAAGTGGGTCTATATTATAAGACAACACTGCTCGGAATATTGCATTATGGGTTAGGAACCAGGGCAGATTTGAGTCGTTGAGGGCTTGAGGTGGTGCTATACAAGGCTGCTGGTTCGTATTGGCTTTAAATAATTATTGTACTCAATAATGCAACAAAAAAAAGGTTTCAAATATTGTGCTGCTCGTCAGAAATAAACAAATGTAGGGTAAAAATGTAGATTAAATTAAAAAAATAAATGACCAGAGGACTCACGCTTCTACCACATCCATCTGCTCTGTTGGTGTGAATCGAAGGAGTATGTCTCTCTGTTGGCTTGGTTCTAGGATCAACGTGTCTGGAACCATCTCAAATGAATCTATCCCTCTAGGTAGTCTCAGTCTCAAATCAAGTCTAATGTTCCCTGCATTCTTCAGGTGCAGATTCCTGCTGGTTGTTTGACCAACTGGGGACTTGAACAGGAAGGCCTCTTGCTGTAAGGTCAAAGGTGACAGGTGTTAACATGACAATGAATTATAAAAGTAACATTTTGGTATGTTTACGAACAAAGGCAAGTCAGAATCAAAAACATGGGGAGATTTTTCAACAAAACAGATACGGCTTTTTTTTAGAGCTTTCTTTGATATTTTCACTATCAACTCTTTTGAAATGTTAAGTCCACCTTATCAACTTTCATTGTGTTTTATTTATTTTGGATTCGATCTATTTCTTGACTGATAGGTCTTTGATATGTTTATTTTATAGGAAGAAAAGTTCCCTTTCAGACTTTTTAAAACTGGGACAGAAATCCACTTCGCCTTTTCCATATATTTTGATGCAAGAAACAAATATTACTCACAGCCAGGGAGTCAGGTAAGTGCAGTTTGGCCACTCCTACTCGGGCACAAAGATCAACATCAGCCAATGAAACCGTGCGCTCTGGGACATCAAGTTCTATCTTGAGATTAAGATGGACATTCTCTGGAGGACCAAGAGAGGCTGCTTTGAGATGGGATTCACTGCGCTGGGTTGTAAGCTTTACTGTAATACTGGCTGGAGGTCGCACCACTTCACCGTCGATTGTGGTCGTAGAGTGACCCTGAAGACGTAATACAATTATATTTGTTCCACTTAATCATTCATTACAGGTATCAGACCCAATTAGCATTTATGCTAATCGGGTCTGATTACCATTTATGCTTTTTTTCCGATACCTTTAATCCTTCGTTGTTTTCCATATCCCATGTGCATATGCTTTGTAATAATGTATCTGGATAATAAATAAACTTCAAAACTTCAAAACTTCAAACTTCATTAAAAAATTATATGTACCACAGCAGATTGTTGACTTTGATTGTAGTACAATAGTCTAAACTATTTTTAGCATGAACAAACAGAACTTGACCCCCCAAAAATGTATATAATGAGAAAGAGAGAGAAAGAGCAAGAGAGAAAATAAACAAGAGCACAGAAAAGGATAAAGCATGAGCAGGAAAGATCAAGAGAGGGAAGGAAAGAGAAGAGGAATGTATATAAATAAGATGAGGAGAGAATTAGAAGGAAGGAAAAGGAGAGAGAGTGGAAGAGAGAGAGAAAAGGGGAAGAGAGATGCGTAAATAGAGGAAAGAAGAGGGGAAGAGGGAGGGGAAAGGGAGTGGAAGAGAGATAAGAACAAGAAGGAAAGAGAGGAAGAAGAGAGAGATAGGGAAAGGGTGGGGAAGAGGAGAGAGAGAGAGAGGGGGGGGGGGAAGAGTGGGGTAGAGGCAAAAGAGAGGGGGAGAGAGAAAAAGGAAAAGGAAGTAAAGAGAGATAGGAAAGGAAGACGGAGAGATAGAGGGGGGTGACATGGAAAGAAGTAGAGGAAAGAGAGAGGAAGAGGGAGGGAAAGAGGGAGGGAAAGAATAAAAAGAGAGATTGATCTAACATACCGGTAATGTAAGATGGAGTGGTCTTGCTGGAGCTGTAGATGTACAATGGTCTTGCCCTTTCTCACTGGTAACAGATGCTGAATACCACATTGCTCCCGTCTGAAATACATACAAAATACTCTTGTAATCATGTGTGAGGATAGCTCATGGTGTTAAGAAATAACTCTTGAAAATAGTACCATATTTCACAATTCACAATTGTACTATTTTTTTAAAAACTCCTCAAAACCACCTGTTTTCTTATGCACCCTCTTGTTGATCCTACATTTATAACAACATATTCTCTATCAAACTTTACTCTGCCCTGCTTTTTTTCAAAATTGTTACCTTCCCCTCCTATGTTCAGCATTGTTTGAGGGTTTATTTGGATTTTAAACATCCTTTGTATATCTTACTTAAAGGGGAAGTTCACCCTGGGTTTAAATTGATTTTAGTAAATGCAGAAAAATGAAAGAAAAATATGAGTGAAGGTTTGGAGAAAATCGACCAACAAATAATGAAGTTATGAATATTCAAAGTTTTGATTCTGTGACGTCACGTGCGAGCAGTTCTCCTATGTGTATTATAGTGTAAAATCCGTAAAGTGTCATTTTTTCAAAAGAAAATTAATTATGTCATCTGTGCGGTCGATATATCTTCAAACATATGTTCATATATATGCCTCTATCAAATTGACCCATTCCTTTATCAAGAACCATGAAAAAAAAGACAAATTTATGGAATTTACATACACAACATATGGGAGAGCTGCTCGCACGTGACGTCACACAATCAAAACTTTACAAATTCATAACTTCGCTATTTTGGGGTCGATTTTCTTCAAACTTTTACTAATATTTTTCTTTAATTTTTCTGCATTTTTTAAAACCAACAAAATTCCAGGGTGAACTTTCCCTTTAAGAAAGAAAATATCCCAGGTTTAAACATAAGTTTCAAAATAAATCACAATGACCTTCAACATTCTAAAATGAAGAATCATTCATTATCGAACTGCATTCATGAACAGTTTCAAAACTTCTCTGAAGTTTGATTTGGGTTGTGTATTCATGATTTTTCTGATATCATTGGCAATTTAGAAGGGTACCTTGTTGACAAAGAATAGTCGGACAGGAAGTGAAGAGCGACCTCTGTTGATAAGCTGAACAGTCTTTGACCTTTCCATCCCAAAAACCATCTCTCCTAAATCAAGTCTTCCTTTTACTGCACCATCAATCTAATATCAAAAGAGATAATTGAGAAAATGGTGAAACAGTCTTAGGCTTGTCAGATTGCAAAATGCCACTGTACTTGTAATGTCAGTGATTAGAGGAAATCTGTTGCAATGGGAAAAATGAACAGAATAATAGCAAGCTTTCAAATTATCTTAATTTGAATGAAAGAATATGGTGACTTTCGATGATTGCTCTTCAAATGTCCTCATAGTCATATTACAACAAAAAC
This sequence comes from Paracentrotus lividus, assembly GCA_940671915.1. NCBI lineage: Eukaryota > Metazoa > Echinodermata > Echinoidea > Camarodonta > Echinidae > Paracentrotus > Paracentrotus lividus. Next base: position 4,096,750 of record CALNVZ010003014.1, on the reverse strand, counting down.
CTGTTAAACATTTGGGCATTTACTTTCATTTCTGTGTGTAGTGCATGTGACTCTAAGTAGCATGGAGTTAATTCCTGGTCATTTCTATGATTCCACAATCTCACAGCACACAACAGTTCTGGGGTAAATTGTTGTCAACCAATATTTTCATGATTTTGTCCTAGTAGGGGAAATTTGTAAGGTGATAATTTCCTATATTTTAACAAATTTTCATTACTATAAGAAGCCTTATAATGAAATGAAATTTTAATGGATGGGTTTGCAAAATTTGTGAAAATAAAACCAACATGGAAATAACCACAGTACTTCAAACTAAGCTCCACTCATTACCTCTATTTCTGGTAGCTCTGCAACTGCTCTTAATGTCATCATAGGTGGCGCTGTCACCCGAAGCAGAGCCGCTTCACTATCAGCTACCACTGGACTAGATCCCACTTGTATCTTAGCCTCATGGATGCCTGGTTGACGAGGAGCAAAGGTGATCTTGTGTTCTTCCGTTGTGTAAGGTCCTATGATGATACGAGGTCTCATGAAGAAGACACGGGATGAATCGTCCACCTGAGAGAGGAGATGGAGAATAGACTAGGATTCAATGGAGTTTGGTAATGACTGAAGAATAGGAGCTGCAATAGCAGCAGAGCAGTGATCTTATCACTGAGATCACTGGATCTTCTCCTTCTTCAGATATACACCCCAGGGGGCAGTGGGGTTTGTGATTTAAAGGGATTGGTCAACTTCCAAAAACAAGTGCAATTAGATTAAAATGAATAAAATTATATTGCTGGGATAGTAAAAAAAAAAAAAATACTGAAAGTTTCAGATCAAATGGAATTCATTTACTATCTTAACACAGTGAAAACAAACGAGGCTAAGCATACTGCTGAGCATGAGTAAATTTACTACCGCTCCGTTGCGAGCTTAGCAGCCCGGTAGGGACAGGGACTTTACAACAGGAAATGCAGTGTACATTGTGCTGCACTGAAAAGCATGTGATTTAAAAAGTGTCTAGTATCATTTTTGAGAATTTGATTATGAAATCATAGATATCTCGAAAGTAAAGCCAAGCAAATTGGCCTGCAATTTTGAAGAGATGCCCGACTGAATTATGTGTTTATAATCATGTTGGCAAAATGAGCTAAATCGAATAAAATTCCAATTTGAATATCATTCAATGTTACTGCATCCCTTTGTCACTTACTTCTCGCTAAAAACAGCCACTCACAGTGCGTAATCTTCGGACTGACATGAAGCAGCACTATACCGGAAGAAGAAAGGAGTTATGTAAGAATTTTTCAAGCATTATTGTGACAATAATGATTTCCTACCTCTTCACCGTTGACAGAGAGAGACACTACTTCTAGAAAGCACTGAAGCCATCTTGAGGATGGGTTCTGAAGCTGGATGGAGTCCTGGGCTGCAATACCAATACAAGCAACATCTCGGAAACGATGTTCAAAGGGCACAATGAGGTTGGACACTATGGAGGCTGGGGCACCTTCATTAAAACAAATGCGAGAAAGGTGAAATCTTGAAGAAATAGTTAAGAAATAGTTAATTCACATAGAACTAGATGAATCCTCGACCGCGCACGGTCGAAATTTATGCCTCCGCCATTGCCAGATCAGAAATATATGGAACATTCATCTGTTCTATTTTCATGTTCATGTATACAATTACAAATATGTCTTTGACCTTGACTTTTGACCTTGTAAAAAAAAGTCTCAATCTAATCAGATCAGTGCCACTCAAGTATGCACATATGTACTTAGTATGAAGATGGTCCATGAAAGTTCTTGAGTTATCATGAGACAAGCTATTTTCACATATTTATTGACCTCTGTGACCTTTGACATTTGACCTCATGACCCCAAAATCTTATCAGATCATTGTCACCCCAGTATGCATACATTTACCAAGTATGAATATGATTAGTGACACGGTTATTGAGTTATTGTGAGAATCGAGCTATTTTCACTTATTTATTGACCTTTGTGACCTTTGACCCTATGACCCCAAAATCTTATCAGATCATTGTTACCCAGTATGCACACATTTACCAAGTATGAAGATGATTAGTGAAACGGTTCTTGAGTTATTGTGGGAACGAGCTATTTTCACCTATTTATTGACCTCTGTGACCTTTGACCTCATGACCCCAAAACCTAATCAGATCATTGTCACCTCAGTATAAATACATGTACCAAGAATAAGATGATCCGTCAAACGGTTCTTAAGTTATCGTGAGAACAAAAGTGGGACGGACAACCCGAGAACATAATGCCTCCGGCGAGACTTCGTCGCGGAGGCATAAAAAACAAGCCATTTTCATGCATACAATGGCCTCTGTGACCTTTGACCTCATGATCCCCACATTTAATCAGTTCATTGCTCCTCCCATATGCACATATTACCCAAGTTTGAAGATGATCCGTTACACAGTTCTTAAGTTATCACGAGAACAAACTATTTTTATGGATACAATGACCTCTGTGACCTTTGACCTTTGACCCCAAAATCTAATCAGTTCATTGCCCCTCCCATATGCACACATTACTCAAGTTTGAAGTTGACCCGTCACACAGTTCTTAAGTTATTGCGAGAACGAACCATTTTCATGTATACAATGACATCTGTGACCTTTGACCTTTGACCTCATGACCCTAAAATCTAATCAGTTCATTGCCCCTCCCATAGGCACACATTACCCAAGTTTGAAGTTAACGCGTCAAACGGTTTTTAAGTTATGGCGAGAACGAGCCATTTTCATGCATACAATGACCTCTGTGACCTTTGACCTTTGACCTAATGACCCCAAAGTCTAATCCGATCATTGTCCCTACCATATGCATACATGATCCAAGTTTGAAAGTGATCCGTCAAACGGTTCTTAAGTTATCGCGAGAACGAAAACGGGACGGACGTACGGACGGACGGACGGACGGACGTACGGACGGACGGACAACCCGAAAACATAATGCCTCCGGCACCACCTTCGGTGGCGGAGGCATAAATATGAACAAAATGAACAATTCATATCCAGTTTCATTTACAATAGCAATTAAAAGACAGAAAAGTTCTGCATAATCATTCTTAGTTTGACCAACAAAAATCTTTATCAACAATAAATATAACAATGATCTGTACTATTAGTTAGTGGTAATCTCAGTCTATAACAGGAACCAAATGAGAAAAGTAGATCTTAAACACATATCTTCAATTGAATAGCAAAAATAATTTTCTATTTTTGTTCATTCATAATGTATCAAAAACAAAATGGTCTCTGCAGGACCAAAGCTCACTCTATTATAAATTTACACGATTCTGGTTGTAAGCATGCTATAACAATCATGGGGCCTGTTTCTCAAAACTGTCATAAGTCTAAGTTCTTGCGACAACCCATAGGTGTTGAAGAATTAACACACGTTTCAATGGGATTTCCATGAATTTAGACTTATGACGGTTTCGAGAAACGAGCCCATGGTCACTTACCACTGGGGTGACCTTGGCTGGGTGTGGGAACCGTTGGTCCAGAATGGACAGCTGTTTCAAGAAGTCCGGCCACACCATTTGTCTTGGTATCTTGCATGTGATGATAAGCTGGCCATGACAAGGGGTTCATAGAACGTGGTTCAACAGACCGTGAGCGACTTCGTCTCTGCGGGTGTTGCTGCTGTTGATGTCCACCTAGTCCTGCAGAGTAAGCAGTTGGATTTAGGGACTGGACACCAGGACCAGTCAGAGCCATCGATGTAGGAACCCCATAGAGGTTGGATGTCTGGAGTGCAGTTTGTCCAAGAAAGAAGCTGTGCTGGTGAGATCCTATAGGTATTCCTAAATGACTAGATGAACGTGGCTGCAATGTTTCCTGGTGAATGCTTTGAATATTTGTTGGAGAAAGTTTTGATACTGGTCTGTCGTTAACATAATGCTGGAGGAAGTTTGTCTCAGATACAGCTCTATTGGTATAGAATGTTGGTTGTTCTAAGTAAGATGGTAGGACTGGTCTCCTAGTTGGATCAGGTACTGATGACAGAGCAGGAGCTAAGCTGGTATATGGCTGCTGGTAAGGGGGAGGGGCAAAATGGTGAGGGCCAACATAGCTCGCATGAGGATTCTCAGGAGCCTTACTGGAAACCTCCATATCCGCTTTTGTAACATGCTTTGGAGTTGAGCAGGAACGGTCACTACTTGAGGAAGCGCTTCTATTCATACTACTAGCAACACTATGACTACAGGAGGAACCACTGCTTCTTGGGCTAATAAGATCAGGTGTTTCTGCTACCAGAGTCCTGTTGGTAGAATGTCCAGTGAGTGTTTGATCAACGTCTGAGCCCGCTGATCTGTTTTGTTTGGATGGAGCAACAGGAGACTGCCCAGGTGATTGTCTTGGCGACGGTACTGGAGAAATAACTTTGGCATTTATCGCTGAAAAGTTGTGGACTCCTTCCATATCTTCATTAAAATCGGTTGGTAATTCTCTTGATCCCCTCCACATTTCTTGCACATGGGCAACATTTGATACAGTAAGCTGAGGAATACTGTTTGGCAATCTTTGGGGATGTTCACTGCTAAAACCTGAATCGACATCAGCATCTACGACCATGTCTCTACCTTCATTAACTGAATCTCTCTGATGCTTATTCAACTGCCCACTTCGGCTATCAACACCAAGATCCGAAATTTGATGATTTGTGGTATTCACAGTTCTCCTGTCTCGCGGCGTTTGTGCAATTCGATGCTTCCCTAAAACAATATCTGCTTGACTGTCAATAGAAAAACGAGATACATCCACTTCTCCAATGACTTCTCCATGAAAAACATCTTCAAGCGGTTGTTGTTGGTCCTTGTTACTTAGGGTGCCATAGATCTTGTTTGGATCAATTCTGTTTTTTCGTGGAGCTACAGGAAGATCAGGTCTTTTGAAGACATCACCATCCCTTGAAGCAGTGTTTTGAGAGCCATTTTGTCCTTCAGAAGCACCATCAATGGTCCTTCTCTGCCTTGAGGACAAATTCCTGGAGTGCTCTTTTGGCCTGCAGGAGGGTCCATCATCAGAGTTCCTCTGATTTAAATAACTATCAGCATTATTCTTGTCCTTTGGTTGAGACTTCTTGTCCACCTGTCTTGGCGAGGCACTCTTAGACCTCTGTTGAAGTAAAGATGATGATGATGATGCTACTTGATCTTCAAGATCCTGTGCAGGGAATGGCGATATTCTAGACATTGTCACAGATTCTGCCTCTGTTGGTTCTCCGTCGGGAATAGCTTGGCTTCTAGGTTCTACAATTTTATCCGATTTACGATTCTCTCCATTCCATCTCCTTCGAGGAACATCTTGGGTTACGGAACGTCTTGATAAGCTCTCAAGGTTAACCTCTTTCCCTGGTGCTGCAGTTTGACGAGAAAGGCGACTGTGGGACGCCTGCATAGTTTCTCTAGATTTCCTATTCTTTGTTACAGTTGGAATATTCTGTGACTTTTGTGGACCCATAGTTCCTTTGATTGCAATGTTTGTTCTACTTTGATCACCAGACAATTGTTCTCTACTTTGCTGCTGAAGCACCCTACTGTCCTGCCTCGAGTTTTCCATTTTTGCATACATGTCTTTATGCCTTACTCTTGAGGAACCTTGATCTTGACTTGTCACTTCATCTCTTGACCTTTGTCCAGAATTCCTTTCTTCAGACTTTTCCTTCTGCAATTTTGTCGAATTCTGACCTGGGCCCATTGTTCTACGACTCTCCAAATCTTTTCTCTCTTGGGAAATTTTAACACTCTCGGCATTATCAAAACGACTCTCCTCAAAGTCTTGAAAGTCAATCGTATCCGATATATCAACCCCTCGGATGGGGAGTCCGTCCCTGGTTATTTCAGCAAAATAATCATCGTTTATTTGGCTTTCCCTTCCTGTGAAATCTCCACGTAATGTTGATCTGTCACTATTGATCTCATCATAGGATCCAACAAGTCTCTTCCTTTCTAATGGTTGCTGGCCATCTAGCCCATGTGACCCTCTAGACGAGCTTGAACTTCTACTCTCCTGTCCTGATCCACCCGATCCATCCAAGGACGTTCGCTCTTTCATTTCAAGTCCATTATCTGCTAAAGCTCTGTGATCACCCGATAACTTTGGTCTTTCATTCATACGTGAAATCAAACGTTTTGGTTCTTCTTGTGTCTTACTATATCCTTTACTGCCAGCATTGTATCTTAATTGAGAAGTTGTGTCAGACTGATCGATATCCTTTCTTTCACTCCGTTTCAACTCTGAAGCAACTCTCCTGGTCTTAGAACCCCTCGAATCGCCTCCTTCTCCTTTCAAAGTCTTCTGCTTTGCCTCTTCTTTCTTTGCAGCTACCTGGTTGGATGCAGCAAGAATGAGCTTGGCAAGCTGCTGTGGGTCTGCTGTACTGGAAGCCTGGGCAATGGCCGCAGTTAAGAAGCTCAAGTCCATGGGAGGTGTCTGGTAACCTAACGGAGGATCTTGCAGGGAATCGGAGATGCTCTCTTTTGCTCCCATCCTCTCCTCACTACTCTGCTTACTAAACGGAAACTGTAAGGTCTTTGGTGGCACATACACTCCAGACCTGTTGCCCTCAGACTTGCCCTCTGGGCTTGCCATTTCACTGGACCTCCAGTTGTCAACTGCATGGGATGATTCTACTCCTCCAACTGACTTTGGTTGAGTTTGGAAGGAAAACCTAGATGCATCTGTAAGACCAAACAAAAATTACAAGCAGTTAACCATGGCTCAGGTGATACAGATATAAGTTTGGAGGACAACAGCTGATGTTTCAAAATTCTAGGAGATTTTGTGAAATACATTTAGTTATAAATTTGCCAGAGGATGTACCTTAACAATTCATACTTTCAAACTATGTGATAAGCTAATATTGCCAAATAAATGAATTTCATAAATATAAAAAACTGTAGAGAAACTATTCTGACAGCAGATGCTGTTCTATCATTGTCAAACTGACCATGTTTCTCTTTTAAATCACTTAGCTGCAGTTAATGGATAACCTACCATGTGTATTTTGCCCAACACCAGCTTCTCTCTGTGAAGCGGGGTAGATGTCCTGGTCATCATCGTCATGGTTACTGGCTAGGATGGAACTGTTTATCAAGGGAAGTGCTGGGTGAGGTGGAGGAGATATTATGGTACCATCTCCAAAGTGAGGCTGCATGGATAAGAAAGGACAAAATACAGCATTCTGTTAGGATACGAATAAAGAGGATAAAATCCATCCCCAGAAATCAGTGCCTGTAACATAAATGATTAAAAATAACTGCAAATTTGAAACAACTGTTATGATTGGTTAAGAGTTGAAACCTTTATGCAAGAAGTGAAGGCAATGATCCTGATTGAATACTATCAATTTGCAATTGATCGTTTACGATACAGGATATAATAATAACACTAATAATTTGAACATTTGTAATGCACCAGGATATCCATCATGAAAAAGAAGCTCATGGCGCAGTTAAGAAATAAGGAAAAGGGAACATATTAAAAAAGAGGAAGAGTTACATTATATATGATACAGGACATTGATGATGTACATCTTCCTGTGATTATCAATTATTCTCATGACAGGAGTCAGAATTGGTATGTTGCTTAATAACAGTCATGATCACTGAAACTTGCTGTGAGCTTTCAAATTATTGTTATGTTATTTTGGAGGAAAATAATAGGCAAAAGGTCCCCTGCCACAGATTGTTCTTGAAATGTTCTCATCGTCATAAAATGCCCCAAAACAGGTGAAATGTTCTGGCCAGATATTTGTGTGTTATCCCAAGCACACACTTTTCTGTGTGCAGTTCATGTGACAATACACAGAAACGAGTTAATTTCACATTATTTTGGGTGATTCTAAAACCTTACAGCATAAATTTTGTTCAACCTCTCCTAACCTATTTCAGACAGTTTCTTTCACAATTCAATCTCATGACCATAAAATGGATTTCCTTTTTTTAATCATCCTTACCTTGACTACTTGACTATCACCCGACAGAGAACCAAGTGCTTCAGACCTCTGGGCAAAGAGCCTCTCTGCAGAATGATTATATGACCTCTCATCGTCCCATGCTACAGCGGTAGATCGGGCCATTGACTCTCGCAGGGTCATGTGACCTCCGTTAGGCAGCTCCCATCCTGATTGGACGTCATCACCAAGGTCACGTGACATGTCCTCATCCTATCAAGAATGATGGTGATAATTCTAATTGATTTGAACAAAGGGTGAAACTGACCTGGGGAGCATTTCATGAAACAAAACATTCACCAATTCTCACTGAAAGCTGTTATAAGCTACTGAAATGCTCGCATCTGATTGGCTGAGAGCAAATTTGTTGGATGAAATGTCTGACAAGTCCTTTCATGAAACGCCCCCCAGAAATATATATGAAAAAAGGAGCAAAGAAAATGGGATTTTAACGGGATCCCAATGGAATCCCAGTTTCTTTGCTCATTTTTTCAATTCAAATTGATTACATTTAGTCCAGTAACAATTGTTTTGGGTTTTTTTCTCTCTCTTTTTATTAATCTTGGAAGGTGTTTCCTTATTCATGAATTTGCACAAATAATATCAACTAACAGGCTTTTACCCTGAGCAACAACCAAACAGTACATTATTTTTGTTTTTACTTTGGTGACATTATTTTCCATTGTTTACTATATGTACCATTAAAAGACCCAGAAATTGGCAAAAAATTTGAGCCCCTGTAAAATGGCATTGAGATTGGTGCAATGAAAGAATACTTCCAGGGGTCCTTAATACGGTAAATTGCCAATTGGTCTACACCCACTTTGATTATTGCCCGCTTGGTCTCGTCCTTCATGGCCTAATTCAATTTTGTCTAATTTCCTTTTGGTCTAATATCCTTTTGGTCTAATTTGCACTTCACCTATTTACCATTTCATCTAATTCCCATTTGGTCTAATGTCCATTTCGTCTAATGTCCAATTGGTATATATAACACCACTTGGTCGATTTCTGTAACAGGCTGGAAATATGCCAAATATTCATTTGGGAATTAGACAAAATGCAATTAGACCATTTGAAAAAAATCATCGAATCGGCGATTAGACCAAGTATGTATTAGACCAAGGGGAAGTTAGACCAAACTGTTAATATGCCAAATGGGTGTAGCCAATGTGGTATTGGACAATCAGAGAATTGGACCAACTGCTGTTAGACCAAGTGGATATAAACCCTTATTACCTGCCTTATAATCTCAATTTAAACCACATCAAAGAGAAACCCACCTGTCTGAAGATATTTTCTTGCTCATATTCTTCTTGGTCTTTATCGAGCATAGCCATGGCATCATCTAAATAATGAAAATAAAATAACAAAAAACAAATTTTGACATAAATTGATGTGTAAATTAGCAGAAGATTGAATTGCCTTGAAATGAGGATACCAATGTAGAGTCTTCCACTACCTAAGATTTCACCCCATTTAAACCATCTTCAAATAGAATAAGACAAACTATGCTCTACAATTTTCAAAATATTAAAAAGACGCAGTACACTCGACTCCATCCAAAACATCCAAAAACTTTATAGTTAAACCTAATATAATCAAACACAGAAGGTCCTAAAAGATATCTGTTTCACCCTTTGCAATTCTGATGACTTCCATAACAAATCGTCTTGTGCCTGGCAGACGGGCGTTAACAGAAATTGGGGCAAATAATTGGAATTTATAATTCTGTGATAAAATGATGGAGGAACGATCTTTTATGTGATATGATTCAAGGTCCTCAGAGTAACATCATTTATTATATGGTAGCTAAATTTCTTTTTGACCATTACGCCCCCCCCCCCAATAAAATACAGACGCAACTGCATCTCCTATATGATCCACCCTTCAAACCAATAATTTCACAAGTTGACCATTGACCTACTAGTTGTTGTTGTTGTTTTTGTATTTTACGGCGCTTTCATTCATTATATGAATATTTACGCCTTATCACTTGCGGGTTTTTTCTTTTCTTTTCTTTCTTTCCCCTCTTTCTTTCTTTCTTTCTTTCTTTCTTTTTTTTTTTTTTTTTTTTTTTTTTTTTTTTTTTTTTTTTTTTTTTTTTTTTTTTTTTTTTTTTTTTTTAAGAAAATCATATAATTAGGAATTTTCCTGTTGAAAAGATCTTTTTATTTTTTGTATTTATTTTTTTTTTAATACAAAGCCGTGCTTGGTGATAATCGAGAAAATCAAATTATCTGTCGTATACGTCTTTAATAAAGTACCGACCTCGCTCTTGTAAAGCAAAAAGAATTATAATACATAAAAAGAACAGAAAACAAAGTATAGGTATTTTGATCAGACAGAATGAAGAGAAGAAAGAAAGAGAACACTCTCCAAAATCTAATCAGATTGTCTTCCTAAGGTGATACATACAAGTGCTTCTTGAAATATCACAATAAAAATATCAATACATCGAATTTCATAATCTGTAAACCTAAGCTCTCCAAAATCTAATCAGATTGTTTTCTTTGATGCTACATACTATCCTCAAGTGGTTCTAGAGATAGTGTGACAACTAGCAAACAGGACAGACAGATGGATAGATTGACAGACGGACAGACAAGAAAAATCATGCCTTTGGTGGCGAAGGCATGGAAAATTGTAAAAAGTGACCAAGACATTTGTTTATCTGTTTTACATAATCATACCTGCATCGACAAACTCATCTCCACTTCCAAAGACCATGTCAGCTCCGGGAAGAGGACCACTGTCAAATGGGTTGCGTGCACCATCTAATAGGGAGCATCAAAAATGAAAACAAGTCTTATTTTATTTATCTTTAAGGCTGTGTTTCACCAAGTCGTCCATAAGTTACGAATGAGGTCTTGAGCTAAATTATAAATGTGATTATATAGTACCAAAGAACATGCTCCAGTCGTTCTTTAAGAACTTTAAGAACGGCTTGTTGAAACATCACCCAGTTTTATTTATTCCGGGTATCCTCATCTGTAAGAAAAGAACTGCTATCCACAAGGGATTCAATATAATGTACTACCTCTTTCATGGACCACTTTATTCAGAAATGCAGACCTCCCAACATTTCAACAAAGAAAATCCTAAAAAGATTGCAACTGTACGACTACGAGGGAGCGTACCGTCCGAGCGGCGCGGGGTCATTTGAACCCCTATATAACGCTTGACCTCATCTATCCATCAGCAACACTTACCCAATGGATCATCATATACACAGTTGTGAACACAAATGATTGCTAGAAGAAAAAGAACAGTAAAAAAAAAAAAAAAAAAAAAATTCTTCCCCCAAATCAATGATGCTACAAGTAGATCTACAGGATATTTGCTAGTCTATTTAGTTCTATAGCAATCCCAAGGCATTAATAATATCCAAATAGAGACTAAAAAATAATCCATGATCAGATAATAGCTGCCGCCAAAGCCTTTCCATTAATGGCAATGGACACTTACTTGGTGAGAGAAAGCTGAAATGACCCTAACATGTCTGACAGTTTGAAATCGACAATGACAATGACAATCTTTTTCCTCACCAGATCAATGATGCTTACAGAATGCCATTTGGCTGTTCTTTTTAGTTGTAAAGCATTCCAAGGCATGATAATATCAAATAATCAGGAAAGAAAGGAGCTCAAAATAAACTCATGATCTTTGATTACCCCGCCGGTCGTACTGCCATGGAAAACTGAGGCTTCTCATCAATCATTGGGGGAAACAGCGGGCTGAGAGACAGCTAGAATTGCCCTTACGCCTATATATCCTGCAGTCTGAAATTCATCGGCAGCGCAGGGCTAGGGATTTTAAGATTCTCCATCACGCTAGACTTTGTATCAAGTCTTTTTTAAACTAATTTCAAGCACCGATAAACACAAACCTTAATTGGCAAAAGCGATATTTTTTCATAAAAAGCCTGGAAAGTAAAAATCGACAAATTTCACATTGTATTGGAATGCCAATTGAATCTGAATGATTTTTTCCCGAAAATTAATAGACGAAAGCGGAAAATCGTAAACACTTAAAAAAAGCGTAATCTTTCCGCCAAAAGCGGAAAGGTTGGGAGGTCTGGAAATGTATTCATTACAAAATGTTTGCAATACCTACATTATCTTCAGAACAATCCCATTTGATCCACTTCTCTCGAATAAATCTTTTCTGCATCAGCTCCGTCTCGTCCCTTGCTATTTTCAAATCTAATTCTTTCAATCACTTGCCCCTAATAGCTCTGGTATAAACTTCTTTTACTGAGAGATAGCATGCCTCTTATTTTCTTCAGATAAAGTACAAGGCCTATCTCTATACTTCATGCCCCTGAACTTTTATTTTAAACTCAAGAGTCAAAGTGCACTTCATAGATCCACAGATATTATGACAGATTGTAGTTCATATGCCAGTCATGGGTTTTTTTTTTCCATAATGAAATACATTTGTAAGATATAGAAAGGCGGCAATTAGCCCAAAATATAATTTTCTTATTTGAAGCTTACCAAAATTACTGGCTTCCACTCCATTCTGGTTCTGAGTTTCTTCAAATTCCTCAGCAAATCTCTATGTAAACAAATTTTAAAGAAAAGAAACAAATGTCAATATGTGGCTTCAAAATAGTATTCTCTTTCTTCTCTTTAACCATCTAAGTATCTAATAATAGAAACATGTGTACAATTAACATGGGAAGGTTTTGGTGACATAGTAGGAACTGCCAATTTTCTTTATCACAGTTTTTCTTAGGGCTTTGCAATTACATGTTTCAAACTTTAAAAGTTACTATGTCTCTGAGCCAACAGTACAAAATCATGTGTTAGATAATATATGCCAACGTTCAACAATAGCATGTGACCCGTTGCATGTGACCGGGGCGACCACATTGGACCCTAGGGCAACCAAATTTGGACGAAATAATCAAAGTAGTTGCCCGAACTGGGCAACCACATTTTTTGGTCAGGGCCTTCATGGGGGCATTAAAGTAGACAACTGGAGAGTCAAAACTGCTTTTAATTGCAACAAAATTCATCACTAAAAGCTAGGGCATAGAGGAAAAATATTTTAAGGCTGAATATCAGAATTCTAAACCGCTTGTAAAAATCTGCTTTGTAGAGTTCGGGATAGGTTAGTCACCTTCAAGAGAAGGGCCCCCATTTCAGGCTTCAGGACGGTACCGCCGCAAGGGCGTCGAGATTATGACGTCACGTCTTGGGCACCTGTACGCGGGTCCACTGTATGCACGTATAATCCTGCAACTGGTGGTAATATCGGCGGTACATTGCATCAATTCTGATCTTGAACTTTCTTTCTCTCTTTCTCATCTATGCTTCTCCCAGGCCTGACTTAACTGGTCAAATGGGGGTGATATCTCTTGCCAAGACCTGTTCCTCTGAGTCATATATCTATATATTTATTGTTATATCCGTGATCCAATGATGTGATTTTATTTTCTATTATGAGATTAATCATTATAATTAGAAGTAATCGCTAGCACGAGAGTGAGATGAAAAAAAAAGTAATCAAAACAAGATGGTATATGTGTTTTTATATATATTGTTTGTTATTTGTTCTTATATTGACTCTATTCATTTATCCTCTATTGTTTTGTTGCTATATATGTCATATTTTTTATGTTATATTATTGCTATATATTTCTATATTATGTATCTATATTGTATTTTGTTATTGGTTTATTTAGTGTATATATTTTTATAATGTCTTGTGGTTTGTTTTTACTATTTTATATTATTTGGCTGGCAACTCGTTATGAATCATCCTCGTCTAGTGTTGTAATTTGATGTCTCTTAATTGGTATGGAATTTCTTGGTCTGTGTCTCTTCAGGGTTTACAGTATGTGTACATATTATATTTTCATGGTTTAGTATATTTGTTCAGAATGAAATTAACATTTTGTTTATTAGTATTCGATCTCTCTTGGTTGGCTAATGTAATTTGACAGATTTGCATTTTGTATAAACAGCAGTTTTTATCGAGAAGATCGAGTACTATCTGTCCGTTGTTGGACGTATATAGACATCATCTCTTTAATGTTTTTCATCTTTTTTTTCTTTCGTTTGTCGTGTGGTATTAATTTTTATTAGTTTTTTTCCTAAATATTATTATAGTTAGATCTGTAAAATTGCAAACATTCAATATTTGCTTATTATTTCATATTTGATCTTATATTACTCTGCTTCCTCTTCAAATTTTTATATTATTTTATTTTAAGTGCGGATTTTCTGGTCTTTTTGCCATTTGAATTCGATAAATAATGGTATTGAATAGATGGACGATACCTTCTCTGTCTAATATTTTATTTGTTGGTTATGTGTTAAGATCGTTGTGTGTTGGAAAGTCTATTGATCGGTGGTAATATTGGCTCTGTTTTTCTAGTTGGAGCGTTTGGGAGGGGGATTCATCTTTAAAAAAAAAAAATCATATAAACATTCAATATAGATCAAGCACAGAATACGTCTTCATTAAGAACTGAAGTCGGCTATAAGAGATTTACGTGGAATTTTAAGCGATTATATAGTCTCCCCAATGTCAATGCGGCAAATTAACGAGTTCACAAAAACAACGCGTCCGCAACCGTTCCCGGAGTCCCGCATCGGTGTGAAGGATGAGCAAGTGCAATTCGTTGGCTTTTATCATGATTGCAAACTCTTCAAAAATCTATCGCAGCAAGTTCAAATCTACAAATTAATCACATACGTTAACAATTAATATCTCAAAACACGATATTCTAAGGATATACAACCTGTATTATTTGTCCAATGATGAAATCAGTTGTGATAAAAGAGCCATATATTATCGAGACACAGCGCAGCGTATAGAAGCTAGTACAGTGGCGAGCAAGCCTGCATGTTTAGTGTATGGCGATGCGATCAAGCTGCGCGCGCAAACTCAGATCAGCTGGCTGTTGTTCGAAGGCTGGTCCAAGTGCGACGTCACAAAGCTATAGGAGGCTCCTCCGGCAGACGTGTGTAGATTATAGAAGGTCCGTTGTTTTTATACATTCGTATGTGGCAGAATCGGTAAGAATATTCGTTACCATGTTTGCCGTGCTCGTGCTTTTTTGACCATTTGGGGAGGGCCGGATTAAAACAAAAACGCTAAAAACCATTTAAGCCTATTTCTGGAGAGATTCAAGTAAATTGGTTCAAGCATGTCAATGTATAAACTGAAGGAAAATCTATTCAGTAACATGTAATTTGGCCATTATTAGCAAATATTGTGTATTTTCTCCGTGTGTCTACTTTAAATGTGTAGGCCTATAAGGCATTGGCCTATCCTGATTTTCTGTCCACTTTTACAATGTAAATCAAATTTATGCAAAATACTTTGATATAAAAATTAAATCTTCACATTTGTTATTGTTTTTTCTCAGCTAGGTAATCATATTTTTCATTCAGGCAACCATTTTATGGGAAAATCCAATATTTGGTTCCCCAACAGGGCAACTCCTAAAAAATTTTAGTGTTGGGCGTTGTATAAGCTAACAATTTTGAAGTACATGAGATCTAATTTTAATAGCTCCATACCTTATTAAAGTTTGTTGAACTTTCCCTTGGTAATGACACATTGTTACTAAAGTTCATTGACCCGGCTCCTTGTTTCCAGATGTCTGTCTCTCCAATCGGTTGTACCCTTGACTGTCCCTTAGTAAATAAAGTTATATTTGTTTATTTTACTTACAGCAGTAAATAAGAATAAAATTGTGCATTGTGGATAAGTCTGATTTAGTTAAGAACATCACCGGTCCTTTGATGGACCCCTTCAGCTACCAATGATCGATGATGATGAAACTAGGATTGAATCTGAGTACATTTGTATAGTGATGATAATCACGATTTAAACAGTGTTGTTGTTGTTTTTACCAAACCAATACAGCACATACTGCTGCACCACAAAATGAATGTTTCAGTGCTTATCAGCATAGTAATTTTAGAAATGTTGCTTGAGTAATTGTTGGAATATGCTACATGTATTTACAGATTGTTTTCAAAGCAAACTATATTAAACTGATTGAACCATGCAAACAGATAAATTGATGAATATACAATGCAGAAACTCACTGCAAAGAGTTCCATGTGTGGTGCTCCATGGTCATCATCATCCTCCTCATCATCTGCGTCTTCGTCGTGATCGGCATGATGAGAAGCCATAGCACTACTCCCATCCCATGCATTCATTGTCCACTCTCTACTGCTCCTGTTAGCTCCTTGACCTTGGAAAGCCATGAGGGTGGACTGACCGAAGGTGACCGGTGCATCCGGTAGTCCAGAGCTGACCGTCTCACCATCGCTCATCCCGTCTCCACCACCACCTCCGTCTCCAGGATCTAATATGACCTAAGAGCAGGGAATCAAAAATAACAAATGATCATTGTCCACTCTCTACTGCTCCTGTTAGCTCCTTGGCCTTGGAAAGCCATGAGGGTGGACTGACTGAAGGTGACCAGTGCATCTGGTAGTCCGGAGCTGACTGTCTCCACCACCACCTCCATCTCCAGGATCTAATATATGACCTAAGAGCAGCAAATCAATAATAACAATTCACATTTTCCGTAAGGATACAAAACATTTACATATTCATTAACACATTCATGTAATCTAGTTACATTGATTAACCATTCAAGGATTTCTATCATCCAACGCTTGTTCAGGGTATTTTGAAAGCTCTTGGTTGGAAAAGTAGATGTTCGATTTATCATAATTTCTGGTACTGAAACACTTAAAAACTGCCTGGGAATGAAAGTACAAAAGTTTTCCTGCCATTAAGGTACAATTACAGAACCAAGCAAACGTGTAATGAATATACGTGTAACAACATTGACAGATTGTGTCACATATTGCTACTCATATTTTCACAACAGATTTAAGCTAGGCTTAACTTTAGGACACCTTTGTGAATACTGGTCTATGACTGTAACTTACCACCTCGCCCTCTGCAGACTGTCGTGGTTCAGTGAGTGGAGCTCTTTGATTATCATCCTCTGAGCTACCACCATCAAGCTGTAGTCTTGGAACCTGATTATCCAGTAGGGTAGTATTCCTAGAACCATTGCAGCGATGACTATCATCCTCACTGTCATCTCTGCTCTCTCCTACTCCTAGTCTATCAGCAGGATCAGGTACATACGCCCTTGTTTGAGCAATTTCCTGCAGGATAACAAAACAAGAGCTATTACATTATTATCCAGTAGGGTAGTATTCCTAGAGCCATTACAACGTTGACTATCATCCTCACTGTCATCTCTGCTCTCTCCTACTCCTAGTCTATCAGCAGGATCAGGTACGTATGCCCTTGTTTGAACAATTTCCTGCAGGATAACAAAACAAGAGCTATCACATTATTATCCAGTAGGGTAGTATTCCTAGAGCCATTGCAACGTTGACTATCATCCTCACTGTCATCTCTGCTCTCTCCTACTCCTAATCTATCAGCAGGATCAGGTACATACGCCCTTGTTTGAGCAATTTCCTGCAAGATAACAAAACAAGAACTATCCCATTATTATCCAGTAGGGTAGTATTCCTAGAGCCATTGCAACGTTGACTATCATCCTCACTGTCATCTCTGCTCTCTCCTACTCCTAGTCTATCAGCAGGATCAGGTACATACGCCCTTGTTTGAGCAATTTCCTGCAAGATAACAAAACAAGAGCTATCACATTATTATCCAGTAGGGTAGTATTCCTAGAGCCATTGCAACGTTGACTATCATCCTCACTATCATCTCTGCTCTCTCCTACTCCTAGTCTATCAGCAGGATCAGGTACATACGCCCTTGTTTGAGCAATTTCCTGCAAGATAACAAAACAAGAGCTATCACATTTTGACATGTACTCAATCTTAAATAATATACAGCTTATAAATTTGATAACAAATTTCAGATATATTTTTATACATCCACTCTACTATTAATTATTTCCTCAAAAGCAAATTAAAGCAACTAGAAGTGGAAGGCTTCAAGGTGCACCAAGTATTCTTTCTTGAGGTTATTAGTGGTCCTGAAACTCTTGACGTTTCGTTGAGAATGTTCTCACCATCTTCTGGAGAATGAAGATGGTGAGAATTAAATTAAAGTAACACGTTTGTGGAGTTTTGGGGGACAAATGAGGAAAAACTCCTTATAAGTATAACATCACAGGTTTAACTTTCTTAACCTTTATCTAATCTCCAGTAAACTTAATACTTTTTTTCTGGTGAGGGAGTTGGGTGTTTGGTTGGGTCTTTTTTTTTCTCTCTCTCTCTCTTTTTTTTTTTATTGTAATTTATTTTTCATTCTAAAATAAAAATAAAAAATTATCAGTATATTTCATGATCCAAGGCAAACTAATACTTACCTGTCTGACTGCATTAATTTCATCTTCTGTATCGATCTCACTACTCCTAGCAGCTTCATTCCCTTGTGTCCTCGATCTCATAAGTAGAGCTGGAACTGAAGCAAGAAAATAACAAACACAAATTTAACAAAAACGATCCATATAAGTTGGACAGAAATATTCTAAAGGTGACTTACCCTTAAAAAGTGAAAGCACTTACGAAAACTTTGTTCTTGGTTGAACCCAATATAAAGTAGAAATCAGAGTACACACAATAGTAGTAAGAGAGAACATTACAATAGGGCTTTTATGTTCAAATTATATTTCTATGCAGTTACATGTAGTGTAAAATTATTGTGACTCAGCTTTAATAGCTTGGGTCAAGTGCAGCGGGTGTAAATTAGTATATTGTGAAATAACATTTGTGAAATGGCAGAGATTTAAGACATGTATCCTGCGATGAATATTTCGCAACTGTTCAAAGCTACCTGACATTTCAAATTAATATGATACATTGAAACGTGCTGAATTATATGTTTTGCTTCTTTTTTGGGGGGGGGGGAGAGGGTTAGGGGACACAAATAATCAGGGAAGGAACCTTATGCTACAGTCACACAGACACTTACATTTAGTTACATGTTTGTTGTTTTATCTTTATTTCATCTTCTATTCTATCATTTCTTATGTATTTCTTTGTTTTATTGGATGAACGAAATTATCACTATTTCTACTGCTGATTATGACAGGAAGGCAACTGTAGGGATCCGCAGAAAAGAAAATAATTTTGGGACGCAACCAGTCGTAACTCAACGTAAGTGTCTGTGTGACTGTAGCATAAATGCTTTCATTTTCAAAATATCTTTGATAGATTCCTTTTATATTGCACTACTCATGTGTTTTAGTACATTAGAACGCTTAGATGCATCATAGTCCTGACCTGGAGTTGCTTGTCCATCTGAGAAGTCACTAGCGATGCCTCCATCATCCTCCTCCTGGCTATCAAAGAACATGATAGAAGGAGCACTCATCTGTGATACCATCATAGACCTGCCACCTTCCCTGGGGCTAGGGGAAGGGAGAGAGATGGGTGGTGGAGGAGGGGCCATCTCCTCCCCATCTCCTATACCAGACCTGGGTGAGTTCAGATCCTGAGACAGATCCATGAAGTCATCATCCAACTCTTCAAGACCTGAAGCTGAAATGGAAACAAATACATTTCTTGTAGTAAAAAGTTCACTGGAATGAATCTGTTAAATATCATCAGTTTTATCTAAAACAGAATATTGTTGATTTTTATTCGAGAGATGTACAAAAATCAAAAACAAAGAGAGCTGTTTGAAATACGGTGTAGACGACTCAGTGCTTTGGTCTTTCACATGCAAAGTTAGTACAGCATCTCATTTTGAATTTGAAAAAAAAAGTTTGAATATGCCTTTAAGTGCTTTGACCAGGTACAGTAATAAGCGATAAAGCAATAAATTATATTTTTTTTAAAAACCTACCAAGGTCATCGAGGTTGAGGATGCCTAATGATGTATCGGTCATGTCTGATGGAGCAAAGCTGACCCTTGACCTAGCACTATCTGGTACTCCATCCCCATCCTCTTGTACAGCAGCTCCTTGCATAGTGCTTGCCATCTGACGAAAGAGCTGCGCATGTGAGTCCTCCAGACCATCTCTAAAAGGGCAGGCAGGTATTATTTGATCATGAATTATATATACAAAATGCATTGCACAAGGTGAAATAGAATAAATACAAAACATGATAAAGAACGAATAGCATGTTATTTGATCATGAATTATACCTACAGAATACACGAAATACAGTAAAAAGAATAAGCATAAAATTGGAAAATTACAAAATAGGATTAAGAAGGCATAGTATTTTATTGATCAAAAATTATAAATGATATTAATAATAATTCTGAATTTGTACAGCACATTTTTCTGCCTATAAAGGGCACCCAAGGAAAATCATTTAATCAGATGTCCACTACATGTATGAAATCTGAAATACACCTACAGTAAATGATGTCGTAATTTGCAAATTAAAGTTGATCTTATAGCACCTTTTCGATCGTGCACCTCTCTTAGCACACGCAGCAGTTTGGTGTCTTACGTAAAATGCAGTCTATGGAAAAAAAAGTTGGAAAATGTCCAAAATATTTTGACATATTTTGCTCCTTCTTTAAAAATCAATATTAAAAAACTCTTTTTGTTTCTTCTTTTTTTGTCATTATTTTGAAATATCCTGAGGGAATATTTTGCAGTTGCGGAGCATAAGAATTAATCTTAGATGCTTAAGTGCACATATTCGGTAATGTTTGATAATACAACCATACAGGTTTATAGCAAGAGCTCTGACTAAATCAATCCATCTATTTTTCTTCTTTTACCTGTGCCCTTGATGTACGAGAGGTCTGGCTACTGATGAGGCTGCAATTGGGGATCCTATGGAAGACCTCAATGTGATGTCCTCAAACGGGGGTGTTCTTCTATCATCCAATGAAATAAAGGAATCGTTGTCAAGGAAACGAAGCACTTTCTTTTCCTTATTATTCATCCTTTATTTTATCTCCAAAGAACCAGCAGGCATCTGTAGGATTAAAAGTGATATAATTACTGTTGTGGTACAAAGTCCAAGCTATCTTGACATGGTAACACATGGGACATTAGAGGGGATAAAAAGCCATTTTGTTTACAATTCTTATGATGAAACCATTATCCTTATGTGTGTACGTATATCCGGTTATTGGGTGTCTGGACGTGTCGGGTGTACGACAAATTTGATCAGTCATTTGAAATGGGTTACAAGCAATGTTTTGGTAGTTTCTAGCACAAAATGTGAGAGTATACTATAGAGAACAAGTATTGATCAGCAGTATTCAACATATATTTTTGGCTTAATCCTGAGACAAAAACAAGGCTAGTGTATGTCCGGACATGTTTTTTGTGCTAAATAGAATACAAAGTTTTTGCTTCTCTAAACCTTTTCAAATGGCTGATAAAAATTTGAACAGAAACTTCACAGTATATTTGATACATGTAACTGTATTCATGTTATTTTTACAGATGATTTAGATCAATCAATTCTTGAACAACAACAAAAAAGAAAAAAAAAAGAAGCAAAATCCAGGTGCAAAATCAGTCTCTAAAAAAGTCCAAACAACCCTTTAAAACAAAGTCCAATAAGTTGTAAATAGTTGCAGGAGGCATCCAATGGGAGAGAATATTGAGAGGGGCCATGAATTATGATTAAATAAATTAATTAAATCAAAACATTTTCTTTGATGTTATTAGAATATTACTTATAATGGTCTGTGAGATGCCTTTATTTTCACCAAACTCATGGAACCGGGAGTGGGTTGAACCTTATTTATGATATATGAATATGGTAATTGATTTTTATCTTTTTAAAAATCAAGCCATGATTTTTTTTTTAAATAGTTGAATCTTCAGTGAGATTCATTACATTCAGTCACTTTTCCTCTTTCACACATTAGTTTGTTCACCGTTTTCCTCACTTATTTTCTTTCATTGTCACCTTTCTCTCATACTTCCATCTCATCTCAATTGGGGGGGGGGGTCAAGGGGCAATAAACCATTTAGTAATTTAATTCAATTTAAAGGTGGTGTATAGTTTCGGGAGAAAGAAAAATTTATTTGATTCACATTAAGATAAATTATGATAGATTGAATCCAATAACTATAATAAAGCAAATTATAGTGCTTGAAATCTCTGTTTAGTGTCTTTATTTCATAATATAAGGATAAAAAAGATAAGTCGGGGACCCGTCACAGGTTAGCGCTCACGTGGAAAACCAATGGGGGATTCTCTTGTGTGGGTGTACACACAGATCGTTCGCACTAATTCACGCCGATACACTCGGGTGCGAATCTGTCAGCAGAGGTCTAAACGGCAGTTGGATTGCGCTATATTCAAACTTTATAAGTGAAATTCATCGGAAATATGAATGGAATGTCACAAGATCTCTCACACATATCTTTTAGTGCAATGTGGACAACATGTAACTACATTTGATCGGTTTTGTGCCAATTCCTTTTTTGCTACCAAGACTATACACCAGGTTTACATTTTGTACTAGTATTAAGAAATTGTTTGTATGTCAGTGAGAATATGAGAAGAGAGAATAGGAACATAATTTATGCAGTCGATCTGAATTAAATCTTAATCAATCATCAGTTAAATTCTGTTAAAGGAAACCAATACCCATGGAAATAATCACTTTCATAGGAAAGAGCATAATGAGAGGAGCAATTTAAAAAAAAGTTTCATCAAAATCGGTTATTAAATAAGAGAGTTATGGAAGTTTGAAAAAGTCTTGTTTTACCTTCTATTGGGGATCCTCAAATTGGCAATATTGGCTTCAAATGGCCGATTTTATGGACAACTCTCCATTGGTTTTGTACACAAATTCAGATTTTCCCCATTTTCTTTCAAATATGTCTTATTTACTTCTGAGCTCAAAATATGTCATGAAAAATACAGTCGTGTTCAAAAAAAAATGGTATAGTCGGAAAAAAAATATTTAGGTGTGAAATATTTTCAAATAATGTGTGTATGTGGTACCAAAATAAAGCCAAAAGATTTTCCTTGCTGATGCGCTTTGTTCCGTATAATTTGCTTTCATAAAACAAAAGTTATGCTAATTTTGTGCGACGAGGACAAATCGGAATTGAGCACTTCATGGCCATTATGCGAAACCTATATACAAAGCCATGGACGGCGTGCGAAAAATGGATTTTTGTTGATCGTAGAAAACTAGTCATTTTCAAAAATTACAACACCAAATGTGATGAAAAAAATTGCAGCGAAAGTGTGATCTTCCCGCTTTATGAAAATACCAAACAATAGCAGGCTGTGATTAATCTTCATTACTAAACAATGTTTCCACTGTACCATTTTATTTGACACAGACTGTATATTTCACACAACATATGTTGAGCTCAGAATGAGGTAAAACATATTTGAAAGAAAATGGGGAAAATCTGAAAAATTTGTGTACAAAACCAATGGAGAGTTGTCCATAAAATCGCCATTTTGAAGCTGATGTTGCCACGTGTGATGCTGTATTTTCAATGCAAAGCACCAGCGTGCATTCTCGGTGCAAAAAAAAATGATAACACACTCTCATCCGGGTCTTTTTTACTTTCTTGGATGACGAACGTGATGTAGATCTTGAGTACTTACAGAAAATTCCAAGGGATAATCCCTTGGAATTTTTTTGGTAAGTAACTCAAGATCTACTAGATCTAGCAAAATGTCGCAATTTTATAAAAGAGTTAACACACTTCCCTGTATTGTGCGATTAAACGTAAATGCAGTGATCGCTCGATGCTTCGGATGGAGCTCGCTGCACACTCGCCTGTGGCTCGTTGCAGCGCAACCTCTATCCAAAGCTATCTCGCGGTGCACTGCATACATAGCTAACGCACGCTCAGGCGTGTGTTAATGCTATATTGTTCTTGAAAATAATTTCTTGAAATATTTGGTTTCAATTCATTGATCATTAGAATATAATTTGGAATAACATTGATCTTTAAACATGTTAAATCTTTAAATCTTTAAATAACATTTTTATTTGAATTTAAATTGAGGTCAAACTTTAGGTGCGCAGACTTAGGCACTTCCTTCATACATGATATCGTCGGCTGCTTGCGTTTGCATGGTCGCATCCGGACAATTTCAATACTCGCTCTTGCCCCTTTTTCAATCCCGTGAAACTGAAAGCCGGCATGATCCTCTGCCTGGCTCTGCGTGGAGCTATTTGCAGATTTGCGATAAACCGTATCATATTTCTCACAATCTCACTCACTCAGTCACTCTTTCTTCAATTCTTGTCTTATTCAATTCTTGTCTTTCTTCAATTCTTGTCTTATTCAAAACTTCACCATCAACTCATTCACTTTCTTCAGTTTCAGAATCAGACATAACATTAACATTAACAACAATCACATTGATTGACAATCATTGACTGAGCGATTGACCATGTTGACAATGACATTTTCAACAACAAAATTCAATAAATATCAGTCATTCATGAGGATAAATTCGAACTCACGTAATGAGATTATAGTTGAGTAAAAGAAGAAGTGTTCTAGCTTCATGTAGAGTCCTACAATACAAGCAAATGTCTGATAAAGAAACTGTTTTAATCTGCCGCTTGTTGTGATTGATTGTGAGAGAACGTCGAACTTCGGCTGTATAAAATCCGTGCACAATTTCGCAATACGTATATCGGCGAATTACCTCAATGCAATTTCGTACACGTAAATCTGACGGCCGTTGGAGATCGAGACGGGAGACAATTTCGTCCAGTATAAATTTGTCTCATAAAATTTCGTCATACAGTTCAAAACAAGCCGTACAATAAACTTTTTGGTCGGGTGAAGTTCATATATTTTAGTTGCAATAATTAAGTTCGTTGAATTTGATAAAGTTTCAATTTTTCTAAGATAAATAATTAAATATTGAAATGGCATAAATTGCACAACAAACACTGCAGGTCGACATGGCAGACATGCATCCGGACGTGCATTGAAGACATGTCATCACATGGATGGGGGATGGATGAAGAGGGCTCAATTTAAATGGAAATGTACAATTTCATGTATCTGAGGTGAACTTGATTAACATGGTCAATATGGAAACCAAGCTTTCATTTTTGTTTAATTTTTAATAACTTGGTAATTATTGTTAAACTTCTGTTTCCATACTTATTTCATCGGATCTTCTCTCCTCTCTCTCTCCCTTCTTTCATACATCCTTCATCTTTCTTGTCACTGATATTGTAACGATATTAATTGAGGTCTATACTTTTTTTTTTTTTTAGTTCTTTCACCATAGGCCTACCGGTATATGCAGTTTTTTTTTTTTTTTTCTTTTTTTTTTTAAGATATGGTTTTTGATAAAGACTGAAACTGACCAAAAATATATAATATGAAAGAATGAGCAGAGAAACCAAAGACCTCCAAGATCAAGACCTCCTATCTCGTTACTTTGCTCATTTAGTTTCATAAAAATGTATTTCTGTAAACCTTTCACTCTTTGTTCAAGAATTTGTTGTTGTTGTTTTGTTTTGTTAATAATGAACATAATGCAAGTCGAATCCTTTCACTGGCTGGCTTAGGGCCTAATGATGGGGTGGGGGGGGCGCTTTATGGCTCCATGCAGCCCAAAGAATACAGTTCTGAACGTGGTTGGTATAATGGAAGGGCCCGGCTGCATTTAATGTAGCCAGAACCTACTTATTCCCAGGAATCTTCCCCAACGTCTTTCTATCATTTCATTCAAACATCTTCTTTTTTCTTTATTGATCATCTCGTTTAATATGTTAATTTGTACCCAAGTTAATCAGCATTAAGTACCATAATGCAGTTTCTTCAATTCAGGAGCTCATTTTCCACTCCCTTAAAGGGGAAGTTCACCCTAGAATTTTATGGTTTTTGATAAAGGAATGGGTCGATTTGATAGAGTCATGTATATCAACGTACGTTTGATGATGTATCGACCGCACAGGTGAAATAATTAATTTTCTAATGAAAAAATGACACTTTATGGAATTTAAACTACATAACACATAGCAGAACTGCTCGCATGTGACGTCACAAAATCAAAACTTTAAATATTCATAACTTCATTATTTTTTGGTCGATTTTCTCCAAACCTTCACTCATATTTTTCTTCTATTTTTCTGCATTTTTAAAAACCAACTTAAACCCAGGGTGAACTTTCCCTTTAAATTATCAGGGTGACATGACATTTGCTCATGGGCTACAAGAATGTACTATACAGCAATTATCCCAGTCACCATGACATTCAGAACAACAAGATTTTGTTATAACAAGTTCATTGGTTTGGTTCCCGAGCTCATTTTAAAGGGAGTTGACATGATGAAAGATGGAGCTAAACAAGAAATTTATATAAAACAGAAGGGGGAAAATAAAATAAGAGAAGATGCCAGAAATTAAAAAGAAGATAAAAGATTAAGTAGTTTGATATATAAAAATATGAGTGCTCAATGATGGTTTTACTCTCATCTTTTCTTCTTCCCCCCCCCCCCTCTCTCTCTCTCTCTCTCTCACTCTCTCTTAAATCCACTAACAAAGTCAATCTTTCATATTGGTTCTCTCCTTCTCACTCCCTTTCTTCCTGAATTAATTTTTGCATTCTGCCAAAATTAACACCATTTCCATGGAAAGAATGTTAAAGTTGTGTTACGCATGTAGTTTTGATCAGATTAAATTTATATTTGACGATTATACCTATAAATTATACAAATGAATCTTGAAGAAAATTTGCATTTCACTGTTACAGCAGATCTAGTGTCAAGTTGTATTGACATTGATAAAGACCATTTCATAGATTTAGCTTATCTTTGAAAAAAGAGCTACATGTATATATATACTTATCCAGTAATTTTTTCAGGAACTATTTAAGATTTTTTAACATTTAACATTTTCCACAAAAAAAAAAGAAAAAATAAATAAATAAATAGAAAATACTATGCTATGGAAATCCTCAAACTGACTATGTAACCAAGATATGTGATGTCATATAAGAATAACTCCCCATTACTTTTGTACAAACTTCATGTAAATTGCCTCTTTTATCAATTCTATCAGTGGTTTGAGCATTCATTTCATGAGATGACATGTTATGTACACAAACCGCCAGATGTTTTGGATATGTTTTTGTCCATCAAATGGGAGAGGTCCCCATATGTGCCATCAAACATCTTTCTCTCAATGCAATTGTGATGATCTCCATGGCATTAGTGATCTTACCATTAAAATGTTAATAACTTTCTTATTATTTGTTCATTTTCCTCAAACTGTTACAATCTAAATGGTTCCTATGAATTCATTCTCCTTTAAGGAGATCCTTGGCAATAGACTGATAATTGCTGTAGGGCCTACAGACTATACTACCATTATAACTTGGTTAATTTTACTTTAAAATAATATGCTCAATATGTTGTGATACCTTAATATTTTCAGCCGTCACTGCGAGGAACTAAATCAGAATTTTAGTAAACATCCAATACATACATGCAAGTCCTCAATTAATTTCAAGATATGCAACATGGGAGGTATATGTACAAAGAAAGGGTTCACACAATTTCAAATATCTGAATCTGAAATAATTATCTTGAGGCTATTGTTTTAACAAAGTAATTAGCTTGTTTTTGAGCACCTTGTTGTAATAGGAGTAGACTGTAGAAGAATCAATTCAAACACATCATTACAAGACGAGTAGACTGTATAACAATTAATCTAGTTGTTCTTACATTTAGGTATGATATACCTTTCATATTCAGAATTACAGGCTTAACATTTCAGAAATTCAGAAAACAAATCGTTTCATTTCAGGAAAGGTACAATTTCTACTATATTTCATCAAAGGTTTGCTAAAATTACAAATTTAAAATAGCCCAAACTCTTATTAGATGCAATTGCAAAAAATTCATGCAAACAATTTTTTCTTAAATTTGCAATAGCCTTCTGCCAGTGTTTACAGAGCGATCCAATTTAGGTTGTGTAGTCTGAAACGAACACTGCACATCAATGCACTTGATAGAGTATGACTAATGAATGATGAATGAATAATTAGAATGATGTGCTCTAGTGTTGTAATTTCAGTGATTCACACTGTTTAATAGAAACCATGGCTATCATTCACTAAGATCAAATATTACAAGTAATTCTTGAGTTTCTCCAATTAAAGCAAAAAACAAAAACAAAAAAAATCAAATAAATAAATAAATAAATCACAATGTCATTCCTCCATTTTTCATTCAAGTTCATTATGCAGTAAGTACACTATTTGGATATGAAAATACATTGTACAAACACCAAAAAGAAAACCTAATGGAAATCACATTAATGAAAAAGAAACTTGATATCTGCACAAGGAGGCCACATGCTAATATTCCTTTTTTCTAAAGACATCATATCTCCTGCTGAACATCAACTTACATAAAATAGGACAGTTACTGTTTCAATTTTTGTTGATTCCATATATGTCTAGAATGAAGGAAATATTTACTTTCTGCAGATTTTAGAAGCAAGTGTAGTTCCATTCCTCTTTCATTTCTTTCTTTTTTATGCCACAAAATTGATGATTGATACCATAAAACTGACAGCCTCAAGAAAGTTGCTGGTACCAAATCACATGGGAACAATCAAAATCCTCATACAACTATTATGAGAATTCAAACTGAAATTACATTTTCCTGGACTATACTCGGCATTCACACATTATAGCTTCTTTTGTTGACACAAGTCGAGTCAGTAGGCTCCATTAAATGACAAAGGCTCTGCCAATGACGTATCTGAGTTCCAACCTCGATGATTGCCTTCACTTTCCTCCTAGTCGTCCTCATTCATGACGGCTCGCTTTCTCTTCCTATGATTGGCCACCATGTCCGATGTGCAGATCTTTGTGATTTGTCTCGTCTCCCAGTTCTGAAAGCCCCTCAAACTAGCCTGCCCAGCTCGGTAGATTGACCTCTCTGTCTCGTCCATCTTGCTTGTCAGACGGTTGTTGTCCTCGTGAGATGCATTCTGGGAACCGTCCATGACCTTGCGGAAACGATTGACGTAGGTCTGCGTAAAAACAAAAAACAGTTGCATGATAAAGGTATGAATAAAGAAGCTCGATTACACTTAACATAATAACAAAGTAATATTTTTATATTGACAAATAATCTAACACTACACGGAGAAAAGTTCCTCCATAATATAGTAATTTATGCATGACGCTCGAATGATTACGAATTAGCATATGAAATACACTACCATTGTGCCTTCCAATGAACAATAGTCACGATAAAATTTAGATTTGTCATTTATTTTTTTGGTAAGTCCTCATTTCTTTATGCGTTTTGAAATATTGGGCGTACGTCCGACAGTGGATTCGTTGAAGTTCCTTTATATATTTCTCTTCTTTATTCTAAAAAAATATTGAAAGAGTGGGTCTACGCCCAACCGTTTTTGAAGTCGAGTCTTGCAGTTTTTCTTGCGAAATGGGTCCAATTTGGTTATGATTGACAGCGCGCACGACAAAGCGGTCTTTATCGGGAACAGCTGAATCGCGTTGTTCAGTTACGGTCAACGCACTTCAGTCATCGCAACCGGGAGGCGGAGCTCCTCGCGATAGCTACCAGTAGCTAATCAGAGCGCCCAACAATCAAAATCCATTGTTCTCTATTTCTGTAAAAGCGGAATGGTAGACTTTTTTCCGTGCACTAATCAGTTTGTTTATTCTTATAATTGTTAATAAAATGAAAACAAAATAGATCTAGAAACAGTAAAACAGTAATGATTTAGATCTATACATGGAGAATTATATAGATCAACCATAGTACCATAGAACTACAATAGATCTATGGGATGCTGTATTTTTTAGTTGCATAGTATTTCATTACTAATTTTTAGCTTTCATTCAGTCTTTTAAACCTAAAATTAAAGTTTCAAAAAGACTAAAAAAGAGACTTTTTAGTTCAAATCTTACCTCAGTTAATGACTTTGCAATATCTTCAGATTCTGGAAACTCAAAGCTCAGAAGTTTTGTCCCAAATGCGTAGTAATATGGTCCCATTTTGTGCAAATCAACAATGTTTGCGTCTGCGCTCATGATCTCTCTGTACGAACTGCGAAAATATTTCGGCGGCTCTACGCTCACTAGCCTCCTCCGCCGCCCGAGCAGCCCGGTCACCAGCCAGTACGGAAGGTCCATTTTGGTCCCCACTCGTATATTTTCGCCATCCGAAGCAGGATTCAGAAACCCAAGCCGGTGAAGAGGCAGTTCAACCTTACAAGGTACCTTTTCATGGGTTGCAATAATGTCATTTATATCGTAGTAATT
Organism: Paracentrotus lividus; assembly: GCA_940671915.1. Taxonomy (NCBI): domain Eukaryota; kingdom Metazoa; phylum Echinodermata; class Echinoidea; order Camarodonta; family Echinidae; genus Paracentrotus; species Paracentrotus lividus. Next base: position 4,066,551 of record CALNVZ010003014.1, on the reverse strand, counting down.
GTCTGAAGTACTACTGTATCGCGAATATGTCGTTGAAGAGGCCATTGTACCAGCAGTTTCTGCACTTCTTTTGCTTGCATCGACATTGAAATTTCCCGCAAACTCAAAATAAATGAAAATTTTACAAACGCCCTCTAGACTCAAAACAAGGGAAAGATTACGTTGAAAAAACGAGAGAGAGAGGGTGATGGGAGTAATGTAGAAGTAATGTTTTAGATCGATGGGAAAGTTTTAGTGATGGAAGAGGTAGATGAGAGAGTATCATGACCTCCATCTCATTTTTTTAGAACTTTTTTTTTACCACTTCTATCATCATTCTACCACATCAGTCTCTCATCATTCTATCACCTTTCTCATCATTTAATGAGCAATATTTTTGTATTATTCCTTTTCCTATCCACAACATGCTCCGCTTTTCTTTAGGCTCCTCAACTTTTCTTCATGATTGTAAATATATTATAATGTTTTATGTAAATGCATTTTACGTTGATTGCTTTACACAATTTTCAATTGCTTTATTATGTTGATTTGTGGAAATAAAATGAAACCTGAAACCTGCATTCTACCACCTCTCTCATCATTCTACCACCTCTCTCATCATTCTACCACCTCTCCAACATCTACCACCTCTCTCATTCCATTCTACCACCTCTTCTCATCATTCTTACTCACCTCTCTTCATTCATTTACCACCTCTCTCATCATTCTATCTCACCTCTCTTATCATTCTACCACCTCTCTCATCATTCTACCACCTCTCTCATCAATTCTATCCACTCTTCTCATCATTCTATCACCTCTCTCACATTCTACACCTCTCTCATCATTCTATCACCTCTTCTCATCATTCTACCACCTCTCTTATCATTCACCACCTCTCTCATCATTCTACCACCTCTCTCTCATACTACCACCTCTCTCATCATCTCATACCAACCCTCTCATCCACTATTCTATCCACTTCTCTCACTCATTCTAACCAGCCTCTCTTCATCTCATTCTACCACCTCTCATCATTCTACCACCTCTCTCATCATCCTCTCTAGCCTCTATGTCACCTCTTTACTCTCCACCTTCTACTCGCCTCTACTCATACATTCCTACCACCTCCTCTCACCTCATCTCCACTCTCTGCATCCATTTCTACCGCCCTCTCTACATCATTCCCTCACCACCCTCTGATCATTCTATCACCACGTATCTCCAATCATCTACACACCTCTCTCACATCATCTCTACCACCTTCTCATATAATCTCCACCTTCTTTCCTTCTATCCCTGCTACCAACCTCTCCCTCTCATCATCATCTACCACCTCTCTCATCATCCTGACCACCCTCTCATCAGTTCTAAACCGTCTCATCATCATCCTTGACCACCATCTCATCTCTCTACACCTCTCTATATCCTTCTCAACCTCTACCATCCCTTCTACCGCCTCTTCATCATTCCTACCACCTACTTCATCATCTACCACCTCTCATCATTCTACCGCCTCTCTCATCACCCTACCACCTCTCTTATCCTTCTATCACCTCTATCATCCTTCTACCGCCTCTCTCATCATTCTACCACCTCTCTCATCATTCTACCACTTCTCTCATCATTCTACCACCTCTCTCATCATTCTACCACCCCTCTCATCATTCTACCACCCCTCTCATCATTCTAACACCTCTCTCATCATTTTACCACCATTCTCATCATTCTACCACCTCTCTTATCCTTCTATCACCTCTACCATCCTTCTACCGCCTCTCTCATCATCCTACCACCTCTCTCATCATC
>CALNVZ010003014.1:4010314-4062964 GCA_940671915.1 Paracentrotus lividus | reverse complement strand
TCATCATCACCACTCTCTCATCATATCTACCACCTCCTCTCATCATACACACTCTCTCATCATTCAACCACCTCTCTCATCATTCTACCACATATCCCATTATTCTATCACCTCTTTCATTATTCTACCACCTCTCTAATCATTCAACCACCCCTCTCATCATTCTACACCCTCTCTCATATCCAACCACCTCTCTCATCATTCACCACTCTCTCATCATTTACCACCTCTCTCGTCATTCTACCACCATTATCCATTATTCTATCACCTCTCTCATCATTCTACCACCTCTCATCATTCTATCACCTCTCTCATCCTTCTACACCTCTCTCATCATTTCAACCACCCTCTCATCTCACCTCTCTCATTCTACCACCTCTCTCATCATTCTACCACCTCTCTCATCATTCTACCACCTCTCTCATCTTCTACCACTGCTCATCAATTCTACCACCTCTCTCATCATTCTACCACCTCTCTCATCATCTACCACCTTCTCATCATTCAACACCCTCTCTCATCATTCACCACCTCTCTATCCTTCTACACTCTCTCATTTCTCCACCTCTCTCATCATTCTAACACCTCATCATCTACCACTCCTCATCATTCTACCACTCTCTCATCATTCTACCACCTCTCTCATTCATTCAACCACCTCTCTCATCATTCAACCACCCTTCTCATCATTCTACCACCTTCTCATCTTCTATCACCTCTCTCATTCATTCTACCACCTCTCATCATCACTTCCAACCACCTCTCCATCATTTCAACCACCTCTCTCATCATTCTACCACCTCTCATTCATTCTACCACCTCTCTCATCATTCTACCACCTCTCTCATCATTCAACCACCTCTCTCATCATTCTACCACATATCCCATTATTCTATCACCTCTTTCATTATTCTACCACCTCTCTCATTATTCTGTTCCTACATTTTGCAACCAGACCATGGACATTTTTACGCCTTTCTCAGAATGTTTATTTACAACAAAGTTATCAGTTACTTCTTTTTGCTCTATGCTTTATTATATTCCCCTAGCATCAACCAGTAATTCATTTTAGATTGTCAGAAAGAGAATAGTCAACAATAATTCTGAAGACTACTGTAACAGATCAGTATATGAAAAGTATGTCCATATTACAAGAAGGTATACATCAACAATGCTGCCTTTCTTAAATTAATGCATACAAATAAGGATTTGTGAACAGTTTTCAATGAAATAATTGATACATTAATATCAAGAACACAGACATCCCGAAGCAATCTAACAAGGCAGCATCCATGTTATGATGCTCTTACCTTGATTTACAAGACAAAGTCTGTATATCAGTTTTAGAGTTGTTGGTTGGCACAACTGTTTATACAATTCAATAAAAGAGGTATGAATGTAAATATCTTACACTTAATCTTGGCTTTTAAACATAATTCCAAGTTTTGAAGTTTTGAAGAAAAAAAATATAAGGACATACCATTTGTCACTAATAAAACATACATGTTATACATGTGCATTGCAGTGTACAGAGCCATGTATTAACCTTTTCATGTTTTTTTTTTCCTTATCATTAAAAAGAAGTTTTGTCAACATAGTCCCGAAGCATTATTTTAAAAAGTTTATGTAATTTATCATAATACAGAATACCGAGACACCTTCTTTAGAAATGTGCTTATATTATCACAAGCCAAGAATACATAGATCATTACATGTCAATGCAACAAGGCGAAGAGTATTAATATAGACATTCAAACTTTTTCTTTCTTTTTTTTTTTTTTTTTTTTTTTTTTTTTTTTTTTTTTTTTACAAAAATCTTGTTTAAATTGTGACATTGTATGCACTTTTGCTGAACATATTTACATCATTTCAGTATGAGCATATTCCCCACAAAGCATGACACATGTACATATATTCAATCCATTTTTGTTGATGAATTACACTCTTTACATTGAGCATTTTTAGATTGTATTCATATTTCATTATTCTTCATTTTTATCAATATTGATGCATAATTTAACATTTTTTGATGATATTCGTTTTGACTACTTTCTATAACATCTACCAATGGTACATGCTGGATCTGTAACATTTCTTATATTTCATTCCAAGTTTAAATGAAAACAAAACAAAAATACAATTCTCTGGTTCCAGTACTTAACCCCAAGTAAAGCACATGATCTAAATATAACTTGATTTAAAATTATTAGCTAGATGGAATACAGTCTGTGTCAAATAAAATGGTACAAGTGGAAAACATTTTTTTATAGTATGAAGATTAATCACAACCTGCTATTGTTTGGTATTTGCATAAAGCAGGAAGATAAGACTTTCACCTGCAAGTTTTTCATCACATTTGGTGTTGTAGTTTTTGAAATATGACTAGTTTTCTATAATCAAGAAAAATCCATTTTTTCGCACGTCGTCCCATGCCTTTGTGTATAGGTTTCGCATAATTGCCATGAAGTGCTCAATTTCGATTTGCTCCTCGTCGCACAAAATTTAGCATAACTTTTGTTTTACGAAAGCAAATTATACAGAACAAAGCGCATCAGTAAGGAAAATCTTTTGGCTTTGTTTTGGTACCACATACACTCATTATTTTAAAATATTTCACACCTAAATAATTTTTTTCCGACTGTACCATTTTTTTTTGACACAGACTGTAGTTCACATTTTCCAGGTTAATTTTCTACATAAAACAAGAGTTCATTTCAACTGCAAAGAAACTCCAAACAAACACATAACAGGACTAAAACTTGCAGCATGAAAATGTTTCAAACATCAAGGCAATGTTGTTTTTTTTCCATCTGACTTTGTACTAGTCTTGAGGAAAGATAATTTCTGCAACCAGGATTGGAGTAAGTTTCATTTATATGCAATTCAATAGTAGAGTCTACTATTATTATAACAGTCTATAGATAGGGTTGGGCGAATCTCAACTTTTTTTTTCAAACGAGTTGCTTCTATATTAAAATTCAATGTAGAAACAAAAAAAATGACAATTATTTTTGCGTACGATGAGGTCTTACGTCGCTAAAGTGCACAAAACCAAAATGGCTTATTTTGCCCAATTATCACACTTTTTATAGGTATAAACCACTTTTCTTATGTGTTACATGGGTTTTGAGTGTCAGGAAACCCAAATCTGACCTCTTCAACATGATTAATCCTACCTAAGTTGACTGTTAGTGTAGTTTGGTAGTTAGTTTCAGTCCATATCGAGTAAAAATCACCTCATATCAAAATCACTAAATAAAACCAATAACACATACTAGGTACATTAGGTCATGATTAACTTCTCAGATTTGAGTTTCTTGTCCATCAAAACCCATAGAGAAACAAATAAACTGGTCTATACCTATAAAGTGCGTAATAAATGGGCAAAATACACTATTTTGTTTTTTTTTGCACTTTAGCGACGTCAGACATCTTCGTACACAAAAATAATTGTCATATTTTGATTCTACATCAAATTTGACTATAGAAACAACTTGTTTGAAATAACTTCTCAGAAGAAAGTAATTATTTGCCCAACCCTACTATAGATTTTATTGTAACAAGGCAATTCTCCCGAACCCAATGTCAAACGTGCACATGTGTCTATGTGCCAATGTGTATAATATAACAATACTTAGTTATAACCTCAATATAACAAGAGTGAACAGTATCAATAATAAGATTGATTTCTTGAATAGCTCTTATATCTCTGTTACATGTATTCCTAACTCACATATGATCTGACTATAGGATTCTTTCTGCCTTATAGAAAATATGCATCTTAAATGTGATTTTTATTCTATTAACAACAAAAAGGACATTCATTTACAAGGATCATCAACAGAACAAAAGGGGGGGGGGGAATCATACGGTTTAATTCCTCCACATGTCTGTGATATAGTGACCATAGTACGCATTGCCGTGTTCGTTGAATACACGTAACATAAAAAGCTTGGGAAATAATCATTATGCCACATCATATAATAATAATAATAATAATAATAATAATATGGTTTTATTTACCCAGGGTAGCCACTTCAGTTCTGACAACTGTTCTTCCAGCGGGCCCTGCATGATGTTATTATTACCCCCAAGCTCCTTGTAAAAAGGCAACTTTAGGTACCATTTTTGTAAGTCTTTGGTATGACTCGGCCGGGTTTCGAACTCACGACCTCCCGTTCATGAAAGCAAGGTGGGCTACCTTTTTATGGGTGCTCTAACCGATTGCGCTATCATGTCCGGTTTATGGGTTTATCATATGGGGGCTTAATATGATTTGAGCCCTGTAACATAAAGACTTACGATCGATCAAAAGTTACAATCAGTTTGATCTCGGTAGCCTCATTTGGAACACAGGTACAGTCATGGATTAGGATTAGGATACGATTATGATTAGGGTTAGGGCTAGGGTTAGGATTAAGACCAACTTTGGAGGACCCTGTCCATAATGTGGCTACCAAGAATCAAATCAATAGTAAATTTTTATCAATCGTATGTCATTAGGTTAAAGGGCACAGGTCTAATAATTATTTCTTAAGCAGTATCTTGCAAGGCATTGTAATTTGTTTGTCTTGAGGAGAGGTTGATAAAACATCAGATCACAGTAGGAAATTTAGGCCATCGTTCTCCTTCTGATCTCTGAGGGCTAGAGAGTCATCATCCAGGGATCGCAGTAAAGAGTCCTCGTCGTCGGCCATAAATGAATTCAGGGACGAGTAGGACGTCGATGGCTTGTATGTCACCAGTTCGTTTCCTGAGAATGAGGCAAGAAAAGAATGTTGTAACACTAAAGAAACCTTGGGGAAAATAATAATAGAACTAAAAAATAAACTAAAAATCCTCATTTAATGTCATAGCTGATTGCCATATCACATGATTCACAACTGGAAAATACCATAAATTAACGAGCACCAAAATATTTTGCTAAAACCTTCGTCAAAAAATTGTCTCTACATGCACCGTATTGTTAATATAATTAGTACATTACCACAATACTTGGCAGGTAATTGCTTTCGTAAATCCATCTCCAAGCAAGAGTAACAAATAGGTTCTTAGCAACATACTGTAATCGTTGGTAATTGGGCGTGTCAAGCAGGAAAATCACAAATGATTGTTTATATACATGACCGACATGTAACATCACCATCTGAAAGATGTGACAGACACCGAGACAGGCAGGCTCAATTACAGTTACTTCATAACAATAATGAAAATACTGATTTATTTACCCAAGGTTGCCACTAAGTTCTTAGTAACTGTTCTCCCACCTGGTCCTGCATAACATATTATGTTATTATTACCCCACGACCCTTGCTAGAAGGCATCGTGTTTTTATGTGAACAAAAAGAACCAACTATGGTTATTACTGCTCAGCCAACAGATTCCTTACACTTGGCCTGTATTAAACCAGCAAGAATCTTAAGGGTTTAAGAAGGTAGTTTAGAAGAAGAAGATACATCTTTCCACTAACCTGCTGGTATTACACTAGTTGACGATACATCCTCATTCTTTCCATTCTCATCAGTCTGCAGATTATCCTAAAAGATATCAATTTATTGAATAATTATGTTATTGAATAACTTATATAGAAAGCTAATGGGATCTGCAACAAATCATCTAGCTGCTATTTATTTCCACCAATATTTTTTTACTTTTTTGTTTGTTGTTGTAATTGAATATAATTATCGCCACAGAGCATCCCAAGAATATGGTAGGAAGCTACTGACACCCCCCCCCCCCCCCCCCATCTCCCCCAGGACAATGGCTCGTATTCACAAAGGTATCCTAAAGTTAAGCCTAGCTTAAATCTGTGGTTTAACTATGAGTAGCAAAATGTGACACAATCCAGAACAGTAGATAAGAATTTTTGGTACTGAAACTCTTAAAAAGTGCCTGGGAAGTACAAAAGTTTTCCTAACCATTAAAGTACAATACCAGAACCCAGTAAATGTGTAAGGAACATAATAATGTTGGCAGATTGTTTCACACTTTGCTACTCATAGTAAAACCACAGAATTAAGCTCGGCTTAACTTTGGGACACCTTTGTGAATACGGGCCAATGTGTTTGTGTCAAATGACTGTTGAGAGATAATACTGGATTCTGATGAGATAATGAAATATATAGAACAAAGAGAGAGGGGAAAAAACTACTTTCATGAACTCACATAATTTGTAGGTGCATCTGGAAGCGTAATGGTGCCCGAATCATCAAATAAAACATGGAAATCCTGCAACAAAAACAAATTAAGAGAACAATGAAAACATTATGACTGATTTAATACTTATAAATCAGAAAAGAAAATACAAAATTTAAAAACTGTTTAACATTCTTAATAGCACATGAAATGCAAGGCAGGGATTGCAAGGTCTTTTGGTGGTTATTAAAAAAAGAAGAAAAAAAGAAGAAAAAAAATAAAATAACTTACTTACACCATTCTTGACCAGTTACAGGCAGCTGACAAGTAGTTAAAAGCATATATATCCTATTCATTGGTTTGAATTATAAATCCACACTTGCAAACAAATTCTACACTCACTAAAGCATTTAACCAACAGCTTTTTTTTATCAACATTCTGTATATAGTCATTGTAATTGTAGCTATTGCAGAAATGTTGCAGATTTTGCGATCAAATGCAAATTAATAGGAACCAATCAGGATCCATGTGTCATGCACTTCTTGCTTAAAAGTCTCACTTTGAACAAATCAGAATGGTTGTTTCAAATTTGCAATCAATCGTGAATGGGCAAGTCCAAGCTATTTTGGAACTTTGTCCCGTGTGTTACCAATGTATAATTTACCATAAATCAATTATGAAAAGATTAATTTCAAATATTTTTCATGCTTTGGGTAAAGGTTCAGAACCTTTATTTATAATTGGTCAATTATTAGTTGATAACACAAGCCAGGGAAAAAGTTGCCTTTATTTACCCTATATTAACAGTGCACAGAAGTAATTGAAAATCCATCTTTAGATACTTACACTTAGAAGTTCACCAAGTTCAAAGTTTAGGCTTGGATTGGTTGTAATCAGTTGCTTGAAGTCATTCAGGTTAGACTGCACTGTGTTGAGTTGTTCTCCTAGATCTTGCCTAGACCCAAAGTAGGAAAGAAACAGACATCACATGATTCATCGTGCCAAGAAATTCTTCCTTCACTAGAGTTTATAGCAGAAGAGACTAACTTTAAAAATAGAAAATTTGATCATTCTGCCTATACTACTTCTAACCAGAAGTAATAAATCAAGGATCCAGTTATACACCTCTGTCGTTACCACATCTATGTTCAGTAAGTAAAATATTTGAAATAGTTTTTAATATGTACATAAAAAAATTTTAAAAATGGAGAGAAAAGAGATAATAATAATAATAATAATCATAACATTTTTAAGGTGCTATAATACTGATGTATCTAAGCGCTCCATCTTCTGCTTATAAACCATTTTGAGCTCTTCTCAGATTTATCTAGAGGCATCTTTCCGATGATGTCCAAATGTAAGAAAAATTGGTATCACTATATAACAGCACTACATTGTAAACTTACTTCTGCTCTTCGTTCGACAGCAGACGTTGAATCACTCTGTTGGGATTATCTTCTTGCGACTGTTCTCTCTCATCGGTTGGCGATTGACTAGTCAAGACGAGTTGCCCCTCCCCCGGTCCAAACAACCCTCCCCCGTCCTCCCCAGTTGACATCCCAAGTCCTTCTACTCCTGCAGTCTCCAGACCAACTACATCTGCTGGTTGGTCTTCCTCTAAGTCCAACCACTCAGGATCCTCCAAGGTCGGGGTCAGTGGATACGTCACGTTCGGACTTAACGCAGTCTGCACTGGGATGCTGGCTGATGGGGCAGCTTGTGATCCAAGACTCTCAGGACTTGCGATTGCTGCAGAGGCAGTTGTGGTAACAGCAGTGGTAGGTGACTCGTAGGATTCCAGAACATAACCTTGACGCAAGAGTTCGGCGACCCCAGCTTGTTGATCCTGATTGACTAGATCCTGTGCGATAGGGATGCTGCTCATAGCTGCTGCTGCGAGGGGAATGTTAGATGGATTAAGACCATCCTCCTCCTCTATCCGCTCTTCTAACAGTTCAGTGACCTTTGACTGGGAGGGGACATTGTCTATAATGTCAGTGAGGGTAGGGCTGTCTGCACGGCTCAAGAAGTCTAGGTTGCTCTCCTGCTGTGATAAGGAATAGATGAATATCAATACAGAAATGAACGCAATAACCTTTAGTTGCTTGATACTTGAGACAATTCACCCCATGGCTCTTTTTTAAGGACACAGAATTTAAAGTTAAATTTTTTTTTTTTTTAAATATTTAAAAAATCTGTATTGGAAGATCCAGGGCTCACGCTTAACAGTTTTCTCTGGGTGGCCATTGGCCCATGTGAGTAAGCAATCCACATAGTTGAATGGAGTTTTTGGTTTATTTCAGATGGCCCCATGAAGTTTCAGGTGGCCATTGGCACCGGGCTACTGCTAAATTCGAGCCCTGAGATCACAATTTTATGATAGGGTTCTAATTTATTATTGAAATCATTATTATATCACTTGTCACTTGATTTTCAAATAATAGAATATTCTTCAGCATGTTATGAAAAAAAAAATGACCAATATGCTTTACAAATGATATTTGATAACACACAAATTCCATCCAACTATAGAGCAAATTTTTTTTTGGACTTGTCAATATATCATCAACTTATACCAAAATGCTAATATACCACAATCTTGAGCTTTCTATTAAGGTGAGGAATAATTACCTGCTTGAGACCTCGGACTTGAAGACCATCAAGGGCAGAACCTCCAGGAAGTGTCCGACTAAATTTGGCTTTACTTGGAGCAGCAGAATCAGGTAATCCCTCAATCATCAACTGCTGAGACAATCTGTGATAGAACCAATAATACAGGGTGTCCCAGAAAGAAAGAAAAAAAAGTAAATCCGGATTTTTTTTTTTTTTTTTTTTTTTTTGTGAGTGAAAGCAAAAGGTTTTGAAATATTCAAAGCATCACTTTAACATTGAGTTTTCATCTTTCTTTTGACACCCAATTTATACTGATGAGCCACTCGTAAAATGAGCAAGAAGTGTTCGAAAATCTGAATGTCAAAATCAAAGTTAAAATGATGCATTTTTAATACTTTATGAGTTGTTTGCTTCTATTGGGAAAAATGATAAACACTCAATGTTTTCTTGTTTTCAGGCACACACTTTATGTTACCTCAAAAATAGAATAAAATAAACAATATTTCTAACTATGTGTCAGCAGGAAAGGAATCAAATTTGTGTTTATCTCAAAGCACCAAATCTTGATTCTAAAAATATAATGGCTGGTATGCGCAATAATATCAATATCAAGCTCATCTCCAACGAATGTCTCAGTAACGCTATTCCCAACTACAATTTTACAAGACTCATTTGGCAGAACATATTAAACAATGATATCAACACATGGCAACAATTTTGTTGGATTCCATTAGAGATTTGTTTGTATTGTAACCAGGAAACATGATTATTAAATGATACTAATTGTGACCATCTGCAGAGTATTTCCTGAAACAAATATTCTCACTGATAACTGTTATAAGTTACTGAAATGCCTGCATTCGATTGGCTGAGAGCAAATTTGTCAGATAAAACATCTGAAAAGTCCTTTCATGAAAAGCCCCCCCCCCCTGGTAGTACATGTATGTCTCCTTACGGTCTCTTTCTTGTGCTTCCGACCTTGGGTTTGGGTTGGACAAGGCTGATGAGAAAATGGATGAGTCTGTTGACGATCTTCTGTTGCTTCTCATGCTTCTGACGTAAGCCAACTACCTCTCGCCATAACGCTGTGTTTTCACTGTGGAAACAATCATAATACACTCCTAATAATAACAAATGAATAACAAATACACTGCCGTATTGAAGGTTTTATTCTGATGTCTTAAATATCAATTTCACATGTTCTTTAGTTTGTTAGGTTCTCCTACAATCATCTTAAAATTTATTTATTCAGCCTCTTAATTACATTCAAAAGTAGGTGTAGATGGTATATAGGTGGTAGCATGTGCACATATCAAATTGACTTTTCAGTCAGCCATCCAATTGTTTTAATATGTCAGTTACTAATGCTCATTCATTATATCGCAGGCCTGTATTCGGAACTGTAGTCTAGAAATAAATTAAAGCTTAATTTTCATCAGGAAAATGGATTACACAATTTCAAAGTGTCCCTACGGTTTAATTAAACCTGAAATAGAGTTCAAACAGCCGTTCAGAACACACGTCCTTAAAATCCCAATTCCTAAAGACGCATACTGTGCAATAACAATAAGCAACAAGACATTTAATACTCCTTACACTTTCATCGACTCCAGTTTGCTTGTGATGTCATGCTGCTTGCCCTTCATCTCCCTCACTTCAGAAAGAATCTTGCCAACTTCATTTGATTTCACTTTAGATTCATCTTTACCAGACACCTATAGAGAAGAAAAGAAAGGCACAGTTGACACGTCGGCTTGGAGCCAGAAGGGCGCTATTGCAGATCAAGGATGATCCGTTTGGAGCCAGAAGGGCGCTATTACCATTGACTTTGTATAGTAATAGCGCCCTTATGGCTCTTAACGGAACATCTATAAGATGCAATAACGCCCATATGGCTCCCAACAGACGACATGTTTAACAATGATCTTATAGAGATTTTGTAACCGAGTTCAATGCAACAAAAGAAGTGGGAAAGGGACTAAAATGACTAAAGTCCTATTGCTCTGTCAGTAACCAAAAACTACTGAAAGATTCAGAGCAAATAAAGTAATTTACTAGATCTTTAAATAGTTCAACAAACGAGGCTAAGCATATAGGTAGGCATGATTTCATTTACCTCGGTCTGTGGTAAGCACCGTGGTTATGGGGCCTCTGTAGCACATAACGCACTCTACGTTCCCCCCCCCCCTCCCAATTTGAAATCTTAGATATCTTGATAGTGTTGAGGGCAAGCAGATATATATTTTCTTCATTGATTTGAAAATTGTGACTATAGTTGAACTTGGCAGGCAAAGAGTTAATTGTAGCAATGGTACAGATTCTAGTGCAACACAGGTCGTCATCCTATTACATAACATCTCACAATTCAGTTGAATTTATAATACTGATAGAGTCAACTATATATTACCTTTCTCTTGATTAGTTCCAGCTGCTTGATTTCTCCTTTCAAGAAGTGAGCATGTTGGAATTCAATGTCTGTACGCTCTGTCTTCAGGGCTCCATCATCCAGGTGAGCCTTCTTCCTGAAGCCATCTAAATATTGATAAAGATATATCAAGAGATGAAAATAGAGTTGAGACTTAATGTTCTAAAGATCATTGCCAGCTCAGAAACTGTGTTAGAAACATCCCTTTAATAGGAAATAATCAGCCTTTAACTAAACTCAGAGTAAATGATAATAATAATAATAATGTTTTATTTCCCCAGGGCAACAACTTCTGTTCTGATAACTGATAACTCTTTAACTACCTGTGGCCCCTCACAACATAATATGTGAGGAGTGAAATGAAGGAGGGGGAGAGGGCACTGAAATCTGAATTGTAATGTCCATGTAAACATGCACTCTAAACTATATATATTCACAGAGAGGCCTTGCTCTATTATAATATTCAACACCTAAATCAATTGGTTTATTTATTTCATTGATCTACATGTATTTCAGTTTATTTCATACTGGGTAGCAGCATCAGTAATCATGCTCTGTTTACCAGGAAGCTTCTCTAGTTTAGTGTTATCTGAACTCAGGAACCCACTCTCTACATGGGTATACTTACACATGTTGAGTTGACGGATGAAGCTCGCCATGTTGTTGTGCTTGAAGAATTGAGGAAGGAGAATCTGAGCAAAGACGACCTGATCCTCGACAATGAAACTGTTCCCTTCCTGTTAAAGAGTGTCAAAGAAAGAATGTGGGATGAAAAAACATATTTCAACAATGCTGAAACTGAAAGGCATATTTCAATGACCAGCTTGCAGCAGGACTTTGGATGTGCAGCATTAGCCCCTATCTTACACATGATTTGTGACTATGCAGTGACTTAAAGGGGAATCCAACCCAAGGAGAGAATCAACCTTACAGGAAAGAGGAAAATGAGAGGAGCAATCTAAAAAAAGTTTCATCAAAATCGGTTATAGAATAAGAGAGTTATGGAAGTTTGAAAAGTCTAGTTGTTCCTGCTATGGGGATCCTCAAATTGGCATCATCGGCTTCAAAATGGCCGATCTCATGGACAGCTCTCCATTCATTTTGTACACAAATGTTCAGATTTTCCCCATTTTCTTTCAAAATATATCTTACCTCCTTCTTAGCTCAACATATGTTGTGTGAAATATATTTTCCCATGACATATTTTGAGCTCAGAAGTAAAGAAGACAAATTTTGAAAGAAAATGATGAAAATCTGAAAATTTGTGTACAAAATGAATGGAGAGTTGTCCATGAGATCGGCCATTTTGAAGCCGATGATGCCAATTTGAGGATCCCCATAGAAGGAACAACTAGACTTTTCAAACTTCCATAACTCTCTTATTTTATAACCGATTTTGATGAAACTTTTTTTAGATTGCTCCTCTCATTTTCCTCTTTCCTGGAAGGTTGATTCTCACCTTGGGTTGGATTCCCCTTTAAGCTAAAACTGTGGAGAGCTTTATTTCATCATTTTTTTTTATCTGGGATTGGTGTGTCTAACTAGTACAGAAGTAACTTTAAACAAAGAGGGAAGCTGACCAGAAATATACAATATGAAAATCTGAGCAGCAAAAATGAGATTCCACCATTGATTAAATTAAGAGAGTGATCCCGATCATCTTATTATTTGCTCTCTTTTTTTTTCCCAGAAAGAACGTTAGAATATAATTTTTAAAGCATTATTTATATTTCCATAATATCTAGATCATTAATGACTGCTCATTTTATTTACAGCAACCCTCCAATAGATCAAAAATTATCTTTCAAGTTTGGCTGGACTTCGCCCTTCATTCCAGACAGCTCAAGCCCAATCACACGCTTCACACCCCCTCCCGCTCCCCGGCACCAGCGGCCTGGTATTCGTTCCCGGTATGGTATACTTACATCGCTCCAATGGATCAAATCGTCAGTGCTTTCGTCACCAACTAACAGCCATAATTTCGAAAGGAAAGCTGGGCATGACGGCTGATGTGTGCTGCCTGGAGCCGCTCCTGAGAGACTAGGTTCATCAGAAGACATGACGAAAGCTAAAACTTTCCAGATTTCAAGTACCTGAAAGTTTTAAAAAACTTGTTTGGACGATGAAAATTTTACAACTCATACAAGTCTGTGAATGTTGTCAGCCATCTTCCTTCAAATAACTTGCACGTACGCGCCCGGTCTGCCGCGTGTGCTGCTACAGAGGGTTGTATAGAAAGGTTGTCGCACGCTCAGCTAAGATTGCGTAATCGAAAAGGGGGGTTTTATTTTTCAAATCTTGACCTCACTCCTTCCGACTGCATGGCATCGCGTAGGCCTAGCTGGATGAGCAATATTGTTATTGTTCTGTTTTGCAGGTGGGAGGGGGATACTGCTTCGACAAATTTAGTGCACATTTTAAAAACAAATTGCCCTTGGGACTTTTAAAAAGTCTGAAAGGGTTATTCCTTAGTATAATAAGGACATTTTTTTTTATAGCTAAGAAAAGGGGCACTTTAAGGGTGGATGAAAAAGTGGGGGTATTATCTCTCCAGCCCCCCAGTTCCGCTGCCTCTGATTGAATATATATTTCTTCACCTGCAGGATTATCATTGTTTTCAAAATGATAATTAATAAAGTTTTTTTTTTTTTTTTTTTTTTTTTTTTACAAATTTACATTAAACGTAAAGGAATTTTAACGCCGTTGGGATTTAAATAGACAATTAATTTTATTCATGTTTGTCTCCAACGGTAGAAACCATGCAAATTGGTAGAACACGACAACTGCTGTGTGATAAATATTGGAACCAGACAGCTTATGAAAAAATCACATTGTTGCATAGTTACACCAGACTGATGAGGAAATAATTAACATTAATATTCCTTTTTAGTTTCCTTACTTTTTCTTTTATGATAAAAATACTAAATGATCCATGATTGTGAGCAGCACTATGCAGTGGATCCAAGATTTAAATTGGGGGTGGGGTGGCTGAAAGTTTTCTGCTATAAGGTACGGACCCGGACCTGGCCCCCAAAACAGACTCGTTATACACGGCTACTGGCCTGAATCAGCCACTGATTAATTTATTTTGAAACTCGGCCTTACATTTAAAATCACTTAAGATGTGTGTTCAATGTCCAATTTCAAATTTATACGCCAACATGAATCATGATACAAAACGCAATTACAAAACGCTGATATAAAGAAAAACAAAGAGGGTGTTCATTGTCCCCCATCCTCGGTCGTAAAAATAAACGTGTTTCAAATCTCAATTTAAATTTATAACGCCGGAAATTTAAACCGGAAAAAGATGCGTTTACAAACCAATCAGCTTCAATTTTACGACTTGAGATTCGCGATTGCAACGAATGCGCATTGAACGGTTGAGTTTTCAAACGTGTTTAAATGTGCTCTCGAATGGGAAGTTCCGGTGCAATTGAAAAAAGGAGAAGATATTTGTTTTTGTAGAGTGGGGAATTTAAAGACGATCGACGTATAAAACACGTTTAAATTTTGGACACTGAACGGTGCACGGTTGATCGCGTTGTGTTTTGAGTTTTTGTGATTGCGTTTTGTATCATGATTCATGTTGGCGTATAAATTTGAAAAACTGGAATTGAACACACTCTATTTGAATATACAAATTCTAGGGCTCCTTTAATTTAGCTATATAATACCCAATTGTATAATAACATTGATGATGATTTGAACTTTTTGTCTGATATATAATTTAAGTTCATTTAATTCTTTGGTGATGTTGGCTAAATGGCTAGGGGGTAAGCCTACAGATTTACAGCTTCTTTATCGTTGCTAGAAAAAAAAAAGAATTTGGCCTCAATTTGATATATTTTTAATGTTAAGGAAAATATATATATCAATTGGGGTTTCCCCACTCATCCCTCCTCACCACATACCCCTCCCCCCCTCCTCCCTTTACCAAAGAAATATTAGAGGTCATTATTTTGTTTGCCGACACCGTGGAAAATTTGTGTATAGCCCCAGCTTCGGCAGATTTTTGATAATTGGGCAGGCCTAGCCTTTGGTCATGACGTCATACGTATATGAGGCTTGTACAATCATACTCACAATGCAGTTTACGTGTATTATTATACTACAGACATTTACACTGTCACTGCATACGATACAACTAGGAGTCGAGGAACTTGAGCTGAAATAGTGATTTTATAGGAGCACCAAATATTTAGGGAGGTTTAATTTAAACCTATATTTTCACCTGTGACTGTCTGTGTCAGATGACAAACCTGAGAAGGAAATTGGCAATCAATAGACTGAGTGAAGTTGAGAGTTGTTGTGACTTGGTTTTTCTACTGTCTGAATGAATCAGACTGAAATTATAAACAAAATTGATTTTGAGATAAGAATATTTTAACTCAACTGTTTGGTCTTAATTACACGGGTGAACTTTGCAGGACTCTCCAACAGCTAAACATCATTCTGTTCCATCTACGTTATAATACCAAACTGCCAAGATGAGTATGTTTTTTGGGAAAAAGAAAAAGGATGTGGGACCTTCGCCAGCAGAGGCTATCCAGAAACTCAGATCAACAGAAGAAATGCTCATGAAAAAACAAGATTTCCTGGAAGGCAAAATAACACAAGAACTTAAAACAGCAAAGCAGAATGGAACAAAAAATAAGAGAGGTATGTTAGAGTGCTTAAGTTGTGCTGCGCAATGTCGCGTGTCACACTGATTGTGTTCAATTTGAATAGAAATAAACCAAAGGATGGGGGATTGGTTGTCCAGAAACTTAACAGAAATGACGTTTGGTTCTTCGTCTAGGGATTAAGCCAAAAATATAACTTGAATACTTCTCATCATCATCAATATTCGTTCTCCACAATATTTTCTGACACTTTGTGCCCAAAAAGATACAAAGACATTGTTTTTAAACCCTTTCAAATGGCTGGTTAAAATACATCCAACCTGTCCGGACATACAACTACTGGGTATAGAATATAGATCTATTATTTGAGAATAAAGTCATGAGAGTCTTAGAATTTTAAATTAATTTATACATAGTCTAGGTCTAACTGTAAGGACCTTGGGCTTGGCTTTGGTGTTTCTTACATGTAGGAATAACAATTACAAACAATATTAAACATTGGCAGTAGATGTTGCTCCTAATTCTTTTCCAAGTCAAGGGGTGCAGGCATACATGTAGGAAAACCATCGTATACTTTGCTCTCTAGAATGTTGCCTTCATCAAAAGCATAAAATATAGGAGGGTAACTCTCAGATTGCCTATTGTAAGTTGACATTTCACAGTGGATAAGTGCTAGTTTAGAATTAAAACACACAAATCAGTACTGCATGGAGGAAATCTGCTAAATGTTTCCAATGTCTTTCTAATTTCCAGCCGCAATTCAAGCACTGAAAAGGAAGAAGAAGTATGAAAAGCAACTGAACCAAGTCGATGGAACGCTAACAACAATAGAAACACAGAGAGAAGCCTTGGAGAATGCTCATACCAATGCAGAAGTCCTCAAGAATATGAAATATGCAAGCGGGGCTCTAAAATCAGCACATAAAGAAATGTAAGTATTGGTCATTGAACTTGAGAGACAAATTGATATCAGCTCTGTTTTGAAATGGCCTATATCATTATGAGTTAATGTTATTGTGGCCCTCAGAATATGGCTTAAATTAGTTATAGGAAGGGTAATACTTTGTGAGCTAGTCCTGGGTGATTTTCATCAAGTCGTTCTTAAAGGCCCTCGCAAGTCGGAGATCGTGGGGAATGCGCGTTTTTCTTGAGCTCCATTGACTCATACACAATCTACAGTGAGGCTTACGCAAGGGTCGGCCTACTGGGGATTAACATTCGGACAGCACGAACATGACGAAGTTTACCGAATTCAGTCAGTCAATAGGGTCAATAGCTTCGGATTAGTTTATAGACTCTCATTCAACGGGTCTCTTCGTATTAATTCAAAGAGAGGACTTGTATAATGCTCCATTTCAAAAACAAAACATAGGTTAGATTTACTTCGGACTTCTGGTTAGTTAGTCTAGCCATGAAGGATTATACTCCAGACAACCTGACGCTGGAGATTACGCAACACGCCTCAGGCTCTGATTGGAATGTTATCATTTCACCCGAGATAAGGTGAATTCCCCATGTTTTATCAATTATACCTCCCTTTAAAGTTACGAACAACTTTATGAACAACGGGCACATGTTCTAATCACATACTTTATAAACCAGCACAAGAAATGTTCACCAGTTGTTCATAAGGTCATTCGTAACCTCAGAACGACTTGGTGAAACACAGCCCTGGTATATAAGGAAAGTAAATCTCAACCAAAAAGATTTGCTTCATTTTCAATCTTTAAATGATTAATTCTTGAACTATATTTTACATGTAGATCCCATTCGTAAAAATGTTGATTAATGATTGAGTTTCAAAATGTGTGCATGATACTACGTAGGTTTAACCTGAAACCATGTGTATTGCATCGAAGGTTATCTTCAGTGCCATATGCCATCATCATGACTTCTGAAGAATAGAAACGGAAGAAATCTTAGGGATTCTAAGAAACGGAAGAAATGATTATCAATTTTTTTTCTCCAGGGGTGTTGAAGATGTAGATGATCTAATGGCAGATGTACATGAACAAATGGAGTTGGCTACAGAAATTTCAGAGGCTATCTCAAATCCAATAGGCTTTGGTGCAGATGATCTTGATGAGGTAAGTACTCTCTTAAATCAAAGCTCTGTAGGATGTATCACCAAGTTACACACAGCTACATGAATACAAACAACATTGGAAATGAATAGCCAAAACTTCCTCCTGAAGTTTGACTGTATTTCAAATAATCTCGATGACAATGCACATCATTACTAAAATATCCTGAACATCAAAAAAAGTTTGTAAAAAAGTAATGATTTTCTATATTTATTTCAACTTTAGCTAAAAATTATTTGAGCATCCCGTTTGTCTCTTCATAACATTCAAGTCATTTATAAAGTTGTGCTTAATACCATCCCTGAAAAGATTTAGGGGACCATACTGAGATTCATTTCAAAGAAGCTTATTCTGGCTCAGAAATATCTACCCTACAGTGGCAACAGTCAGTATTTAGGATAATGAAATATAATGTACAATAATACCCTTTTTTTAGTTCATGAACTACATGTGTTTGATTTGAGGGTATAGTTTACATACTGTATAGTACAAAAATTCAACCCAATTTTCTAACCCAGGCCTTGTCTTTTTTCAATTTACTGTCAATGTTTGCAAAGTCATATCTTGTTCATAAAAAACAGGAAGTGATGGATTTTGCAGATTTAGGAAATTGGTCATGAAACCTTTTACTGCTCTCAGCATAAAGTCAGATCAAGAACTTCCACTGCATTGTTTGTTTGTTTGCAACAAGAACACATTTTCAGACTTTCTTAATTTTACATTGTGGATGCATCAGTGTCTTCTGCGTCAATGAAGAAAATGTTGATTATTTTGATTGATCAATTTACAACTTGTTAAAATGTGTTTGTTTATTTGTAATAGTCCTGCATACCAGCAATCCACTGCTACTTTAGGGTCCTGACTATTCATTCTATTTTATGTACACTGTATGTACAATGTAAATAATTTTTGCTTGTATTATATGTAATGATAAATATATTTTAATGATAGTTTAATAAAATATTTTAATGATGGTTTAATAAAATATTTTAATGATGGTTTAATAAAATAATTTGAGGTTAATGGATAAAAACAAAAAAAAAAAAAGACAATGACCATTTAGAGAACCAAAGAGTCTTCTCTATTTTTTAAATCATAACAAATTAAGTGGGGGATAGGGAGTAGAATTACAATTTGGATGGAGGACATGGAAAGGTGAAATATTGAAAAGAGGTGCTTTATTATTGGAGGATAGTTGAAGAGGTAGACAGTCTTAGGGAAGGGGTGTTAAAGAAGAGGTCACTATGTTAGGGAGGAATGTTAAAATTGGGGCAAGTTTAGGGCAATAGGGTGTCCGAATGGGGGCTATATATTGGAGAAGGGTTGTATAACGTTATGTGGGGAGAGGATTGAATCGAGAATGTACACGTTACAGAGGTGTGTTGAACAGAGGGTTAAGTACTTGAACAATATGGAAAACAACACGCCATGACGACAGGACAATGAGCTATGACAATAGGACCAATTGTACAGTCCCTATCCCATTATACAAGGGTTTTTGGATCAAGTGAAACAACGGACACATATGTACACTTGTTTAAAACCGAGCACTAGATAGATTTATGCCTCATATAGAGGAAATTGTTGTTATCTGTGGTTGTAATATGGGGTAAATGTCTAAGGAAGTCACATGTACAGTATTATTGTTAATATGAAATTGAAACAAGTTGAACCAAGTTTCCTATAGCTATTATATTGTTTTTATGAGAGGCTATTTTTTTCTTCTTGAATTCATATACTGGTGTTGTAGTTATTGCTGTTTATCATGACCTGTCTTTGATTACTGGACTTTGTTAACTTAATCCTGTAGTGGTTAAAAGTAAAAATGCCACAGAAGTATGTGCCACTCACGCATTCTCCTTCCCTATTATTTGAATTTTAGGATGAGCTGAATTGCGGAGCGCCATAGAAGAATTAGAACAAGAGGAGTTTGATGAGAAGATGCTAGTGTTGATATTGAATTACCACAAGTACCAAGTGCACCATTACCAGCTGCAAAAAGTAAGTTCAACCTATATATTTGTACAAAACTATGTAATTCAAGCAAATACAAAACCTACAGAGAAAAGTATGTGATGAGGCGTGATAGCTCAGCCAGTATAGCTGTTAACAGAGAGATCCTTGGCTTAAAATTAAGTCGGTGTTCTAGTTTATTTATCATTACATAATCCCTTAGTTAGGAATTGACACTGATTGTCACTTACTTCAAAGCATCAAATCGTGTACTACATGTATATCAGTCAGGTAAAATAAACAGTCAATCAATGAAGCAGCTATGATAACAAAATAAAATGGAGTAGGAAGCTGTATCATTTTGGTTACTTGTACTTCAAGAAAAGTAAAAACTAAAGTTCTGTAAAAATTTCATTATTTGTTAACACCAATATTACAAAGGAAAAATGTCAATAGAAATTATGCAGGAGGATATTATTAAGGTCATATCTTTTTCTTCTTTCAAGTATTTAGAGTACAAATTAATATTTTTGACCGACAAAGGGTCAACTTAAAACAATGCAGACATTTGGTTATTACATTTACAACTAGATCTTTTGGATCTGGAGGGAACATCATGTATATAAATAAAATCATCATAAACGCGATTAATCCCATCCCTATTAATTGATTGAACATGCAGTGTATGCCTGTTTGCATTGTACTGTTTGATACTGTTTATGTTTTAAGAAAAGGCGTTATGATGAATTTTATTTGGTAAATTATGTTTGAATGAACATGCAGTGTATGCTTGTTTGTATTGTACTGTTTCAAAGAGTTCATGTTTGAAGAAAAGGCGCTATATAAATGATGAATTTTATTTGATTTCATTCATTATTTTTTATTCTATTTCAGAAAAAGTTGCCCAGGATGAGGAAGATGACATGAGGGAACTAGAAAACTGGGCCATGTAAAGCCGTCCTTTTCTTCTAATTCAACTCCATCTAAATGCCCATTCTGCTTTCTTTCGTGTACCATTAAAAACAAAATCAGAAATGGTGGTCATTAGAGTCATGATAGAGTATTGAATTGATGTTGTCATAATTGCCAGTTGTCTTGGTTACTGGTTCCAAACATCAAAGCCTGTCCTTGAGGGTAGCCTGAATGCGTTCCAGCAACAGGCTGGACATGGGCACTTCCACAGACGTGTTTTGGTGTGATCATGTTGCAATTGTTCAGCACTAGATTGTTCAGAACCAGCAACCAGGACAACATCATTGGCAGGATGTCACACTTTAGTACTCTATAGCTGATATCCAAAAAGAGATAATGCACCAGGCAGGAATGTGTACTATACCAAAATGCAGAAACAGATCGTTGTGGGGCTTACAGAAAGGCGCTAGCTTATGCACATTTGACTGGCCGATGGGCATTACCAGTTAACGCCTGAATGTTTAAAGCATGCATGCTATACTAATTTCTATATGGTGCGAGCTCCATTTAAAGGCTTTCTGCTAAATGTGTTTGAGCTAGTGCCCTTCTGCCAGCGATACAACAAAATGTTTCGTGGATGCGTAGAGCTCGCAGCTGTGAAATCTCTTTAGAAAGCAAAGTAAGCAATGTCAATGAAATTTTGTCCATAGTCAATTCCACTGTAATGGATGTGATATTTAGAGAGATTTTTGGTATCAAAAACATAGTAAAACAAAATTCACAATTATTGAGCACATTTAGTATTTAATGACAACCAGAGCGTATTTCACAATGCCTTAATGTCGAGTCAGACAATTGACACTTTGTAATTGCAAAGGACAATACACAAGATATCAAATTTTGTCATGTCAGTTACATGTCAATTTCCTCCTCAGCCATTTCGTAGACCATTGTGAAATTCACTATGAATTAACTACCAATTGATGACTTGCCATATAAATTTGATAAAATCTGTTTTGGAACTATGAATATTGTTATAACAACTGACACTTTGTAATTGCAAAGGAAAATACACAAGATATCAAATTTTGTCATGTCAGTTACATGTCAATTTCCTCCTCAGCCATTTCGTAGACCATTGTGAAATTAACTATGAATTAACTACCAATTGATGACTTGCCAAATAAATTTGATAAAATCTGTTTTGGAACTATGAATATTGTTATAACAACCTAAAATCTCTCTGGACATCATGCTTTTTGCCCTGGAATTTACCATATGTAGTTATATAATAGGCAACAATTCCTGTAATATGTTTCTAATATTATGTACAGTTGTATTTTATCACAAGACATGAAAATGTTTACTATTATATAGATCACATGATTGTTATAAGTAATTTATGAAAAGTAATTTTTTTCAAGTAAGGAGATGTATTGCTAATATGAAGTGTTATTCATCCAGGCTCTGAAAGAAAAGTTTGAATGATGAGTAGGGATCCTGTAGGGGAAATTCCCTTTAGCCATTCATGTTTTGTCAATGGTTCTTGGGGGCTAATTGCCTAGGGGGTAGTTTCCATGTACAATAATTAATCATTTTAAGTTGTCCTCTTTTTTTTTCATTGTCCCATTCACGTATAGAGTTTGTAGCCTCTGTCCCTAGTCAAGTCTGCATAATGTAATTAACTGCAACCAGGGAGGTGGAAATCTGCTGCAACCGTGAAAGTCTGTGTACACATCAATTTTAGTAATGCAGAATTCCTATGGATGTACATGTAGTTATAAGAATAACATGTTTTATGGAAGGGAACGTCCCTTTTCATCTGGTAGATTGATGAAGTACTAAGAAGATGATATTAACCAATACCTTTTGAAGAAGGTTTTTCACTAGATAGGGTGTGTGCATATGTTTTCAAAAGTATCCTGCACATGTTTTTTTCTTGTTTTGCAGAGTGCACAGTACAGGAAGCAAATCATTGTTATAGATTGCTAATATTGGCCGTTGTTACAGCTTGAGACAGTTGTAAATTTAAAAAAAAAGCTGAAGATCCCTCATGAAATTCGTAAAATGAAATGCTCCTGAAAATATCTTGTTTTATAGTATGTCACCATTAGTTTTTATGTTGAAAAGTTTATCTCTTGTGGTTTTTCTTCTCATGAATTGGATAAATATATTTTTGTTGTCATTAACAAGGGGAACATTGATGATGCTAGAGAGTTTTGCGAGGGAAGCATATCTTTCCATCTGGTTTCATTAAAATTCTTATTTGACAGAAAAGGAAGAACAATTCAATACAGTTGGTGAAAATGGTAGAACTTTGTCTGATTATACACATGTACCTACATGTACATCACTTTATTTGTATGAAGATGTATTGTCAGAATTTGTACATGATGCAAACTTTTTGTATAGAAATAGTACCGGTACCATCATTTGTTTTATTGAATTGATTTTCATTTCTATTCTTCCAGATTATATTCTGTTACGTAGTTGTATTAATATTTATCCAACCTTCATCATTGTATATGATTGTCAAGAAATTTAAAAATTGTAGACAAAGGCAGTTTATTCACAACACCATCTTTTAAAATTATTTACTGGAGTCATACTAAAGACTTACAAAAATGGTACCTATAGCTGCATTCTAGCAAGGTGCTCAGGGTATTAATAACATATCATGTTGTACAGGGCTCATTCGTAGAACAGTAATCATAACTGAATTGGCTACCCTAGGTAAATAAAACCATGTTCTTCTTTTTAATATGTTCATGTCTGTAAATGCTGTGTTGAATTGTAAGAATGATCAATCTCTTGACAAATATAGAATTTGATTTTGTTTTTTATACGTTGTGTAGTCAGTATGTTAACAAGGTATACCATCTTGTTTTCTTTGATGAAGGGCATCAGTGGGAAATAGAAAATATGAGATGCGAGATGGGCAGAAAATTATTCAAAAGACAGACATTGTGATTGTTTAAAACCTACTTAAAGGACTCCTCCAGGCTGGAGTTTGTATGTTAAGAAAAATAAAGAAAAATCTAAAAAGCACAACACTGAAAATTTCCTCAAAATCAGATAAAAAATAGCAAAGTTATGAATTTTCTTAGGTTTTGTATTTTTTTTTTAGGAAACAGTACTTGGTATATTCAAATGAGCAAACTGATGATGTCACAGTCCCACTACTTTCTTTGTATTTTATTGTATGAAATACTAACTATCCTGGGGAGCGTTTCATCAAAGGACTTGTCGGACATTTTATCCGACAAATTTGCTCTCAGCCAATCAGATGCAAGCATTTCAGTAGCTTATAACAGTTTGTCGGATAAAACGTCCGACAAGTCCTCTCATGAAATGCCCCCCAGATTTACTGCCCCAAGGACATAAAAAAAACAAGAATTAATCTTTGTTGAATGTTCAAGGTCACAGATTTTACTTTATATTTCAGTATGAGGGATAGATTTTCTTTATACGCATTGTATAAAGAAATGAGATACATAGGATTTTTATATATTAAAATACACAAGAAGTAGGGGGACTGTGACATCATCAGTTTGCTAATTATGAATATTCGAATATTCATGAGACAATGCCAATAACTGTTTTACGAAAAAATGTTAATACTTAGAATATGCATAACTTCGTTATTTTTCATCCGATTTTGATGAGATTTTCTGTGTTGTGCTTGTTAAATTTTACTTTACTTTACAGAACATTTTAATTTCAGCCTGGAGTCCTCCTTTAATAATATGTGGATTATTTGATAATGGGTTTGAAATGTGTCATATTTTTTTCTCATTTGAGAAATACCCAATAACATCAGTCTTATTCATCTAGAGAGATATCCTTATGCTTCATTGTCCATTAAGACTCAGCAGAGAGTTTGCTACTTTTCTATTTTCATGTATTTTAATTTGCATAAGCTATGTGTCCAATTGATTTTTACTCTAACTTTGGTATTACATGTATAGTAATAGCTAGTATACAGAGGAACATGTTTAAAAAGCACTATGATATCTATTAATATCTTTCTATAAATTCTAAACTATCACAAGTAAGTTTGTGTGAAACAGATGATTTGTAAATAAAAAAAATCTTTATAATGTGAATATTTGTCTTTTCTTTTTCACTACTTGAGTGTGTTTGGGTACATTAGTCAGTACAAGAAGTGCCGGAGATACTTTACAATGTACTAATCACAAGGCTAATGTATGACAAAATAATTAATTTGCTTAAGGCTAAGTGAGTCTTTATGACTATGCCATCCTCAAAAGGCACTGGGTGTGAATAAGGGATACAAAGATCTATCATGATAAATTTATGGAAAAAATGTCATTCTCGAAGATGATACATATAATTCCTATACCAGATATTTAAAAAATCAAAGAATATCAACTGTAAAAAAAAAATGCCTGTAAGAAATATTCCCAAAATATTAAGAAATTAAATTTACAAATTATGTGCTTGTGGAGGAAGGGCCCATTCAGCTCAACCATGCGTAACTTGATGCAAACATTTGAATTGAATTTTAAATACAACCCTCTTTCTCACTATTTTCTGTCCATGTTTCTCACTCTACAGTGTGTCCCAGAAAGAACTATACACTTTTTAAATGGCTACCACATAAGAAATATATGGTTCTTGGGCGGAAAGATTCATATGTAGAGAAAGCTCATATCCTAAACTATTATTTGACACTAAAAAGTCTGAAAATGATGCATGCTTCAATGAGCAATGCCCACTTTTGTGAAGAACACAAAAACGAGGCTGTGCAGGAATTCGTTATGCATTTACCACCTGCATATTGGCGGCCATGAGGGATCAAAAGCAATAATGGTGTGAATCGGCTAACAAAGACAAAATAAACCAAAAGTCAGAAATAAACATCAATATTATGCAAAAATGTAATGGACAAACTTTCTGTTTTCATATTATTATTTGTTTTTTTGTCTTTTGGTTTATTTTGTCTTTGTTAGCTGATTCACACGATTATTGCTTTGGATCTCTCATGGCCGCCCATAGGCAGGTGGTAAATGCATAGCGAATTCCTTCACAGCCTCGTTTTTGTGTCCTTCACAAAAGTGGGCATTGCTCACTGAAGCATGCATGATTTTTGGGGGGGCTTTTTGATGTCAAATGATAGTTGAGGATATGAGCTTTCTCTACATTTGAATCTTTCCCCCCAAGAACCATATTTATTATTTTGTAGCCATTTCAAAAGTTTATAGTTCTTTCTGGGACACACTGTATATCTGTGTATGATTCTTTTTTTCCTCTTCCTCAAGTCTGGTTATCCCTTTCCTCTTATTTCTGTTTCATTCGCTTTCTCTCTCATATTTTCTCTAATCTGTTATATCTGTGTACGGTAAAATCTCTGTTTCCCCAAGTGTGTTTGTCACTTTTTGCCTTTAATGTATTTTTTTCTTTTCCCTCTTTTTTTTTGCCATGTTTCTCTATAATCGGGGGTGTGAGTGACAAGAAACAAAAGGAGTTGAAATCAGCTGGGGAAAAAAAAGCTTAAATTGAAATAGATCCCATACTTTGTACAGAGGAAAGTTAAAATAAGCTGAAAATAAGCTGATTTTCAACCCCTAAAAAAAAAAGAAAATCAGCTAAACAGCTGAACTTGCACATTCCTGTATCAGTGTATGCTACAGTTATTCACTAAATCTGTGTATGCCATTGTCTTTGCTGTCTTTCTTTCCCCAATTCTCTTACTGTCCCTCTCTTCCTCTCTATTTTCTTTTTTGTCTGTTTCCCACTCTGTATATGTGTATATTACCCCTCTCTCTCTCTCTCTCGCTCTCTCTGTCTCTCTCTCTCTCTCTCTTTCTCTCTCTCTATCTCTCTCTCTCTAAATCTCAAGTACATGTTCACCACAATAAAAACATAAATTTATATCTTCCTGGAAATGAAGGTATGAAGTAAAATGAATGAGATAATACATTAACCTGAATATTTAAATGATTTATTAATAAAGTAATATCTTTCTGTAACTGCTAAAACAATTCAGAATTCATGCATGAGATACAATGAGTTATTCTCCCTTACATAGTTGCCAAACAAATTTGTATAGAATTCCCCGATATAGATTGAAAGACGAAAATTGCCAGATTAATATAAAGGAGTATAAGTACTATGTTTATAAAAGGGAGAACAAACTATTAGGTATGGATTTACAGAACAAATAGAGTTATCTGTTTTCTGATTCCATTTGCAAGCAGGAATTGGATAAATAATCTAAAAGTAGAAAAACATATTCATGCATTTTCATAAAGAATACACATCTCTAAAGTCACTTAGTTCTTTGGAAGCTAATGATTTGTGTTTTAAAATGGTAATTGAACTACATGTATGTGCCCTAAAACCTGCCCACAACCGATTAGAGACATACTTTATTGAAGTAAATTAACAGTATGCTTTCTGTGTTGGAAATGTCCACATTAAATAAATGTCTTACAGGTAAACAAAAGTAGTACAAAAAATTATATACACGCATGTATGTTTAAAACTTAAAAGAATTATTCCTTTTAAACATGTCAAATATCAAGTAACATCAAGTAATATTGTGTTTGCATCCAAATAAATTGCCCAAACCAAACATAGAATGACACCATTTCTAAGTTTTCATTTAAACGTGCATTTATGATATGTTCTTGCACACCATGCAACAATGCAGTATGAAAAATCTTAACAAATTACTAGTACGCATGATTAAAAATATGAATATGTTTATATTCTACAAATGTATATAATATGGATAAGAAAAAATATCAGTCTAC
This sequence comes from Paracentrotus lividus, assembly GCA_940671915.1. Lineage (NCBI taxonomy): Eukaryota > Metazoa > Echinodermata > Echinoidea > Camarodonta > Echinidae > Paracentrotus > Paracentrotus lividus. The sequence continues at coordinate 4,035,437 of CALNVZ010003014.1, read as the reverse complement.
AACTATTCTGATTTCTTTTTGTAGCTATGCAAAAACATACATTTCTACATTTCTATAGACACTTTCTTGCCCATACAAAATACAGAAGGCAAAAATTAGTAATAGGTTGTATTTTTCATGCAAATAAGGTTTGTGTGTGTTATAACCTCCTGTGAGATAATCACTCGCATATTATCAGTTTCAGGGTATTATCTCCTTTCTTATTACCATTTCCCATTGAAGTCATGATGCAGGCATTCTATTTACCACTCAGCAATTAGTATATGATAACCGAAATGATATCAAATCCAAATCACTTTCTGTCGATAATGCTTTGGGAAATTTTTAACATATGTGAATTATACAATACATAACAATTATATAATATATAATAAACTCCCTGAAATTAATTTTGGCAGAAACATGATGCAGAAAATACATAAGAATAGAGAAGTTGGTATACTTGTTTGAACATACGAAACTATGCCACACTTTTTGAGCCAAACAACATGCATGCACTATATCCTTAACCTACTTGCAGCATACATGTAGGCTAATTACAAGGCTCCACTGGGTGGGCCAGGATTGATATTTTTAGGGTCCATATACATTAACCCCATGCTTTAATTCCTAAAGATGGAATGGGGGATTTACATGGGATCCTTTTTTAGTGCTGGGTCATATGTGTGTTTGCATCGAAAAAATGCAAAAAGTCTAGCCAACAAGCATTTTCACTAAATTCACAAAATTTTGGTTAAGTAATCAAGTATAAAAGACACAAAATTGTCCCACACGACTAAGAAAGTGACATTCAGATATATACATGCAATTATGGATACAAATATAATATAAATATAAAGGCAGTTGAAATACTCCTCTTATGCCAAAAATGTACAATTTCATAAGCAAAATTTAGAATTCGCTTAAAATAATGTTATCTGAAATTAAATTTCATTATTTCTTCTGAAATATTTATGATTCATAAATGGTTTCATTAATCAAGATATAGATAGGTGAAGTGTTTCAGTTCAATTTGCATATGTTTTGGTATCTAGGGATATGTTAAGAAATTAAGTTAGTCACAGAAAAAAGTATAATTCAATTTTCCTACTTTGGTAGAAAATATTCCATCAATTCAATCCTAACTAACAAATTAATGAATGCTCATATACATGAAAATATCTACATTTCTTAATATGCACCATAACCCCAAAATCATTACATATATTGTACATGTACATTTCAAGATAATAACAAACTTAATCATTATTTTCATGATTTGCTTGCCAAATACTTTGATATGAATTTACATCCCAGCCCCTCAATGCATTGAATAGTACCCTTACCTAATACCTACAAAAGCTTGATACTTCCATGATACAAGCATTTAAAGGTAGTGTCAGCCTTTTGCAGGCTAAAATATTAAATTTCTAGTTTTTAGAGGATATAGTAGTATACCAATGACTATAACTTCCCACAACATGATTAAGCTCAAATGTGTATATTTGTCATTATATTGCGATTATCAAAATTCATTCCTATTTTTTCGAACCTCGAAAAATATACCGTACGGTGCGAACTGCTGACCGTTAGCGCAGAGAATAATGCACGCTGATGCGCCGTGTGTATATTGCTGTGTACGGTCCGTACTGCACGCGCTGTAATATCAACGATGTTGATGGAGAGCTGGTCAAGATTGGTAGTCAGATTTTCGTTTCGTATTACTGATCTAGGCAACCTATGACCGTAAGATTGAATAGACAGTATAGGTCGATCATATTCTACAGTTATGCCAAGTTGCATTAGTTTTCGCAATTTGTGAAAAAGGCTGATACTACCTTTAATAGATGAATATCATTTGTGATACAGTCTACTCCCATTATAACGAGCACAGATGCAATGAGATTGTGTTAAAATGACTCAATTCTCCGGGTCGTAATGTCAAACATGTGCTCAGAGGGGCATTTCATCAAAGGACTTGTCGAACATTTTATCTGACAAATTTGCTCTAAGCCAATCAGATGCAAGCATTTCAGTAGCTTATAACTGTTTGTCTGATGAAACGTCCAACAAGTCCTTTCATGAAGGGCGTTTCATGAAAGGACTTGTCGGACGTTTGGGCGTTTCATAAAAGGACTTGTCGAACGTTTCATCCAACTGTTATAAGCTACTGAAATGCTTGCATCTGATTGGCTGAGAACAAATTTGTCGGATAAAATGTCTGACAAATCCTTGATGAAATGCTCCCCTGGTGTGTATGTGCTCGTGCGTTCGGTGTAACAAGGGGGGCATTTCATCAAAGGAGTTGTCGGACATTTTATCTGACAAATTTGCTCTCAGCCAATCAGATGCAAGCATTTCAGTAGCTTATAACAGTTTGTCGGATAAAACGTCCGACAAGTCCTTTGATGAAATGCCCCCCTGATTTTATTACAAAGGGTACTTGGTCCCGAGCACCTCATTTAAATGGGAGTGGACTGTACTGGTAGAACCCCTCTCTTACTTTCCATGGCTGAAAACTAATGATAAGAATTGTTCATAGTTGATCTGGATCCAGCCGTTCCTGTTCGTATCGTATGCCTGAAATGAACTGGTCAACCCCTATGAGTGGAAGAACACGAGACACAAAGATAGTGTTAAATACATAATGTTACATCAAGGCAAAATTATGAACATCAATTCTATAAACATTTACTTGATGCTATGAAAGTCCTCAACTTCCCAAATCTGGCTCAAATCCTAACCCATAATGCAGCATTCTGAGCAGTGTAGTCTTAAAATACAGACCCACTTGCATGATAAAACACAAATTCACTACTTAAAGATAATCTAGAGTAGTAGTCATGATTAAATAAATCAAAACATTCTTGTTCATACCAGAATCTCAAGCATATGAAATAAATGCTACACACAAAAGGAATTTACAGAAAATTGCGAATTTGCTGAGAAAAGAGCAAAATAAGCATAATTTCTGTATCTAGACGGCCCGTCCAAGCACATGCGTGATTAACATGGCCACGTGGAAAGTCTACGGGTATATCATGTGCATGCGATTCGCACCGGATCTGTGTGTGTATGTTGTGCCGTGACTTGAGACAATACATCGGTCTACTCCAAGTCTCAATTTGACGTACTGTTACGATATTTTCTCAATATTTCTTCTGAAATCATTATCGAAACGTGAATATAATCTTGTGTAGGCATATGTATATGTTAATGGAACAATGTGAGGACATATCTTACAGATTTATCTCAAATTATTTTGGCTGTAAGAACTCAAGCTTGGCTTTAATACATTCTTACTGCAAGAACTATGTACAGTTACCAAGTAACAAAACAAGTACCTTTCCCCCCCCCAAAAAAATTTTTTTTTAGTTTCCCTGTACAAATAAACTTATAGGCTAATTTAGTAACTGTATTATCAATAATTATTTTTAAAAAAGAAAAAAAGACTAGCTTTTTATAACACAGTCAATGAGAGCATTGGTCAGTTCACTATTTCTCACTTTAATGTCGCAGAGATCACAATATCTGTTAAAAAGCATTTTACCCTACGGGCAATTGTGTTTAAAATATCACCACATATTTTAAAATTGGATCAACTACTCCACTCTCAACTTTCCTTCATGATTGTAAGAGGACTAAAAATAGTTTATGACACTCATTTTCAACCAAAATGTTTTCTAGGTTGGTAGTGGTAAGTTCCTGTTATAAACTGTCAAATGAATTGTTATTACAAACCTGTATTACACAGCAACACTGAATGAAATCATCAAAAGCTATTGATCCTTTCCCACTCCTGTCGAATTTGCGGATCAACAAACTGTACAATCTATCTGAGAGCCGGTAGCCTATAAAGACAAATATGAATTATGTTATTAATTTATTTACCTTTATTTAATTTCATTATTAAAACCACCAGACTTGCCATTTCTACTTAAAATGTGAACCCAGCTATTTATGAAGAGCATGGATTGAATATTGTACACTATATATTATTATTATTAGAATAAACCCCAAGTTTATGAAAATGAAATTGGAATTTGGATTATGACTTGCATGACTTAAAAAAAAAAAGGATATTATTTCCCCAATATTGTTTTGCAAGCATCAAAAGAAACAGAACCAATTCATCAAAATTTATATAAAAAGAAGGAAGTGTTTTAAAGTTTTAACTGAAGAAGAAATTTGTTGCATAGCTTGGATTTATACTCATGAATATGCCTCACAATTATTGTCAAATACCCAAACATGGTTCACAATACATTATGAGAACAAAATTCCCAGATTTTCAAAGTTTCAGGATAACCTTGTTCACGCGATGAACCAAATAACGGACTGCCAACCCTTTTTTCCAAATTTTCTCTGGGGGGCATTTCATCAAGGACTTGTCGGACATTTTATCCGACAAATTTGCTCTCAGCCAATCAGATGCAAGCATTTCAGTAGCTTATAACAGTTTGTCGGATAAAACGTCTGACAAGTCCTTTGATGAAATGCTCCCCTGATCTCCAGGTATTTTCTGGGAGAGAGGGCCAGGGAAGTCTGCCAAGACTAAAAGTTGTCAATTCAGACACAATTAACTGCAAGAAATTAAACAAAACTTAAGGATTTCCCTAAAGATCTAACTAAGAACAAAACAAAACAAGATGAACATCCTGTTTCATCAAGACAAATAAAATGGTACAAGTGGAAAACATTTTTTTATAGTATGAAGATTAATCACAGCTTGCTATTGTTTTTCATAAAGCAGGAAGATCAGTCTTTCACCTGCAATTTTTTTCATCACATTTGGTGTTGTAATTTTTGAAATATGACTAGTTTTCTACAATCAAGAAAAATCCATTTTTCGCACGTCGTCACATGCCTTTGTGTATAGGTTTCGCATAATGGCCATAAAGTACTCAATTTCGATTTGTTCCTCGTCGCACAAAATTTAGCATAACTTTTGTTTTACGAAAGCAAAATATACAGAACAAAGCGCATCAGCAAGGAAAATCTTTTGGCTGATTTTGGTACCACATACACACATTATTTGAAAATATTTCACACCTAAATAATTTTTTTCCGACTGTACCATTTTTTTTGACACAGACTGTACATATAAAAATACCAATTCTCTTCCATAAAATGTTTGAAAGTTTGAGCTTCTTACCAAACGTTGTGAGGGCTTGTTTGAGTTCATTCTGGTCAATTGTTCCCGAGTTGTCCTTGTCATAGCCTCTGAATGTGTTCTGCCAATCAGTCACATATTTCCACAGGGCACCAAACTCCTGGAACGTGATGGTACCAGAATGATCCCTGTCGAACATGGTGATCATGAGACGCACTGTCTCAGGGTTGAATGGATTCCATGTTCCTATCACCACAAACATAATGAGAGGGGATCGTTAAAATTATTGGAGGAAATAACTTAAGGTGTAACATTTTTAAAGATTTGTGTCTGTTTTTTTTCGATGTGGTGCAAAACCACAACCGGTTGTTTTATACAACCGGATCAGAAACAAATCCTTTTTCCAACTTTTTCAGCTCCCTGGCAACTGAAGAAGAGAGCAGTCCAACTAACCTGTTTTAACTTTTAAGCTAACCCCTGCCGGGGTTTCCACTGTATATTTGGGCCAATTTATTTGGTTTTTTTTATAATGCAAATTTTGACTAAAAATATGGCACCTAGGTGCATGAATGAATCACAATTTTTGGTCTCACCAAAATATATCAAAGATGTTTATTTTCCTGAGAAGTCAGTGTAACTTATGTTGCAAAACCTAGATGACTTCTCTATCTGTTTCTCTCTCTCTCACTCGCTTCTCATCCTTTCGCTTAAAATTGTTTGATGGTATGTTTACAAAACTGGAAACTCGATTCTCCTTGACGCTATATACCTTGACAAATACATAAACAATAATAATCATACCATTTGATAATGCTTGTTGGAGTTCATCTGCTGATATATGTCCACTGCGATCCTTGTCAACTCTATGTGAGAGAGAAAATATATATTTAATTTTTGTATTTTGTCTTAATGCTGGGGATCCTGATTAATAAAGAGTTGGAACAGCACATTTGATCCAAATTCAGTGTGTCTACTCCTTGGACCAGAGATAGCAACCTAATTTAGTCGCTTCAAGGATATAGTTAGATCTACATATAGATGTTTGATTTCCTCCAGGGTCCACAATTTTTTGCTGACAGTATTTTCATTCATATGCAGATTGAGTATCTATCTAATACACTGGGAATTTCAGTAAGAATTCTTTATTAAGAAATCCTCCAAAGAGATCCAAGTCCTAACTTAACATCCACAGTTACTTATTTCATAGTTATTCATTTTTACATTTACAAAAATCAGAGCTCAAAATTATTTGTTCTGGTATTAGTTAAAATAAATGCAGTCCACTAGAAACTGCCACAATTTTGCACAGTGCCACCTGCCAAACACTCACACTTAATAAAGCCAAGGAGGTCCATTCAAATTGCTTTGTTCTTAGACTATAAACAAAGCACACGGCAATAAATTGACACACCATTCTGGTCATCACAAAACCCTTAAAGCCACCCAGAAAAAATGTAAGGGCAAGTCCTGAAAATGTTATGGTCAATTATGAATTGACCATGCATAAGTGTAAGTGTGAAAATGTAAGGAATCTACTTCTCAGAATTTTATCATGTTGAAGAAGTAAGACTAAGACAGAGTAAGAGTGTCTAGATCTAACATGTCTAAGTAGGTACCCTCACAAACGCAAGATGGCGCTCTCGCGTACACATGCAAATTGGTACAAAAAAATCGGTATCTCGAGAACAAAAGACACTTCCGATATCGCCTGGGAAATGCGAATGCTGCGCCAAGGATTTGGTGAGTTTTTTTCGATTTTGTAATTGCCCCAGAATTATTGATTATGTATAGTCATGTCTACGAGTGTAACGAACGGGATAAAGTCATTATCAACCTCCTAAACCCAGAAATTTTCCCCTAAAAATGTTACGAAGTTCTAGTACTCATTTTGAGGCATTGTTATTGAAACTTACCTCGTTTTTTCCCCTATATTTTGAGTGGTAAGATGTGTCGTTAAATCAGAGTCTTTGGCATTTTATAGCTGTTTAGTTATGTGTGTATCCATATGTCCTTGATATATCGTCCCACAATAAACAAACAATTAGATTTTAGAGGCATAAAAATGGCTTGTCAAAGTAACAGTCAAACGGTCCTCCTTTGATTTTTCCATGAATTTCTTTCGTTTTCCGTGCGTGCGGGGGCATGTCCCGTGCCTGCTGTACAGAAGCCTGATCGTAACAGAGCTCACTATGTTCAATGTTGCGTGCGCACATGATGATCGTTTGACTATCGATAGCTCATGCAGAGACAGCTTTCTCATTGAAATTTTTAACATGGCAAGTGGGCTGTTTTAGCTGGGTTTTTTTTTCGCTTTCCGAGATTTTAAGTCATGTACATGCTAAATGAAACATTGAACTATTTTTTAATGTATGATTTGTGACTGTCAGAGCATTTTTGCTTTTTATCTGGGAGTACCTATAATCTAGTCTAAGTAAGAAGAGTATGATAATTAAACCTTTCATCAGCATGATGCAGCCTCCTGTTGGGTCCCATATGCTGTAAATAAATCAATGTTTTTACTCGCACCCTTGGATGCTCATTTTATGGTATCTATTTGAGTCTACCCAAACCCTGCACCTTGTCACCTCCACTGGCATATGACAGACATTCCAGTATAGCTTCAAAGGAGCTGCCTTTTGGGATTACAACAACAAGTAACAAGTAACAAGTCACTCATTACCTCGTTAACCAAGTCCTTCGAAAAAAGTTGATTTTTTTTTTTACCACTTTTTTGTATGATTTTACTATACCTTTGATGAAAAAGAACTACACCTAACGATCATACAAACTTTTTTGTTTACTTTTTCCCAATTTAAATTATAATTTTCTAATGTACACATAGAAAAAAAGGGAGAAAATTCACCGCATTCACTGCCTTGTCCTGGCCGTAGTTCAACCCTATTGGAAATGGCGCCGTCAATGCTAGCGCACACCAATATACTATATTGTTAAAAGAGTCGTCCCAAATGATCCCAATCAACTCGGCCTGTTACAAAAGTCGGTATCGCCATAGAGCAGGCTCAAATGGCATTCCATGGTGGTACTATATCCGTTGTGTGGGCGAGCTTGTGTTTCCTCAGATCATCGTACCTCAGCGAATGAAATAAATATATAGGTGGAGTTGACTCGAAGCTTCGCGTAATGCTGATCTTGTCAAAAGATAAGGTGAATCTTGATTGATGTCAGCCTAGCAAGTAAATCGCTAAACTTCTTCTTGCGTTGATATTATGGCAAGCATTTGGATACAACTATTTTTTGCCACTGCTTTTTTTTATTTATATATTTTTATTTTGGCTTTTTCTTTTTGAAAATTATTTTCAGGCCAATTGTTTGTTTCTTGTCCTTCGTCCTCCCCCCCTCCCCAATTTCTTCTTCTTCTTTTTTTTTTATATATTTTTTTTTCTCCATACTTCTTTTTCTTCTCTCTCTCTCTCTCCTTTTTTTCTCCTCACTTTTCTTCTTTTCTTCTCTTTTTTTGTTTATCTCTCCTTCTTTTTCTCCATCATACTTTTCTTCTTTCTTTTTTTTCCTCTCTCTCTCTCTGTATTTAAAAAAAAAAAAAAATTTTTCTGGTCTCCATTCTTTTTTTTTTCCTCTCTCTAGCTCTCTTTTTCTCTCTCTCTTCCTTTTTCCTCAATGCTTTTCTTCTTTTTTTTTCTCTCTCTCTCATCTCTCTTTCTGTCTCTTCCCTTTTTTCTCTCTTTTTTTTTCCTCTCTCTCTCTCTCTTTCTATCTCTTTCCTTTTTTCTCTCTTGTTTTTTTTCTCTCTCTTTTTCTGTCTCTTCCTTTTTCCTCCATGCTTTTCTTCTTTTTTTCTCTCTCTCTCTCTTTCTGTATCAATTTCTCTTCTTTTTCTCTCTCTCTCTCTCTCTCTCTCTCTTTTCCTTCCCTTTTCCCCATTTTTCTCTCTGTTTTCTTTTCTTTTCTTTTTTTTTCTATCTTTCTTGTTTATTGTTTTTATTGTTTATTTTTTCTTATTCTTCTTTTTTATTTAATTATTTGCTTTGACCGTACCTCAGTTGATATATCGGTCAGCGATATAATCAGAATGGAATGCAAAAGTACTCTCGGAAGTAGTACCTTTACCCTAAAATAGTGCCACAAGGCGTTATTTGTGTTTTCGCCCTCTACGTTCTTTTGAAAACAGCATGTTAGTTTACCTAGACGTGTGTGTCGTATCTTCAAATTCCAACTTTTCAACTGTGAATTTACTCATTTTCGAAGGAAAAACACACGATTGAATAATGATACAAGTTTATCTACATAGAAAACAACAAACTCATCTAGAAAATGGTACGTATAAGTCTTTATTTTCCAATTTATAAAGTAATTCATAAAACGCAATCGCTATTCTGTAGTGTAGGTCGTGGGCTCAGAATGTTCCGGTGGTAGCGTGTAACAAGTAAGTTAATGATTGATGCGTTGCGTGTTGGATAAGGATCCATTCCTCAATTTATTACAGTAATTAAACTATAAAAATTGGACCATAACACACCCAATTAAAAATGGAGGCGACGGCGTCAACACAATTTGGTCAACTTCACTAACACTGAACACAACACTCCATAGACAATTAAACACAGCATTTTTCATAATTAAACTCAAAACAACACACACATAAAGGCAGGGGTGGGACTGTAATGTAAGATTTCTGATCAAGTTTTTGAAATTACAACCATGTAAACCAATAATATGAAATTCTTCCGAGATAACTATGATAAGCCATTTAATAGAATGAAAAAACTTACTTCTGAAAAACACCCCAGAGGAAATTTTGATCCATCCCCGCCATTTTATGATACACTCCACTCTTGCAGTATGGCTATTCACGTATGTGACGTCATTCATCGCCTTAGCCGCCCCCGCGCCCCACCCATATGGTACGGGTAGAAACCACAGGGGCGCCAGAATTCTATGGGCACTACTGAAACGATTCAGGGCCAGGGTCGTAGATCAAGAACGAATCCAAGTGGCGCGACTCCTATAGGCCTACCCCACAAATGAATAAATAAAAAAAAAGAAGATGATAAAATAAATGAAATAATGGATGACGTACTGACCCGATTTTTTATAATCAGTTCCAATAACAACATAAATTATTATCACTACAGAACGTTAAAGCTACAAGACGAATGACATCAACAGTATAAGAAAGAAATATGAAGGACCCGAAGTCAAACTTAGAATCTACCCCGACCCCCAGCATGATGGATGCTATTTGAGCAATGATGTTATATCAGATGGCCGAGGACCAAAAAAATTTATACCCCCCCCCCCACCGAGACCAATGTCGGCAAACTTTGATGTGTTAGAATTGGGTTTTGGGTTGGCCGACGTGTGACCTTAAAACCAGTAAGATCGATAATATGTGTCTGACAATCATACTTTTGCCCCCCCCCCTCCCCCCCCCCTCCTATCCGCGCCTGCATAGAATAGCGCCGGGACCTCCAGTGCCCCCCCTCATAAAATAAATAAATAAATAAAAAATAAATATAAATAAAAATGATATAAATAAATAAATTTTAAAATCAAAAATAATAAAAATAATAATAACAATAACCTACTACTAGGCCTACTCATTTGGGGTTAACATTACGTTACACACAGCCTACCAAGTTTGCAGAGGTCTTGGGAATGCTCGAACCGGTTTCCTAGACGAATTGAAAAATCAAACCCCTGGGAAATCCGATTTGTCAACATTCGCCTAACTTTCCGACCTCGTAGTTAAAGCTGCAATTCGAAAAATGCAAATACGCAACGCCGAAGCGCGACCTCACCAACATGACAGTGGGCCTTTTTTTTTATTAAACGGGTGTCACATGTTAATTACTTCACATTATAAGAGTGTGTCACTCTAAAATAATGTTTAGGCTTTGCAGTGTGAGTCTTATTTCAGGTATTGTCAACGGTTTTTGGCTAGTTTTTCCCAGAAAATTGTTCCAAAGTCAAGGTTTAATTTCAATCTCCCTAGTGAGTCTGCATTGTCCGATTTTTCTATTTGTTATGGGTCATGTTGTTTTAATTTTTTGCAGCCGAATTGCAATGAGCTCAGTTGTTCCTTATTTTTCACCTGTTTTTGGGTTTAAAGAGGGAAGTGATTGAGGGAGTGATTATGATAGTTTTTGGTGTTGAAGTTCACAATGCCATGTATAGTTTATTACACATGTTTGGAAAGTCTAAAGTTGATCTTTATAGTTACCAACGTTCAGTTTAGTCTGTTTTAATTTGTGCACATTTGGTTATAGCAATACGGCATTACTGAATTGCCATAATAAATTCACTATAGTGTTAGAGAATTGATATATGAATTTGCTTATTATTACTATCCTGTATTAGCTAACAGTTTTTTAATGAGTTCATGATCGTTCTGGTTAAAGTAGGACAAACTGGAGAGTCAAAACTGCTTTAATATGCAACAAAATTCATCATACCACTACAACGAGAAAAATCTTTACTGATTCAGAATATCTCAAACCCTCTGTCAATAACTGTTTTAGATCGGTGAGTTATCACCGTTTCAAAGAAGGCCCCAATTTTCAGCCTCAGCCGGTACCGCGCAACGGCGTCGAGATTATGACGTCACACCTTGGGCACCCCCGTACCGGTGCCTACTGACTGCACTTATCCTGCACTGTGCATATCGCGACATTGCACTATTGTGACTCTTGAAACTTTCTTTTTTTTCTCTTCTCATCTCTGCCTTCTCGCCCAGGCCGCTGGACCTAACCTGGTCAGAAGGTGCATATCTCTTTGCCGAACGTCCTCTACGCATTTATCTGTATAAGGTTAATTCCGTTTCTCAATAATGAATCTATTTTCATTATCAATTTGATTGACAATTAAATACGGCCTACATCGCTCAGCACCGAGAGTGAGTGGAAAAAAAAAAGATATATTACAAACAAAACCGCGCTGAATATTGTTTTTCATGGGGACTGTTCTCAAATCCCACTTTTTACGTTGTTGTTGTTCGATAATATGCAAATTAATTGTAACCAATCATCCATAATATTATCGCTTATGATATAGATTATATATCTTGAAATTGTTCAATAGTTGGTTTTGAAGTCTATATATTATTGTTGCGTGCGAGATATACCGAGATATATTTCATTCCGTAGGCTTATAACATTACATTCGTCCAAACTGTTTTGGATGGAAATACGCTCCTTGTTCTTCTTACGTATTGAGAGCTTTTTCAATGGTTTTAGAAATTGTAATCAGAAATTGATAATAAACATTATTTTGTAGATTCGACCTTATTTGCAATGAATTGACAGATTTTGCATTTGTGATAAAAGCAGGCAGTCTTACGAGTAGAGACTGTTGTTCCATCCGCCATGCCTGCCGGACTGTAGTACACTACCCCATCCTGATTGCGTGTGTAGAATGTAAGCCAAACTAATTGTAACTGTAATATTGCAAAAATTCAATGCTATACATCACTTGATTCCTTAAAGGAGGAGTCCGGGGCATGAATGAAAAAGTTTTGTAAATTTAATAAAAATTCATCACAGCACAACACATGGAAAGATGCTCATCAAATCGGATGAAAAAATAAACAATATATGAAGTTTTTTAGGTCGTGTGACTTTTTTATTGATTTAAAAACAGTTCATGGGCAAATTGTCTCATTGTCTCATTTGAATCTTTGGAATATTCAATGAGGCAATAACTCGACTGTCACAGTCCCCCTACTTCTTGTGTATTTTTTATACTGAAATCCTATTTATCTCATTTTTCATATTAGGGTTGCGGATACAGAAAATTCTATCCCTCATACTGAAATAAGAAACAGCACTTTGTGAGCTGTTGAAATTCCACAAGGATTAAGTCCGTGTTTTTTCCTTGGGGCCAGATCTGTAATGGTATTTATACAATACAAAAGAAAATAGGGGACTGGAGAACATCATCAGTTTGCCAATTTGAAGAACTGTTTCCTAAAAAATTCAAAACCTAAGAAAATTCATAATTTTGCTATTTCTTATCCGACTTTGATGAAATTTTCAGTGTTGTGCTTTTTCCCGGCCCCTCGGTGAGAGATGAGCACGGCAATTTGTGCTTTTATCATGATTGCAAACTCTTCAAAAATCTATCGCAGCAAGTTCAAATCTACAAAATAATCTCAATCGTTAACAATATCTCAAAACACGATATTCTAAGGATATACAACCCTGTATGATTTGTCCAATGGTGTAATCAGTTGTGATAAAAGAGCCATATTAATCCGAGACACACCAGCTATAGCATGCAAGCGAGTACAGTGCGAGCAATCTGTTTACGTGTATATACGTACGCATCAAGTTGCGCGCGCAAGCTCAGATCAGCTGGCTGTTGTTCGAGCTGTCCAAGGTGCGACGTCACAAACCAGGAGCTCCTCCGCACGCCAAGCGGCCCATTTGGGGGCGGATTAAACAAAAACGCTAAAAACCATTTACAGCTATTTCTGTGAGATTCAAGTCATTTTCAGCATGTCAATCGCCGGTATAAACGAAGGAAAATCTATTCAGTAACATGTAATTTGGCCATTATTAGGAAATATTGTGTATTTTCTCCGTGTGTCTACTTTAATGTTCCAAAAAAAGTGAAGCTTAAGGAAAGAGGAAAAAGTAGTCACGCCAATATATTACATTGTGTTGTAATGAACTAGGCTCTTGTTTTGGAACTATAAGCCATTTTACTGCTTCTTACTCCCTATCCAACAGTGTCCGCGAGCGGGTGCTCTATTTTCTTGATTATTAAAAAAACGAGCTGGCTATGCCCATGTTTTGAGACTATCAATGAGAAGATGAGTAAATGAAGAGTCTAGGGGAAGAAGTACTTAAGTCACATTTTTTCAAAAATGAGTTTATTTGAAAATATAGATGTATACACCATCAGTTTTATTACACTTTTTTTAAATTTATTTATTTATTCTATTTAATTTATTTATTTATTTATTTAATTTATTTATTTTATGAGGGGGGCACTGGCAGTCGCCGCGCTATTCTATGCAGGCGCGGATAGGAGGGGGGGGGGGGGGGGGGCAAAAAGTATGATGTCAGACACATATATCGATACTTACTTTTAAGGTCACACGTCGGCCAACCAAAACCCAATTCTACACATCAAGTTTGCCGGACATTGGTCTCGGGGGGGGGGGTAAAATTTTTTGGTCCTCGGCCATCTGATATACTACATCATTGGCTCAAATAGCATATCCATCATGCTGGGGGTCGGGTAGATTCTAAGTTTGACTTGGGTCGCTTTCATATTTCTTTCTTATACTGTTGATGTCATTCGTGCTTGTAGGCTTTAACGGTTCTGTAGTGATAATAATTTATGTTGTTAATTGGAACTTGATTAATAAAAAATCGGGTCAGTACGTCATCCATTATTTCATTTATTTTATCATGCTTCTTTTTTTTTTATTTATTCATTTGTGGGGTAGCGCTATAGGAGTCGCGCCACTTGGATTCGTTCTTGATCTAACGACCCTGGCCCTGAATCGTTTCAGTAGTGCCCATAGAATTCTGGCGCCCTGATGGTTTTCTACCTCGTGGACGCATATGGTGGGGCGCGGGTGCGGCTAGGCGATGAATGACGTCAAAACTGAATAAGCTGGCTTGCGTGCAAGGTGGGAGTGGTATCATAAAAGGCGGGGATGGATCAAAATTTCCTCTGGGGTGTTTTCTCAGAAGTAAGTTTTTTCATTCTATTAAATGGCTTATCATAGTTATGCTCGGAAGAATTTCATAATTATTACGGTTAACATGGTTGTATTTTCAAAAACTTGATCAGAAATCTTACATTACAGTCCCACCCTCGCCTTTATGGTGTTGTGTTGTTTTGGAGTTTATTATGAAAAATGGCTGTGTTTAATTTCTATGGAGTGTGTGTGTTCTAGTGTTAGTGAAGTTTGACCAAATTGGTGGTTGACTGCGGTCGCCTCCATGTTTTTAATTGGGGTGTTGTTATGGTCAATTTTTTAATAGTTTAATACTGTAATAAATTGAGGAATGGTCCATTATCCGAACACGCAACCATCAATCATTAACTTATACTTGTTAACACGCTACCAACACTGGAACATTCTGAGCCGCACAACGACTAACACTAGCAGAATACGGGCGATTGCTTTATATGAATTACTTAATAAATTGGAAAATAAAGACTTAATACGAACCATTTTCTAGGATGAGTTTGTGGTTTTCTATGTAGATAAACTTGTATCAATCTATTAATCTGTGTGTTTTTCAACTTTCGAAAATGAGTAAATTCACAGTTGGAAAAGTTGGATTTGAAGATAACGACACACCGTCTAGGTAAAACTAAACATGCTGTTTTCAAAAGAACGTAGAGGGCGAAAACACATAATAACGCCTTGTGGCACTATTTTGGGTAAAGGTACTATACTTCCGAGAGTACTTTTGCATTCCATTCTGATTATATCCGCTGACGCGATATAGTCAAACTGAGGTACGGTCAAAGCAAAATATATTAAATAAAAAAGAGAATAGAAAAAATAAACAATAAAAACAATAAAGCAGAAAGATCAGAAAAAAAAGAAAAGAAAAGAAATAGAGAGAGAAAAATGGGGAAAGGGAAGGAAAGAAGAGAGAGAGACGAGAGAGAGAGTTAAAAAGGAAGAGAATTGATAACAGAAAAGAGAGAGAGAGAAAAGAAAGAAAATCATGGAAGGAAAAAGGAAGAGACAGAAAAAGAGAGAGAAAAAAAAGAGAGGAAAAGGAAGAGAAGAAAGAGAGAGAGAGAGAAAAAAAAAAGAGTAAAAAAGGGGAAAGAGACAGAAAGAGAGATAGAGAGAGAGAGAAAAAAAAGAAGAAAATGCATTGGGAAAAAAGAAGAGAGGAGAGAAAAAGAGAGCTAGAGGGAGAGAAAAAAAAAAAGGAGAATGGAGAACCAGAACAATTTTTGTTTTTTTTAAATACAGAGAAGAGAGAGAGAAAAAAGAAAAGAGAAAAGTTAGGATGGAGAAAAAGAAGGGAGAGATAAACAAAAAAAGAGAAGGAAAAGAAGTAAAAGTGAGGAGAAAAAAAGAGAGAGAGAGAGAAGAGAGAAAAGAAGTATGGAGAAAAAAAAATATATAAAAAAAGAAGAAGAAGTAGATTGGGGAGGGGGGGGGGGGACGAAGGACAAGAAACAACATTGGCCTGAAAATAATTTTCAAGAAAAGCCAAAGATAAAAAATATATAAATAAAAAAAAGCAGTGCAAAAAATAGTTGTATCCAATGCTTGGCCATAAATATCAACGCAAGAAGAGAGTATTTAGCGGATTCAGCTTGCTAGGCTGACATCAATCAAGATTCACCGTTGATCGTTTGACCAAGATCAAGCATTACGCGAAGCTTCGAGGTCAACTCACCTATGATATTATTTATTCGCTGAGGTACGATATCTGAGGAAACACAAGCTCGCCCACAACAACGGATATAGTACCGTACCAT
This sequence comes from Paracentrotus lividus, assembly GCA_940671915.1. Lineage (NCBI taxonomy): Eukaryota > Metazoa > Echinodermata > Echinoidea > Camarodonta > Echinidae > Paracentrotus > Paracentrotus lividus. The sequence continues at coordinate 4,018,900 of CALNVZ010003014.1, read as the reverse complement.
GAGAATGCCATTTTGAGCCTGCTCTATGTGTCGTAACCAGATGACTTTTGTAAGCAGGCCGAGTTGATTGGGGATCATTTGGGACGACTCTTTTAACAATATATATATTGGTTGTGCGCTAGCGATTGACGGGCGCCATTTTCCCAATAAGGTTGAACTTCGGCCAGGAACAAAGGCAGTGAAATGCGTGTAATTTTCTCCCTTTTTTCTATGTGTACATTAGAAAAATTATAATTTAAATGGGAAAGAAGTAAACAAAAAAGTTTGTAATGATCGTTAGGTGTAGTTCTTTTTCATCAAGGTAAAGTATCATACAAAAAAGTGGTAAAAAAAAAATCAACTTTTTGTCGAAGGCTTGGTTTAACGAGGTAATGAGTGACTTGTTACTTGTTACTATTTGTTGTAATATGCCAAAGAGGCAGCTCCTTTGAAGCTATACTGGAATGTCTGGTCATATGCCAATGGAGGTGACAAGGTGCAGGGTTTGGGTAGACTCAAAATAGATACCATAAATGAGGCACAAGGGTGCGAAGTAAAAAATTGATTATTTACAGCTATGGGGACGCCACAGGAGGCTGCATCATGCTGATGAAAAAGGTTTAATTATCTATACTCTTTTACTTAGACCGTAGATTTATAGGATAACTCCAGATAAAAGCAAAAAATGCTGCTGACTCACAAATCAATACATTAAAAAAATAGTTCAATGTTTGCATTTAGCTGTACATGAACTTAAAATCTCGGAAGCGAAAAAAAAAAACCGCATGCTAAAACAGCCACTTTGCCATGTTACAAAATTTCAATGAAGAAAGCTGTCTCTGCTGAGCTATCGATAGTCAAACGATCATCAATGTGCGTCACGCAACATTGAACATAGTGAGCTCTGTTACGATCAGGCTTCTGTACAGCAGGCACGGGACATGCCCCCGCACGCACGGAAAACGAAAGAAATTCATGGAAATCAAAGGAGGGACCGTTTGACTGTTTACTTTGACAAGCAAATTTTTATGCTCTAAAATCTAATTGTTTGTTTATTGTGGGACGGATATATCAAGGACATAAGTGGACTAACACATAACTAAATACAGCTATAAATGCCAAGACTCTGATTTACGACACATCTATACCCTCAAATTAATAAGGGGGGGGAAAAAAAAACCGAACGGGTAAGTTTTTTCCCCCCCCCCAAAAAAATAACAAATGGCCCCCTTTGCAAAATGAGTACTAGAACTTCGGTAAACATTTTTAGGGGGAAAATTTCTGGTTTAGGAGGTTGTAATGAACTTTATGCCGGCGTTCGTTCACTCGGTAGACATGACTTATAATAATCAAGTAATCTGGGGCAATTACAAAATCGAAAAAAAACTCATCACCAAAATCCTTGCGGCAAGCAATTTCGCATTTCCAGGCGATATCGGAAGGTCTTTTTGTTCTCGAGATACCCAGGATTTTTTTGTACCAATTTTGCATGTGTACGCGAGAGCGCCATCTTGCGGTTTGGTGGGAGGGTACCTACTTAGACATGTAGATCTAGACACTCTTACTCTGCTCTTAGTCTTACTTCTTCAACATGATAAAATTCTGAAGAGTAGATTCCTTACATTTTTCACACTTACAACCTTATTGGCATGGGTCAATGTCATAATAATGACCATAAACATTTTCTAGGACGTTGCCCTTACATTTTTTCTGGGTGGGCTTTAAGGGTTTTCGTGATGACCAGAAGGTGTGTCAATTTATTGCCGTGTGCTTTGTTTATAGTCTAAGAACAAAGCAATTTGAATGGACCTCGCTTGGCTTTATTAAGTGTGAGTGTTTGGGCAGGTGCGGCACTGTGCAAAATTGTGGGCAGGTATATCTAGTGGACTGCATTTATTGCTGTCAACTAATACAGAGAAAAATAATTTTTGAGCTCTGATTTTTTGTAAATGTCAAAAAATGAATAACTATGAAATAAGTAACTGTGGGATGTTAAGTTAGGACTTGATCTCTTTGGAGGATTTTCTTAATTAAAAAGAATTCTTACTGAATTTCCCCAGTGTATTGAGATTAGAATAACTCAATCTGCATATGGAATGAAATACTGGTCAGCAAAAAATTGTGGACCCTGGAGGAAATCATAACATCTATATGTAGATCTAGACTATATCCGTTGAAGCGCGACCTAAATTAGGTTGCTATCTCTGGTCCAAGAGTAGACACACTGAAATTTGGATCAAATGTGCTGTTCCAACTCTTTCATTAAATCAGGATCCCAGCATTTAAGACAAAATAGCAAAATTAAATATATATTTTCTCTCTCACATAGAGTTGACAAGGATCGCAGTGGACATATATCAGGCAGGATTGAACTCCAACAAGCATTATCAAATGGTAGATTTAAATTATTGTTTATGTATTGTCAAGGTATACTTAGCGTCAAGGAGAATCGAGTTTCCAGTTTTGTAAACATACCATCGAAGACAAAGTTTTTAAGCGGAAAGGATGAGAAAGCGAGTGAGGAGAGAGAGAACCAGATAGAGAAGTCATCTAGGTTTTTGCAACATAAGTTACAACTGATTCTTCAAGGAATAAGACCATCTTTGATATAATTTTGGTGAGACGCAAAATGTGATTCATTCATGCACCTAGGTGGCCATATTTTTTAGAGTCAAAATTTCATTATGAAAAAACGAAATAAATGGCCGCAAATATACAGTGGAAACCCCGGCTAAGGGGTTAGCTTAAAAGTTAAGAACAAGTTAGTTGGACTGCTCTCTTCTTGCAGTTGCCAGAGGAGCTGAAAGTTGGAAAAAGGATTTGTTTCTGATCCGGTGTGTATAAAACAACGGTTGTGGTTTGCACCACAATCGAAAAAAAAACAGAACACAAATCTTTAAAAATGTTACACCTTAAGTTAGTTTTCCTTCCATAATTATTAACGATCCCTCAGTCATTATTGTTTGTGGTGATAGGAACATGGAATCCATTCACCCTGAGACAGTGGCGTCTCATGATGCACCATGTTCGACAGGGGATCATTCTGGTACCATCACGTTTCGCAGGAGTTTGTGCCGCTGTGGAATATGTGACTGGATTGGCAGAACACATTTAGAGGCTATGACAAGGACAAACTCGGGAACAATTGACGCAGAATGAACTCAAACAAGCCCTCACAACGTTTGGTAAGAAGCTCAAACTTTTCAAACATTTTATGGAAGAGAATGGTATTTTTATATGATACAGTCGCTGTGTCAAAAAAATGGTACAGTCGGGAAAAAAATTATTTAGGTGTGAAATATTCAATAAGTGTGTATGTGGTACCAGAAAAATCAGCCAAAAAGATTTTCCTTGCTCGATGCGCGTTTTGTTCTGTATTTTTGCTTTCGTAAAACAAGAAGTTATGCTAAAGATTTTTGTGGCGACGAGAACAAATGAGAATTGAGTACTTTAGTGGCGCATTATGCACGAAAACCTAATACAAAAGGCCATGTGAACGACGTCGCGAAAAATGATTTTTTTCTTAGATTGTAGAAAACTAGTTCATATTTTCAAAAATTACAACGAACCAAAATGTGATGAAAAAAATTGCAGGTGAAAGACTGATCCTTCCTGCCTTTTGAAAAAACAATAGCAAGCTGTGGATTAATCTCATACTATAAAAAAATGTTTTCCACTTGTACCATTTTATTTGTCTTGATGAAACAGGAATGTTCATCTTGTTTTGTTTTGTCTTAGTTAGGATTGCTTTAGGGAAAGACTTAAGTTTTGTTAAATTTCTTGCAGTTAATTGGTGTCTGGAATTGAACAACTTTTAGTTAGTCTTGGCAGACATTCCATGCCCTCTCTCCCAGAAAATAGCTCTGGAGATTCAGGGGAGCATTGTCAATCAAAGTGACTGTCAGACGTTTTATATCGCGACAAACTGTTATACAGGCTACTGAAATTCTTGCATCTGATTGGCTGAAGAGCAATTTGTCGGATAAAATGTCCGACAAGTCCTTGGAATGAATGGCCCCCCAGAGAAAATTTGGAAAAAGGGTTGGAGTGCGTTTAATTCTTGGTTTCATATTCGGCGTGCAAGGTTAATCCTGAAACTTTGAAAATCTGGGAATTTTTGTTCTCACAAATGTATTTGTGAAAACGCATGTTGGTATTTGACGAATAATATGTGAGGCATACTTCATGAAGTATAGATCCCAAGGCTATGCAGAACAAATTGCTCTTCTTCGAGTTAAAACTTTAAAACACTTCCTTCTTTTTAATATAAATTTTGAATGAATTGGTTCTGGTTTCTTTGATGCTGGTTGCAAAACAATTATTGTGGGAAATAATATCCTTTTTTTTTTTTAAGTCATCAAGTCATAATCCAAATTCCAATTTCATTTTCAATAAACTTGGAGGGTTTATTCTAATATATCAATAATATTATAGTGTACAATATTCAATCCATCGCTCTTCATAAATAGCTGGGTTCACATTTTAAGTAGAAATGGCGTCTGGTGGTTTTAATAATGAAATTAAAATAAACGTAAATAAATTAATAACATAATTCATATTTGTCTTTTATAAGGCTAACCGGCTCTCAGATAGATTGTACAAGTTTGTTGATTCCGCAAATTCGACAGCGTAGTGGGAAAAGGTATCACTAGCATTTATTGAATGATTTCAATTCCAGTGGTTGCTGTGTAATACAGGGTTTGTAATCAACAATTTCAATTTGACAGTTTATAACAGGAAACTTACACTACCAACCTAGAAACATTTTGGTTGAAAAATTGAGTGTCATAAACTATTTTTAGTCTCTTAAATCATGAAGGAAAGTTGAGAGTGGAGTAGTTGACCAATTTTAAATATGTGGTATATTTTAAACCAATTGCCGGTAGGGTAAATGCTTTTTAAGCAGATATTGTGATCTTCTGCGACATTAAAGTGAGAAAATAGTGAACTGACGCAAGTCGCCTCTCATTGACTGTGTTATAAAAAGCTAGTCTTATTTTTTTTCCTTTTTAAAAATAATTATTGATAATACAGTTACTAAATTAGGCCTATAGAGTTTATTTGTAGCGGGAAACTAGAAAAAAATTTTTTTGGGGGGTGAAAGGTACTAACTTGTTTTGTCACTTGGTAACTGTACATAGTCTTGGCAGTAAGAATGTATTAAACGCCAAGCTTGAGTTCTTACAGACCAAAATAATTTGAGTATAAATCTGTATAGATATGTCCTCACATTGTTCCATTCAACATATACATTGGGTCCTACACAAATTATATTCACGTTTCGATAATGATTTCAGAAAAGAAATATATGAAAAATATCGTAACGTCGTCAAATGAGAACTGTGGGAGTAGACCGATTGTATTGTCTCAGTCAGCGGCACAACATTACACACACAGATCCGGTGCGAATCGCATGCACATGATATACCCGTAGACTTTCCAGCGTGGCGCATGTTAAATCACGCATGTGCTTGGAACGGGCCGTCTAGATACAGAAATTTAGTGCTTATTTTGCTCTTTTCTCAGGCAAATTCGCAATTTTCTGTAAATTCTTTTGTGTGTAGCATTTATTTCATATGGCTTGAGATTCTGGTATGAAACAAGAATGTTTTGATTTATTTAATCATGACTTACTAACTCTAGATTATCTTTAAGTAGTCGAATTTGTGGTGTTTATCATGCAGAGTGGGTCTGTATTTTAAGACTACACTGCTCAGAATGCTGCATAATGGGGTTAGGATTTGGACCAGATTTGGGAAAGGTGTGAGGACTTTTCAAGCATCAAGTAAATGTTTATTAGAACTGAGAGATGTTTCAGTAGATTTTGCCTGATGTAGACATTTGTATTTAAGCACTAATCTTTGTGTCTCGTGTTCTTTCCACTCATGGGTTTGCGAGCTCAGTTCATTTCAGGCCATTACGATACGAACAGGAAACGGTGCTGGATCCGTAGACTGCAACTATGAACATATTTCTTATCATTAGTTTTCAGCCATGGAAAGTAAGAGAGGGGTTCTAGCCAGTACAGGTCCGACTCCCGATTTAAGAGATGAGGTGCTCGGGACCCAAGTTACCGTCTTTGTAATAAAATCAGGGGGCATTTCCAATCAAAGGACTTGGTCGGACGTTTGTTATCCCGACAAAAACCCTGGTTGATAGAGCTACTGAAATGCTTGCATCTGATTGGCTGAGGAGCAAATTTTTGTCAGATAAAATTGTCCGACAACCTTGATGAAATGCCCCCCTTGTTAGCACACAACGAACGCACGAGCACATACACACCAGGGGAAGCATTTCAATCGAAGGAATTTTGGGTCAGACCATTTTAATCCGACAATTGTGTTCTCAGCCAATTCAGGATGCAAGCATTTCAGTAGCTTATAACAGTTTGAAGTGAAAACGTCTCGAGTCTCAATTGCTCTTTTAATGAAACGCCCAAAGACGTCCGACAAGTCCTTTCATGAAAGCGCCCTTCATGAAAGGGACTTGTTGGACGTTTCATCAGACAAGATCAGTTATAGAGGCTGACTGAAATGCTTCATCTGATTGGGTCTTAGAGCAAATTTGTCAGATAAAATGTTTCGACAAGTCCTTGATGAAATGCCATCCTCTGAGGCAACATATGTTTGACATTACGAGCGCTCGGAGAATTGAGTCATTTTAAAACACAATCTCATTGCATCTGTGGTCTCGTTAATAATGGGAGTGAGACTGTATCCAAATGATAGTTCATCTATTAAGGTATGTAGCTAGCCTTTTTCAACGAAATTGCGAAACTAATCGACGGAACTTGGCATGAACTGTAGAATATATCGACCTAGTTAACGTGTACGTATTCAATCTTGACAGGTCATAGGGTGCTCACGATCAGATAAATACGAAACGAAAATCTGACTACCAATCTTGACGCAAGCTCCATCAACATACGTTGATATTACAGGCGGCGTGCAGTACGGACCGACACAGCAAGTATACACGGCGCAATGCAGCGTGCATTATTCCCTTCTGCGCTATTTCGGTCAGGCAGTTCGCAGGCCTGTACGGTAGTTATTTTTCGAGGTTTGACGGGAAAAGAATAGGAAGGAATTTGATAATTACGCAATATACGATATTCAACAAATATACACATTTGAGCTTAATGCATTTGTGGGAAGTTATAGTCATTGGTATACTTCTACTATAAGATCCTCTAAAAACTAGAAATTTAATATTTTTAGCCTGCAAAAGGCTGACACTACCTTTAAATGCTTGTATCAGATGGAAGCTCATCAAGCCTTTGTAAGGCTGATTGAGGTTAAGGGTACTATTCAATGCGATTGAGGGGGGTGGGATGTAAATTCATATAAAGTTATTTGGCAAGCAATAATGAAATTTAATGATTAAGTTTTGTATTATTTATCTGAAATGTACATGTAAATATATGTAATGATTTTGGGGTTATGGTGGCATATTAAGAAATGGTAAGATATGTTTCATTGTATATAGAGCTATTCATTAAATTTTGTTAGTTAGGATTGAATTGATGGAATATTTCCTGACCAAAAGAAGGCGAAAATTGAATTATAACTTTTTTCTGTGACTAACTGTAAATTTCTTAACATATCCCCTAAGATACCAAAAACATATGCCAGAATTGAACTGAACCCTTCCACCTATCTCATACTCTTGATTAATTGAACCATTTATGGAATCATGAAATTTTTCAGAACGATAATAATGAGATCGTTAATTTCAGATAGACATTATATAAGCGATTCTAAATTTTGCTTATGAAATTTGTAACGATTTTTGCATAAGAGAGAGTATTTCAACTGCCTTTATATTTATATTATATTTGTATCCATAATTGCATGTATATATCGTGAAATGGTTCACTTTCTATAGTCGTGTGGGAGCAATTTTGTGTCTTTTATAGCTTGATTACTTTAACCAAAATTTTGTGAATTTAGTGGAAAAGTGCTTGTTTGGGCTAGACTTTTTGATTTTTGCGATGGCAAACACACATAATCGACCCAGCACTAAAAAAAGGATCTGTAGAATCCCCCAATTCCAATCTTTAGGAATTGAAAAGCATGGGGTTTAATGTATATGGAGCTAAAAACTATTATCCTGGCCACCCAGCTGTTGGGCTTTGTAAGTTAGCGCTACATGTTATGCTGCAAGTAGGTTAAGGATTAAGTGCATGCATGTCTGTTTGGGCGCTCAAAGTGTGGCATACGTTTCGTATGTTCAACACAAGTATACAACTTCTCTATTCTTATGTATTCCTTCTGCAACATGTTCTGCCAGGAAGAGAATATTAATTCAGGATCGGAGTTTATTAATATATTATACTATTATTGTTATGGTATTGGTACTAATTCACATCATGTTAAAAATTTCCCAAAGCATATCGACAGAAAGTGATTTGAGATTTGAATAATCATGTCTCGGTTTATGCATAATACTAATTTGCTGGAGTGGTAAATAGAATCTGCTGGCATCATGATTCAATGGGAAAGTGGTAATAAGAAAGGAGATATACCTGAAACTGATATTATGGCGAGTGATTATCTCAGCGAGGAGGTTATAACACACATGCAAACACTTATTTTGCCTGGAGAATCA
>CALNVZ010003014.1:3947401-4005269 GCA_940671915.1 Paracentrotus lividus | reverse complement strand
GACAAAAAAATAATAAATAAAATAAAAAAATGGTAGGGTAGGCATTTTTTCCATCCCACATGAAATGTTCATTGAAATTTTCTTCTTTAACTTAATAGGATTTTTTTGTGGATTGGTGTCAGACAATCACAGATCCAGGGGAAAGGGGGCTGCCCGTTAAGCACAAAAAATTGGAAAAGTGCCCTAGAATGGGTATACCACTGCCACCCCCTCATGTATATTCCAAAAGGTTTCAGTATGGTGCTACAAAAGGGCAAATGGCCTGTTCTTATAAATTATGTCTGACAGGCGCAGATGCAGGGGGATCCGCGCATGATTTTTATTCTGTTAAAAGGAGCCCCCATTTTTTTAAAAAGGTATTGAACCCCCCCCCCCCGTTATATAGGGTATATACATTCAGCAATGATACTCACAAACCATATGAAATCAAGAGGATTGTTTGGTTTTGTTAAAAAGGACAAAAAAACAATAATGAATTGCCCCAAACAGGAAACCCCCATTTCATAAAATTAATGATTTTTAGTGGAAGAAGTACTTAAGTCCATGGTTTTAGTGGAAGAAGTACCTAAGTCCATAGTTTTAGTGGAAGAAGTACCTAAGTCCAACTTCCGGCTTATTGATTATCGGAGATCGATAAGCATAAAATGACTGAAATTTGCCACGTATGCTTCTTCTCCCTTAAAAATCATCTCCACAAAGTTTGAATCTGAAATTCAAAAAATTGTGATGTGCAGGATAGTTTGAAATATTCAAACCCTTGTATCTCAAAACTAGTATTATGTGACTTAAGTACTTCTTCCACTAAACTCTTCAAATTGTCTTCAAATTACTACTTGACAATAGTTAGCCCAATTTTCACCCTTTTCGCTCCAAACGTTTCTATAATAAACACACGAGTCAACGGCGAAATATTTACCCGTGTGCCACTCACACAAATATTTCTGTGGTGCCACCTAAGTGCGACAACTACGATCTGTGATCGATCTCTCAGCCCGACGCTCAGTATATTTCTTTTTATAACAATAATGTATTATCTAACTAATGGCGTTGTAATTAACAGAAAATACACGTATGTGTAGTACGTTTGATTTCGGTTAATTCTGTAAGCTGAATATGAGCACAAGAATATTTAGCACAAAAGCAAATTGTTCAAACAAAAGCGTAGCAAAATGCGCAAGGGTGTCAAATTGATACCCCGCTGATTTTGAACTGGTGTCAAACACAAAGGGAGACCGGGGATGGACGTTACAAAATTCACATTTCGGGCCAGATAATTCTAATGAAAGTACTCACACACTCCATTTTGGGTCTGTAGTTAGCCTATTATGTTGGCTAAAACTTGAGGCACATAAAACTTGAAAACATGTAAACACGAATTAACTACAGCTTAATTAATGAAGACATTTTATTTTAACAACTTACCCCGTATACGAGGTAAGTATGTTACACCATACGGGGTAAATTGTTACATTGTAAACATACGGGGTAATTTGTTACAATGTGTATATCTCTTATACCATACTTTTGTTTCAACTGTCCAGTTTCTTGGTATCGTTAACAGTAGATCAAGTAAAGCTCTAGAATAGACTAAAGTAGTAATAGAAATATCAAAATATTAACACCTGAAAATTGAAACAAAATTACTTTACATGTGTAATGTAATTGGGGTAGGTTGTTACTTCGACATGGGGTAGGTTGTTGAAACAACCTACCCCATGGGTGATTTTGCACATAAAATCAAGTGTAGCAAAGCCATTAGGCAGAATTACAGGGCATGGCTAAGGGGTATATTAGTGACATACATGTACTATATTCACAATACCAGACTATCATCATGTGCCTTCAGTTGTAAGAACTATTACAAATTTTAATTTTTGTCAAAAATTCACTTGGAACTGTAAAAAATGTTTTTTGTTGATTTACTTTTTAATAAAACAACGGAGAAACCTCACGACCGGCAGTTCATCACAGCTATGTGTAGGCTGTATATAGATGCCAGTTAGCACGAACTCTCTTGTTCCAACTTAGCACACTGAGAACTGTAACAACTGACCCGTGTAACTTCCATCCCCGGTCTCCCCTAATTAATAACCGGAGGTAAATCATAAACTTTTTTTTTTTTTTTACCAATTAGCAATTGTCCATTTCACAATAATAATAAGAAAACAATCAAGTACATTTACGTTGTGTTGTAAAATTTTTATTAATTTTATTTGCTTCATCAAATGAAATATATGATATGACTGACCAGGAAGTGACAACTTCCTGGACTGACAGTATTTTCAATATATTTGAGAAATTATTTATAGAGAAACATCTTCATAAAAGACATCTTTATGGCAAAACTTTTCGTTATTGCTTATATTGTTGGCAAATAAAAAGCTGTGCGTGTATTCTATCCTTATCTGTTTGCATTTTCAATATGATAATAAATTAGAAATATATTTCCAGCATGAAAAGTTGCTTTACCACAGCCATGACAGCATAAAGGTTGCACCGGGTTGTTTTTTTTCTTCAGTTTTTTTGTTTTGTTGTCTGTTTGATTTTCAGTATCTGTTAGTTATATCCATCGTATATATTACGAATTATAAAATCTAGTATTATTTGCAAGTAGATAATATTTTATTAGGTCAATTCAAAAGCTTTGTTTACGGGTTTAATGTTTGCTGGCGAATTTTTTGCAATATTTTGGAGTCCGTATTTCTTTTTTAAATGTTTTTATTTTTGATATTTTAATTTTATGATTATTTTTTCCCCAGAATGCGGTAGCCATATTGTCTACAGTATAATAAATATTCTTGGTTTAAACATATTCATAATACAAACGTTCGAAGTGCCAAATGGATGGTGTCATTGTTTTTTCGTAGATTAGTTCGCAAATTTGTTTCAAGAGCCAAATGAGAATCAAGACAAGAGATGCGATGACCCAAGATATTAAAAAGGATTCAAAGGTTACTACACAGAGACTAGCATTCATCACGTAGATATGAAATGCAAACACAGCTACAACCATTGCAAACATCAAAAGTAGTAAAGGCGCACAGCTTCTCATTATGTTGATTCTTGATAGAGGCATCTTGTCCTCATCGATTTCCTCAACGACATCAACGTAAACAGCATTTGAGCTGTTATTATTATTATTGTTATTGCTGTTGTTGTTATTGTTGCTAAAGTTATAATTTTCCATTTCCTTATGTACCCAGTCTAAGTAAATACTAGACATGAATGGACGGTCACATGCATCATTCCAACCAGGGTTGTAATACCAAGGGGTTTCACATTCAGTATAGATATACTTTTCAGTTCGGTATACACCCCCTGGTAATTCCTCTGGCAATGATTCAATGGTGAAGGTTGATGATGTTGTGGACTCTGATCGGGTAGGAAGTAAATCGTCTTCCTTTTCACAGGAGACGGAGGGTAGACTGTCGACGAGGCCGAAACGGGAAGAGAGTGACGACTTGGATTTGCGCTCTCGATCGAGAGTCAAACAATCCAAAGACGGTAAGGATTGAGATTTACAAAGTGGAGCCAAGTTGGCTTCCCCGTTAATCAGCTAGCTCATCTTCCAATGTCTGTTTAGCCGGTGCTGTAGGACTATCTAGACTGGCAAGTGTACATGTAGACTGAGTGTCTGCGGTATTCTCGGTCTCATCACAATCGGCTTCTGATGGGGATTTACTGGACTTCAAGGAATGGATACTAGGCGATGACTTAACCGATGTCTTGACGTTATCAATATCGCGTTCGATAGTTACGTGACGATATTTTCCTCGGTGTTGATGTCTGTTGTGTCGACGGAACGGCATCGCCAGGATCTTTACAAAACCAAAGGCAAGCACGCCAGATACAACTGCTACTATAACATTTGCAGTGGTAATGAGAATGTTCAGAACGTTCATTAACACTGCAGTAGCAAAATCTGAGTAAGCCAGGTTGATATACTGGATGATGACAAAACTCAGACGTGCTGCCAAACATAGCGACATCCATGCGAGACACCCGCGTTCGAGAATATCTTGAGCGGATGATTTAAGAGGGCGTGGGATGAGGGGATATACCACTTTAATCCCTTCTGAGGATGTGGTCACCAAGGCGCCTTCTGGGTTGTCCATCTCCTAGTCCATGTAGGAACTCTCGATGCCCAATGGCATCACGCTTCTGTAAAGAAATAACATATTAAACAATCTTCAATTAACAACTATGACAGTCTAAAGATGATTTTTCACTGAATGTTTTTCCATTGCTTTTAAATTAAAACGAACCAGTATGCCCCTATCATATCAGATAGGGTTTAATAATTTAGAAAATAAACGAAAATGAACATCCTCGATGTTCTCGATTCTTTTGGGTTCATTTTCTGGTGTTATCGTACTAGTATAATAATCATCCTAACCTCAGTTAAGATGTGGCGCTCTCCTTCCATTCTTTAGGGCCTATATTCATAAGATGTATGATCGAGGTCACCAGGACACCTGACCTCCATCTCCACCAATGAGAGGGTAGCTGCTTGGCATTCTGGGAGACGATAGTCAAGGTGAGCGGTGGTTCCGGGTTCGATCTCATTCCTGCAGCATACCATAATAATAATAACAACAATATCGTTTTATTTACCCAGGGTAGCCACTTCAGTTCTGACAACTGTTCTCCCAGGGGGACCTGCATGATGTTATTATTACCCCCAAGCTCCTTGTTAAAAGGCAACTTTAGGTACCATTTTTGGTAGTCTTTGGTATGACTCGGCCGGGATTCGAACTCACGACCTCCCGTTCATGAAAGCACGGAAGGCTACGTTTTAAGGGCGCTCTAACCGATTTCGCAGAAGAGAGAAATGTTGATACCTTTAAATGGATCATGCGAATAATTATATATTCTTTTGAACAATATAGTAAATGTGTATTAACAGTATCTAAGGAGATAAAATAAATGTATTTCTTACCAGTAAGAAGATTTGCCGCTTATATCTGTCACTCTGGCAAAGATGTCATTGTCCCTGAGCCGACGTCTGTTCTTCAAGGAAGCTGGTTTGCTTTTTTGTAAGAACATCGTACATACCCCAGGGACTGGAAAATTTTTCTATGATAAAACATAATTTAAATACATTAGGATAGCTTGTGATGCATGGGAACGCAATTTTGCTTTTTAATTAAACCGCATTACTCTTCCTCCCCCGACCCCCCCCCCCACAAAATAAAAACAACAGCAGCAACAACGATCAAAGAAATTAAAACAAAAACAAAACAAAACAAAACTCGACACAAATAGCAAAGAATCAAATCCTTACATGGAAAGGATTGAGGGAAGGGATCAAGATTTTATTCATATTTGTTTCTGTTTTTCGTTTTGTAAAGATTCCGAATGAAACGTAAATGGATTTAGGCCGTTGGGATGTTATAAAGACAAGTCATTTATTAATTGTTGAAGACAAATTAATAAATTGTTTGTCTTTTTCCAGAATGAAGAAAAAAAAGTAATTCTTAATGTCATCCTAAACTAATAATATTACTCATGATGTTTATCCTTTCCCGTTCTGCTTATCTATAACTATAAGACTTAGAAGTGGATCACTGATAGCAATAATTAAATAAACAATTCATCGGGGTGATGACAAACCTTGGTTGCCATTGTTGTCAGCGTTATTACAAGCACGGCGATCAGGAGCAGGACGATGAGGGGCGAATCGAAGTATATGAGCATCTGCTCTAAGGTTACATGACCACCGCACTCATCGATTTCAGTTACACTGGTCGTCATCATGCTGACTTCAATTCAGAAATGAAATCAAAATTCAATTCAAATTAAGCAGCTACGAAATATCAACATGTTATTTCATTTATTGAACATTCAACTATTTCTTTACCAATCGAACTTTGGGCCGTTTGCATTAAAAAAAAAATCACCTATTCTTGGATTTTGACTTTACATTTGAATTCAGTTCAGTGATAATTCCAAAGTTATAAAAATATATAACTACCATCCGAGATAATAACGGAAATATATAACAATAGCTTAATAATAGATAATATATGAGCACAATTCTAGTATTAAAATGAAAATACTGTCATGCATACGACGAATGTGTGCACTCGCCTAAAAAAAAAAAAAAAAATAAAATAAAAATTAAAAAAATTGAAACATGTTTCTATTTTAAAATTTATCCTTTTTCAAGTTTTTGTAACATACACACAAAAAATGAGAACTTGCATATATGAGTGATCACACTCAAATATCCAAGTATTTTTGACAATATAGTGACACACATCCATGAGTGCTTTCACTCAATAAAGCTACTTTGAAAACGCACCTAATCGAGTATTTTGAATTTGACAATATAGTGACACACCAAAATGAGTTATTTAATTAACTCATTTTATTGATAACATAACTAATTTGTTGAGTACATTGCACAAACTAATCTAGTGAGTAACGCTTTACATACTCAGAGAGTTAGTAAGTAAAGGTTTAAAACTCATCAACTTGCGTGTGATGAGTTTGTGCAACCTTTACTTACTGACTCTCTGAGTATGTAAAGCGTTACTCACCAGTGAGTCCTATTCCTTTTTGTTTGTTTGTTGCCTGTTTTTATAATGATATTTGGAATGTTCCGATGATATACACATCTAACCAATACACTGCATTACTCACTTCAGTGCATCAATTCACACAAACAATACATTGCATTGATCAATGCATCAAATTACTCAAACTGTGTACATGACTGACAAAGTAATTGGAAATCCATGCATGTTAATCTAGTTGTTAGTGTTATCAGACGATGTATATCATCGGAACATTCCAAATATCATTATAAAAACAGGCAAACAAACAAACAAAAAGGAATAGGACTCAACCAAAGACAATATTAAGAGCATCCAGGCTCTCCGCTCCCCGTACCGCTCACATAAACAGAGTGTAACGCTATGGTTCCGTATACATGTACGTACGTATACGCGTAGAACATACCTCGTGTGCAGTCTCGATGTCTACTCGTGATCCGAGTAGGCGTACCGGGCGCAACATTGTAAAAGTACCGCATAGCCCGTAAAATTACTCTCAAAGACTTTCACGCAGACTTGAGACGTACGAAGACGTGTCGTAGCTTACTCATCTAGTGAATTACAGCTATATAGAATTTCTCAGCAATTCTCACTTTACTCGATTGTTAGTGTTTTCACCCGATCATCCACCAAGTCGTACAAGTTGAAGAGAAACTCACTTGCACATTTGTTTTACGTAATTGAACATGTAAAGTTACTAAGGGATACACAAGAAAAAAATTTATGGAGTATATATAGGCCTACTCAATAATTTTTTTTTTCTTGAGTATCCCTTAGTAACTTTACATGTTCTGGAAGAGCGGGTGTGTACTTTTAACAGAAACACAGATCTGAAGTAAAAATACGTGATATACGAATAAAAGCACTCGCCCCAGAGTAGCAAACGGGTTTTACTCATGGAAACTAGTCTTATATTTTGTGTGTACATTTTTTTCAGTCAGCGTATTTCATTTTTAAAATAAACGAAAAAAATAAATGAAAGAAAGTATAATCATAACGATTTTAAATAGTTTTCTACTTTTAAGAAAGGCACAATCATTTCATTGTTAAGGCTTATGCACTGATTTTAGTTCAATTCAAAGTTCATTTTCCACATAATTTATTCCGAAAATGAACACTAATCATGATTTTTTTTTACCGATGAGTCAAAATAACGCTAGGCTAAACACGATGTTAATTATATTTAATCGACGTGATTCCAATGTGTTGAACGTTGAAGAGTTTATCTAGGGTAATTATCGCATTTATCACAAAAGATTCTTATTCATGTTATTTATGATGTATTAGTGAGAAAATATGTTGCTTTCTTTCTTTCACTTATGGACTGCACAAAAAGGCGTAAAACTACTAAAGAAAAGAAAGAAAAAAAAAAAACCTACCTGTGATGCTGACAAATAGGTCTTGTAATTTTTCAAATTCTCCTACAGACTGTTTCTTATTTTCAGCTTTTGTTAGTTGCAATCTCCAATGTATTGTTCTGGATCACACTGCAATTGGAGAATTTAATTACGTTGTGAATGACACCGGGTGGTTTCCAAAACAAAACCGAGCAGTGGAGCGCGCAGATGGTAAGCGCATTATACATTGTTACATCATATTTCCTATTGTGACGTTTATTGTGACATAGTTTCAATGCGTACGTCATTTACGCATGCTAGGAATATTTATAGTAAAAATGTTATGAAAGGGTGCGTTAATAGTAAAACATTTCACAAATGCGCCCAAAGCAAGCTAAATAACTTAACAATACAGTGCGACCAAGAAAATCTAACATTTGGAGCTTCGCAGTAATTTATGCAAGATTAAACATTTTGATGTATGTTTTAGGAATTTTATTCGTTGTTTTGCACTTCAACGAGAGGGGGTGACGAGTGGGTCTGACGAAAGAGGCTGACGAGAGGGGTTGACTAGATGGGTTAACGAGAGGTCCCGACTAGAGGGGCTGATGAGGGGTTAACAAAAGGGGCTGACGAGAGAGGCTGACGAGAGAGGCTGACAAGAGGGGCTGACGCGACGGGTTAACAAGAGGGGTTGACGAGATATGGTGATGAGAGGGGCTGACGAGAGGGGCTGAGGAGATATGGTGATGAGAGAGACAGACCAGAAGTGATGACGAGAGGGGCTGACGAGAGAGGTTGACGAGAGGGGCTGACGAGAGGGGTCGACGAGAGAGGCTGACTAGATATAGGTTAACGAGAGGGGCTGACGAGATATGGTGATGAGCGAGACTGACCAGAAGTGATGACGAGAGGGGCTGACGGGAGGGGCTGACGAGAGGGGCTGACGAGAGGGGTTGACGAGAGAGGCTTACGAGAGGAGCTGTCGCGAGGGGCTGACCAAAGATTTTAATTAGTTTACTTATAAATCACTTTTTATTGTTCAACAAAGGGAACACAAATAAAGCCCATGTTGCTCGTTTTCAACACAAGTACTATTTTGGGACATTCTGAAAGGGAGGACTTGTCCATTATCCTTCCTTAGAGCACTCGATAACCAGACGCTGTAATTTCTTAAACAAAAGGGTAAACAAAGGAAAAATGTCCCTAAAGTGAAATTAAAGAATTAGGGGATTGTGAGTAAAAAAAAATAAAATCATAAAACATGTTTCCAATTTATCAAAAAACTGTTTTCAGGTCTTGTTTATACCTTTTCGCAAATGAATACCCCCCCCCCAAAAAAATAAAAAAAAAAAAAAACTACACAATGTAAAGCATTTAAAAAAAAAAAATAAAAAAAAAAAGCAATACTGAGAGAAAATACATTTATTTCTACCGTTTCTGAGGAACATTGAGTGTTGTATTGCAAAGACGGTTAAATGCAAATTTGTGCCACCAAAATTATCAAATATCTCATTTCTTATTGGAAATATACTGTTAATTTTGGAGCACTCGAATTTTTCCATTTTTATTATATATTTTGATGGATAATCATGAACTCTGATTTTGGTGTGCATCTCCTTAGCAACGGCGCTAAAGAGAATATATCTTGGATTTTTATTTTTATTCTTTTTTATAATATTGTACCAGGCGCGGATCCAGGATTTTCCAAGGGGGGGGGGGGCAACTTTGAAAAAAAAATATAGCGACTTTTTATTTTCACTGACCTGTAATTATGGGTTTTACACCTTTTTTTGAGCTGGGGGAAGATGTGCTATTTGTTATTGCTGAACTTTCCAAGATTAGCTGAAGCTGAACTTCAGATACATTCTATTTCCTGCATTTTTATTCATTTTTTGGGTTCTATCCTGCATAATGTTCTTGTATTCAAACCTTGATATTACACTGTACCACGTAATTTACCTTGTTTGAATGTACTGCATGCAGTGAAATGCAACATGTCATGTATGCATGTACATATTCAAGGCCCCTTGTCACTTGGGGAGTGGCCTCGCGTTGCGTTAAGTTGGCATTTTCAAATCAAGTTTAACACAGGTCGCGAGAGTTATGCAATGTTGACAAAGGATTCCCAGAGTTTATTTTCAACTCTAGGAAACGGTTCGAAACCTAACCCAACTCTCTGCAACTTAGGCTGTCCTAACGTAATGTTAACCCAAAATGAAAATTTTGTGCAACCTTTCTAGACTCCCTAAGTGACATGGGGCGTTACAATTTATAACTTCGTTGATGAAAATTTAATGTAAATTATACGTACTTCATTTTGGATATCAGAAACTCTCCACCCGTGCTTCGCATTCACATTAAAAAAGCCCTTCCCCCTTCCCCCGTTTCTCTTTCTTAATTACCCCCCCCCCCCCATTATCCTAATCACTACAACCTCCGTCTTCGTCATCACCATCAAGCTATCGCTATTAGCCTCATCGCCTCCGTCATCATTCGTCACTTTCATTATCACCATCATTATGATGATCTTAATCATCTTCTTCATCACATTATCATCATCATTTTCATCATTTTCTTTATCATCATATCAACATCATCATATATATTTATTATTGTGATTTTTGTACAAGAATCATGCCAGATATTCCTCTATCCATGATAATGAATGATGGATGAAAAATGAAACCGTTTATGAGGTAGACTGGGTCATTCAAATCGAGTGTCAGAGCATTTTGTGGATCTTTCTCCCCACCCACCCCACACACACACACACACACACACACACACACACACACACACACACACACACACACACCACCACACACACACACACACACACACACATTCACACATCTCCGATCCTCACTACATCATTTCACTAAAAGATATATAAAAAAGAGCGAAAAATATGATGTGTTTTATCATTTTTATTAAGTGAAACCAATAATAATAATAGACCATGCAGGGAGATGTGAAGGGTCTTGACCATGCATGCATGCATTTTGTTTACAAAACAGAATATTTGAATGCAAAAACACTTTCTGTTAATGTTCAACTCATGTTCTTATAATCATTAAATTTTCTTGTCAAAATGTATAACTTATTACAATGGGTATGAAAAATTGAAATTGTACCTCAAAATGCTTAGAGCCTAATCCTACCCCTTATCTATCATTTCATACCAATGAGGGGGGGGGGGGCTGCGGCAGCTACTGCAACCCCCGAGTATCACCCGTTGAAAAAAATGACATACACAATCGATAGGAACGTTTATCACATGGATGATGGATGGCTGGTGTAATAGGGTTTAATTAATAAACCGGAATGCGTCACCAAACTGTACTTAAAGTTAAACCAACTGAACTGTACAAGTCTTATACACTCTAGAAAATAAAAGGGTTGACAGGGGTAAGGAGTGCCAGCGTATTTATAATGTACGGACAACCTGAATATGAAAGGTGAGGTCGTCGACCCTAGAACAACAAAAAGCAAAAAATGAAATAGAAATATCAGTAAAGGTTTAAAGATGATAAAACAACGAAATTATTAGTAACCTAAGTTTCAATTAATATTAGTATGTTACGTCACCTTCGAGCTGCTCTCCCGCATGTTTTAAGTCAGAACGTTGTGAAATCTTTTGGTGAATTTTCATCAAACCTTTACTTTTCTTTCATTATTCTGCTTTTATCAAAACCAACTTAATTCAAAAGTGAACTTCCCATTGAGGAGTCAAATATTTTTTTTTAGCAAACAAATCCAAATTTTTACTATAAGTCCGATCATCTCAATTAAATTGTTGCAAAAATATCCTTCGAATTTAAAATTACTCTATATTGTAAAGGAAAAAATATCATTATAATGATATCTTTTTAATTTTTTTTTTAATTCATTCAAACAAATCTAAACAGGACAACAAGATCAGATTTAACAATGTTAAGAGCTGTTTTACGTCTTGGTCCTGGTAAAAATATTAATATTGTGTATCTACATTTTCTTCAATTTACTTCAATTATCAAATGCGATTAAGTTAATTTCAGTATCATTCCCTTTATGGTCTTCAAATATGAGGTCGTTCGTAAAGTTGTCGTTTCATATATGTAGTTTTAATAATGATGTGAACTTTCTACATTATACATTACAGACAAAATATGTATAGTCAATTAATGGGCACAATTTTTTTTTTTAACAAAGTGAAATGAACTTACATTTAAATGTTACACATGGGGATGGACAATGAATCACACAGCTGTAAGAAAATTTTATATTTCGGTATTATAATATGGATAGAATGAAGTTTTCTTTTTTAATTTTTTTTTATAAACACACGTCTGGCGGTTGATGGTAATAGTGCCGCATTCATGATAACAATGTAGAATGCTTACGTTATAACTTTAATGATTTAAATATCAACATGGATAATTAAAACAAAAATACAAAAAAGAAATTTACGCTACACATCCGACATTATGGTGAAGGTCAATTCAATTAAGTCATAAAATATCAAGTTCAAATATTTACCACAGTCATGACTAGTCATACAAATCAAATCAGATAATAAAAATGGTAAGATTACACTTTAATTGACTTGATATCATACCAAGTATAAAACTGAATGAAATTGAATGACTCAAGGAACTCGAATACAACATAACCCATTTCAGGCAAATCAAGAATTGGTCCGTATTGAAGTGCGGAATAACATTACAAGAAATCCGATTTCCATCAAAGCACTTAACCAACAAATATGAAAATAGTCGTATCCACATCGTATGCGTTCTATAAGGTCATTCCTTTTTTTCAAAAATTAAGTAAGGTACATAATTCATAATCTGAATAGTTTATGCGATGTTAGAAAGTGTCCTCATTCAGATAGTGTATATGCACAATACATATTATCTTATATAATTTGTAAGCTTTTTTGTTACAATATAGGCTTGACTTCCAAATTTTGAGAATAAAAACATACAAAAAAGTAATATGATTTAGCATACATGGCAAGTAATTTGGCATCAAAACAAATACGCCCCGCTGGTACCGAGTTACACCTACGGTATAAGTTTTGCCTAAAAAATATTGACAGGTCTAAGGCCCCTCTTAGCCCCTAGCAGTAGTCTGAAAAGCATAATCAGACTCAAAAACAATTTAAAAATGCTAAAACAACTTCGACATAATATAATTTGATCGGTGTACTATCGGTCTGTAAACATGCAGTGCGTATAAAAAAAAAGGTAACCTATTTTAGAGGACCCATGTTCCAAGCTCATTTGTTTTTGCTGTTCATATGTAACATAATGAAAGACAAACTCTCCACCTTTCCAATGATACCTTTCTTGAATCATAAATATAAAGCATTATTGAATAAAATGCAAATTAGGATGACATGTACAGATTCAACTTTTTCCAGGTTTTAGATAATGAAAGAAGACTGAGGGAATGCTGTCCCTGTTGTCCCTGAGTATTAGCTAGTATTGACTAAGAATGCGTGCGATGATGTGTGACTCCTTTGGAAGCATCCACTCAGTCTTCCATCCTTCGACAAAAACTTGGAAAAATGGATTTGTACCTGACACCTTTTTTTGCAATTTATTTGGCTATACGTTAGATTTACGACTCAAGAAAAGTATCATTATGAATGGGAGAAGTTCGTCTTCAATTATATGATAGAAATAAATATCCCAAATAGATGAGCTGGATATATGGCCCTTCAAAATGGATTTCCTTTTTTACGATACACAATGTGTATCAATTTTGTGTGAAATGATATCTAGAACTCCCCATTGGATGCAGAACGACCCTCACTGATACTACTTCCAGCTAAAACCGGTTCTCTTGCCTTCAACTTCTCATTTCTGGTAATTGAAGTTTCGACGGTCGAGGATATAGTTCCGATCCGGTGGTTGCTGGGTCCGATGTTGTTTTGACCACGACGAACAGCGAGTGCCTGATCGCAAATAATGGAAGAATAAGAGTTTTTGACAACGTTTCAAATAATAACCATCAAAATAGCTTCGGTGTAACAGCTGAGAATATCATACGGGATAACTACCCGGGCAACTACCCCAAGGACAACTTTGTCCCCCAAACACTACTACCCCTAACCCAGGACAATTACTTTGGAGGACAACACAGTCATGCAGGACAACCACACCAAAGGACAAATTACCTTATGCGGCGGTCACAACTCGCCGTACCATCGACGTGCAACTCGCTACGATGGATTTCGTAGAAAATTCGTGCAGCGGAGGTATACCTTGCAGGTACAATGCATGTACGACGTGCAGGAAGTTAATACCCTTACTACAGAAACGCAGGAATCGCAGAAGTTGACCCAGGACCTGTGCGTGCATTGTACATGCAACGCAGGCTACGTTGTTGGTACGTGCCCCATAACTACGATGCGTTGTGACTGCCGCATTAACCCTAAACCTATGAAATCCCGAACACGCGAATAACAACCTGTATGGATTTTAAAAAAAAGAATATTTTTTTAAATACTGAATTTCGCTTTCCTGCCTACCTTAGGGAAAAAGAGAAGGCACAGCGTAGTGGTTGCACAGAGGAGCATAAACGAGGCTACTAGGCCATAGGCTACAGCAAGGTTTCCGACGTTGAAGATACTGAGTGGTACTGCGACTGCGCAGCAAATAGCTACGTTATAGATAGAAAGACCAACATGGTAGCTATCGTTCAAAGCTGGCACGTTGACATTCCTGTAGTGAGATGAAAAATGATTTTAGAAACAAAAATATTGTAACAAGCGTTAATTCCACACTACAGTTTCAATACTAAGTCCATGAATACACACCGCGATACAACACAACGCATATCACAACATTTCCGACAGGATACACTAGATCACCACATTGAAAGTAACCACGCCGAAACACCAAACAGATCATACCAGACCAAACTCAGCACCAGACGCGCCACAGCTTCACAAGTAAAGGGACCAGAGAACGCCATTAAACCACACAACTTCATATCGGATTACAACACTTCACACTGATCCACACCACACTCCAGAGGACAACACCACATCACAACACACCACAGTCTAGAAACACCACACCACCGTACTAAACACAGCACTACATCACAGGGTTAAACACCACACCACACCACACCACAGTCTAGAAACATCACACCGCCGTACTAAACACCACACTACACCACACCACAGTCTAGAAAACATCACATCACCGTAGTAAACACCACACTACATCACAGTGTTAAACATCATACCCCACCACAGTCTAGAAAACATCACACCACCGTAGTAAACACCACACATCACCACAGTCTAGAAAACATCTCACCACCGTAGTAAACACCACACTACATCACAGTGTTAAACATCATACCCCACCACAGTCTAGAAAACATCACACCACCGTAGTAAACACCACACTACATCACAGTGTTAAACATCACACTACACCACAGTCTAGAAACATCACACCACCGTACTAAACACCACACTACACCACACCACAGTCTAGAAAACATCACATCACCGTAGTAAACACCACACTACATCACAGTGTTAAACACCACACCACACCACAGTCTAGAAAACATCACACCACCGTAGTAGGGGAGACCGGGTATGGAAGTTACACGGGTCAGTTGTTACAGTTCTCAGTGTGCTAAGATGGAACAAGAGAGGATGTGCTAACTGGCATCTATATACAGCCTACACATAGCTGTGATGAACTGCCGGTCGTGAAGTTTCTCCGTTGTTTTATTAAAAAGTAAATCAACAAAAACCATTTTTTACAGTTCAAAGTAAATTTGTGACAAAAATTGAAATTTGTAATAGCTCTTACAACTGAGGGCACATGACGATAGTCTGGTATTGTAAATATAGTACATGTATGTCACTAATATACCCCCTAGCCATGCCCTGTAATTGTGCCTAATGACTGTGCTACAGTTGATTTCTGTGTGTAAAATCACCCGTGGGGTAGGTTGTTACAACAACCTACCCCATGTTGATGTAACAACTTACCACAAAATACCACACCACACGACACCACATTTCACAGAACACACTAGCGGCCCACATTACACCACAAAGGACCACACCATCACACCACAGTGGTAAACACCACAGCGAATCACACTACATCATAGTGGAAAACACCACAAAGAATCCCAATATACCAAAAGCTGGATCACACCACACCACACCACATCAGGAAACATCACTCCACAAAAGAGCACACCACACCACAAAACACCTCAGCGAATCACACTACACCGCAGTGGAAAACACCACATATCGCAAAAACGGGCCACATCACACCACAAAGGATCGCACACCACACTATAGTGCACAACACTACTCTAAACCCCTTCACAGTACATCATATGGCCGAACGCTTACACCACACCACAAATGGAGGTGTCACATTTACCGGGTAAATTGAACGGGTTTTCGCCGTTCACCGAAAAACAACAAATTTCAACACGGCAATAAAACGGCACCGGCCACATTACATTTTTCTTAATTTTCAACGGGTCGGTGTCGTTCTAAACCGGGTCTGTATCGTTCTATACCGGGTCTATACCAGGTCCTAGCCAGCCTGGTACCGGGCTGACCGTCCTCATATATAGTCCACGCTTTCCTTTTTGTCCGTTTGTTGATTACCGCTTGCCCCCGCCTCACACGCCTCTCCTTGACAAGAAAAACAAAATTGTTTTCTTCGCCGGGTGACTCACCGTTCCCACGTTCGCGACCGTGCGAAACAAGTTGATACGAACGACGGGACACGGAGGATACCGGGATAATAACAAGGTGGGTCGTGCATGACCCTCTTCTGAATTATGCCTTCGGTTCATGCCGGCGAATATTTGAGCATACGAGCATGCTCAAAATTTTCGCCGGCATGAACGCAGCCTCGGTCGATGGAGACCCGGTGTAAGGGCGGTATAATGGCATTGTAAAGACGGTTTATGAATGGTGTAAGGACGAACAAGCGCTCCTCACCCGTCCACAAACGGTCGTGCACGGTGGGTCTTGAACTGGCAGATCTTCCCTTATGGTGTCTTAAAATCACTTATATGGTGTCTTCAAACCGCCCTTTGTTTCGAAGCTCTCGATCTCGTCGCTCTCTTTACAGGTCTAGAGAGGATGATATTTAAGCTTTTTAAACATACATTAATAATCTGAATTATTTTTATTGTCGTTGTCGGGGAGAAGAATTTAAAATTGGTCCTTTTATGGACATTTAATCTAAAGTAATGTCAATTCTTTTTTTAATGTTTGTTTGTTTTGTTTGACATTAGTTTCTAAAGTTTTATATAACAACTTTGGAAAAAAAACATTATACTACTTTCCCATATAAGCTTCAGTATAGTTTGTCTCATACGTTTTGCCCAATTACATGTTTACTTTATACCCGCGTTCATTAAAGAAATTGTGTTAGTTTATCGAAATTATTTTAATTTCTCCGGCGAAAATGTCCCCGTGCTTTTGAAATGATTAAATCCTGTTATATTCAAATGAAATATTGTTATCATGATAAAAGTACTTTATCTTCTTTTTTTAATCATTATATTATGAATTGTCTAATACTTTTTGCATAATCATTTCATTGCAATACTCTTTTAGCCAAATTATAACCCCATAGAACCAATCAAGAAAAATGTCTACATCATTCATAATTCTGCAGTTGGATGTTTTTGTATGATCCATGATTAGTTTCTTGTTTATTTTTTATTTTCATTGTTTTACACACGACCACTTTAAGTGATTTTACTGTGATAAATAGATTAATCAGAACTATAACAAGACAATACCTTAATATAATATTTGTATTAATAAAAATACATGCATAATGCCATTGTATTCTATATCTGAGAAACCGTCTTTAAGAATTCCAAAATACGGATTTTGTTACCATAGATTGTATATAATTCATGTAATTAATTCAATATCAGTAGGGTATATGGTTATGTTTGTGAGATAGCAATAGGCTATGAACCATTTTTCAAGGAAGCCTACACAGAATCGGAAATACAAAAAGAAACTTACCCAGGCATTTCCCGACGAAAATTTAGGGGAAAGGTGCCTAAATGGGAATTAGTTGCCTTTGCCCCCCCCCCCTTTTATCGAACGCCCCCCCCTAGAATAAATAAATAATGATATACATTATATGAATGGATGAAGTGCCCGTGTGGAACGACTCCTACCCTGCATGGTTGTTTTGAATAATGATGGGATATTGGACGACCAAAGACCAAAACGCAGACCCCCTATATATCATAATAATAATCAAAACATACAAAATATCATTATTTCAAAATGAAGAACTTTGTGGGAAAAAATCCTTTGAGTTTTTTCCCGTCTTTTCAGAACTCTAAGATAGAACAATATAATAAGTACGACCAATTCGATATTGTATAAAATCTATTATAAATGTAAATAAATTAAACCAGCACTGAATTGATATGAAAACTAAACAGAGGCTAAAAGTAAATGTAACAAATGCGACAAAATATGGGCCCCCTATAAAACTATAATTTCCGAGTAAAGCAGCCCCCAAATAAAGTTGATAATCACCTCCCTTTTATGTCATATGATTTATTCCTTATGGTATATAATACTTTTGTTTTGTAAAAATATTACTCTGGGTATTATTTTTTAACTCAAAAATTCATTTAGATATTGATTGATCTTGTTGGTAAACAATCAAGGGGACAACTGATTTAAAAGCATAGTTTTCACGTATAGTTTCATGTACGAGGAATTGGCAAGTTCAGCCACAAGGGGGCGTACTTGATGCGGAAAAAAAAGGAGGGGGGGTTATCGATTCATGTTGCCCGACCTCACCGCGGTCCATCTCCGTCCTGTAAACGGGCATGAAACGGGCCCGGCGTCCTCATTCAGTCCTTTTACCGCCCTTTTAACGACTGGTCCGGTTTAAGACCGTTCTGAAATACCCGGTCATCACCCGGAAAAAACCCGGCAAGAGTTCGGCCGTTCTTTGAAAATCCTTTCGGGAACGGGTGCCCAGCGAGCTCCTATGAACGTGTTGGACGGGCTTCAACCGCTTCACCGTGTGCCTCACCGTTTGCCGCCGTGTGCACAAATTTGGCCAGAACGGTGGCGAACGGTGTGCCAACACGGCTAATGTGACACCTGCAAAAGGATCACAACCCACCCGACAAAATTAATTCACAAAGCATAGACCACCACACCACATTTTCTGAATATTAAAAAACAAAAACATTTTGACCTAGTTTGCCAAGCAAGGAGGGCCCCAAATATCATAACAAATAGTTTGATGACCATCAGCATCGTCAGCCAGACAGTATCCCGTGATGATACGCACTTCTTGTGGAAGTCCTCAAACACCACATCGTTTCGTACATCCTCAGCGGTCTGGAAAATTGGTAGGAAAAAAGTATGCATTATAATGATTTTGAATGATTTATTAAAGAATGATTTTCAATATCCCGCGAGCAAAAATGCGAGTTTCAATATGAAAACGATGGGGAAAATGAAGAATTTCGTTGCTTTCTGCTGAAAAATTCATAGAATTAAACTTGTCCGAAATGGTGAAAAACAAGAAATTTTATTACATGCTCAGAAAAAAAAAAATTCATGTCTATTTTCCCCCATTAATTCAAGTCGTCATTAAGTGAGAATGATATTGCGTCATACTTCAAGCGTCAAAACATTCAATAATCAAAGAATATTGACTATTGCAACCCCCAACAATAAAAAAAAAATAAAAAAAACGGGTGACAAAACACGACGAATAAAAGATTTAAGGAACAGATTCAGGAGTAAATGGATATTTTTTCAGGATGAAATAACAATCATCTACCAATAAATGGATATCAAACCGGCTTATTTGGTTAAGACCAAATAAGCCGACAATTATCACTGTAAAGTCTGTAATGCAGATTCCTCAAATAAATTAAGTGGGTGTCAGCCCATTTCACGATGCCATAAATAAGATTAAGACAAATAAATGGAATAATAACCTGCGGCTTCTGTGTTGTTTCTTCAAGGATGTAATAGCTGTCGATGATCTCACGAATGACAAGGATGATTAGATCAATCATTAAGAATACAGCTATGATGGCAAACAGTTGAATATCCCTGATTACCTTTTTCAAACAGAAGAGTGATTAACATGATCATCTGAAACATAATGCTTCCAACCAAGTCGCATTAGAAATATCTAAAAGATTCCTTTTAGCATGAAAGATTGATTAATGCACCTTGCCCTTATGATCTAATGAGAACATTTTAACGTCGTTGTAGGTTTTAAGATCCTCTTTTCATCCGTCTAAGTGCCCTCTTATCACTTCATGCACAAATAGTCGACACTTTCATAATATCTTAGCACTTTAATAATTGAGGGAAGATGCTTTATCATGTAATGCAATATGAATATAGTCACACTATGAGTTACTATGGCGGATCCAGGATTTTTAAATACGGGGGCGCCGTTGCAATTTTCGAATTTTAACATGTACAGTAAATGAGTGGTTTTCAAAATAGGGGGCACGCGCCCCTGTGCGCCGCCTGGATCCACCACTGTCACATAATTGATAGCCTAGGCTCAAGGTTACCTCTAAATTAAACTAAAAATTTGATAAAAGCTTCGGAAATGACATAATTATGGTCAACAACGATCGTACCTTTCGCTGTGTCTTCTTGTAAACGACGATTGTGTAAACTCGCCACATTTTGGTGAACATTCCCCCAAAAGCGAGTGTGAACGCGATTGTAATGGTCCATAATCTAGCCTGTAGCAGAAAAGAAATAAAGAACTAAATAAGTTACAAGGAAAATGCCCTATAATGCGATTTCATTTTTTTTAATGAGTAGACAATAGGAATCAACTTATTTTATTTATACAAAATCAAGTTGTCGGTGAAAACGCTGCCGCCTATTTTGTCCTTTTCTGCTTTCAGGGTGATATAATTCTTTCGTTTTGTAATTGCCCTTATGCAAGACACATTATGTAGCATTTATAAATGCAGATGTCAAAATGTTGCTTTACTAATCATAAGTATTTTCTTCCGAAAAGGCAAGAAAATGAATGAAATGCGAATAAAAATGTTGAGGATGTCTCATTTTGTAAATTGTGTTATCACATGAACCATAAGCCCTGCATTACATTTTTTTAAATGAATTCACTCAGAAGATACTAACCTCTTATCATATTGTGAACCAATTAAAAATAAAACATAAATACAACTTACGTTTTATGACGAAAAAAAAAAATAGGGTGATATTTTGACATATTGACTGGTAAGAATAAAACAAACAACGGACGAATGAATTTCCAGTGATAAAGATAACTCAAATTTCAAGTTGACCAACTTTTCTTTAAAATAATTCATATGTGAATGTCATTTAAATCGAGTTGATTAGGCTTAAAATTACTCAAACTCAAATGAAAAGTAATCATAATTGGGTCATTTAAATATATTTTGATTAATCATTATATTCCTTATTTAAGAAAAAGACATGTGATCTGATTTACCGTACATATGTACTTTCTCGTGACGTCACTCATGCCGTCATAATCGAGACCAAATAGTACAGCTGATAGATAGGCAATGATGATCCCGATTACTATCAAATTATTCATTCTCGGACTTGACATCTTAATCACCCTTGAGTAAGCCGGGGAGAAAAAAGGGAAATAACTTTCTTTTTTTAAAAGTAATATACACTGTTAGAAAAAGTTAAACAGGTTGTTTAAAATCTTAAACAACTGCGTGTAAACCTGTGAATCGCATAGCGTTGTTTAAAAATTAAACACTCTTGTTGTTTAAAAGTTTAAACAACCTGTTGTTTAATGGTATTATTAAACAAAATAATTGTTTAAAGAAAGTTGTTTAAAATATCAACAATATTGTTTAACGATCCGCTCCAAAAATAAAACACTCCAAAATGTTATTATAAGGCAGACGTTCTATCCACTGAGCCAACACATTTGTATATACTTATTTTCAATGTGTGAGCCATAAGTCCTCCGCCGTGATAGAAATGTTGCGCCGATTTACCTTGCATGTAATGAGTGATGCCGTTAGCTCATGACTATCACGTGACATTTGCCTCGACCTTTTTAAACAAAACCTGTTTAATATATCTCTAAACAGGTCTTGTTTAAGGCTATAAAACCTCGTTTTTCCGGTCTTAAACAACAATGTTTAAATATTAAACAAGAATGTTTAACTTTTAAACCAATTTCTTTTTAAACAGCGTAATTTTTAAACAGCGTTCTAACAGTGTAGGTTTTCCCGGTCAAGTTTAAACACCTTACTATCTCCAATCAATTTGACATACAAACATTTTCGTCCGAAATGTGATCGCGATTAAAAATCTAAACGTTAATTCAATTGACCGATAGCTCCGCTACCTGAGGTATTGTTTCAATTGATTGAACATAAACGAATTCGATTGCAAAGAATTAAAATTGACCGGGGAAACCTATACATCTGATAAATTACAAATCACTGATTGATTAAGACTTATTTAACAAAATGTTTTACACAATTCATGTTTTTACATGTTTCTGTATAGAGTGGGTCCTGCATAACGCAATGATAAATGAAATTCACTAGTACAAGTCCATATTATATTTAACATACACAGGACGATTTAATCAATTAATTGAAATATCTATTATCAACGACGCACTCAGTTTGGAAGAGAAAAACATGTACAAATCGTTTTATTAAACGCACACTGAAAACTCATCTTCTTCCCAAATTTCTAATATACAGATTCCACTGCTGATAGACCTTGTGTCTGTCATAAGTTTAATTCTGCTTAGTTTTTGAGTTCTGTATAGTCCCCGTTTTGGAGCTCTCTTTAAAATAATTGGATGAGCATGCGCCTTTGAATGTTCTCAACAGAAATATGGCACAATATGAATGCTGTGGATCATCAATTATTATGCAGAAAATATGTTTTTGAATAAGAAATAGAATGTTCACGCACCTAAAAATGGAACACTTTTGAGTAATGGCAAAAAACAAAGGAGAAGTAAGAATTGGCTGCTAAGGACTTCCCTTTTCCCTAGCAACGGTTATAGAGACAAGTAAACTATATTGTAGGACAGAAAATATCATGATTGGGCAGATATATAATGTTGTTTTACCTTATATTTCTGTAAGCGAGGTTGAAGATGAGGAAGCAGATAGCTAGAAGAACACCACCTGTAGCCAATATACCAATGATCATCACCTCTATACTAGGAACTCCTTGGTAGATCCGGACAATACGTGTCTTGTCATGGTCATGTGGGGGTTCCCCATCTAGTATTAACAATGAAAACACATTTTGAAATCATGCAAAACAAAAGTAACATTTTTTGTCGATTTATTTCAGTAGGTTAGGGGAGGCGGGGATGGAAGCGTAAAAAAAAATCCGTCCATCGGCCGTCCACTAATTTGTCTTCATCAAAGCCGTAGTCTGTAGACACTGCTTTGACAAACACGATTCTGTATGAGAAATCTCTTTGTTTATCAGTTGTCTTTAAAAGATCATTCAATAATTTAGATATATGTTTGTTATATATATATATAATACATATTCAATAATACTTTAGTTCAGGAGAATAGAATGTTTCTCATCATTTTTAATGATTTTTCTAAATGTGCCTTTTAGCCATGTCTTATCTGGCATTTTATGTATTCAAGATGCGTCATTTCATTACATAAGCACCGCTATTCTTACGTTACATAATTTTGTTCTTATGGGGCCGATGAAGATCAATTACATAACTTCAGTCTGTCTCATTATTTTTTTCATGATTTTGCATATCACTGTAAACAATTAAGTGAGTATACATAATCTATGGAAGTTCATCAAGTTTTAATATGCATACACTTTGCAGAAGCATGGGTCGGAAACAATTCAGCCTTCTAATGTCCTATTATTCCAAGGTATTCATGTATATTCCAATTAAAATCAATATGGGTGTATACGTGTTTAATGAAACATAACCCCTAATTAATGAACATAACGGATGTAAAGTTATAATGAAAATTAAGAATTCTCCATATTTTGAGGGGGATATTTTCGTTGCAGTTTCTTCCTGACGCATTGTTTTGACTTTATACGTAATGATATGTGTAGAAAACAGTTCAGCCTTCTAATGACCCATTTTTCCATGCTTTTTATGCCAATTAACTTCCACGTCTACAATTTAACCCATGAAACACTGTCCTTAACTAACATGACTAATGAACATCCCGGATGTAAGGTGTAATACGAATTAAGACAAATGAAAACGGGTTAAGGGGGGGGGGAATGTCCAACTGAAGTTCCTTCCGGACGCAGTCTTTTTACCGTTATCTCGCCAGATGTCACTTTTTGGTATCAACCACTGAATCGATTCATCTCGCTCCATAGTGCCAATTACTCTCTCAGAGCCATCTAAGATTAAAATTAAAATCACATTATGAAGTAATGTAAAAAAATATTTGTATTTTTACAGCAAATCTGCTGTCAGCAGAGTCGCCATAAAAAATGTAATTAAAAAAACAGTTTTGTTGTAAGTTTCTCCTGCAAATAATTACGTGAGAAATACAAAATATACATCAGGAGTAACACAATTGTTCCGTTTTAACCAAATACATATGCTATAAAACTCTAATTATATTTTTCCTTCTCTTTCATCAATTCTTATGGGAGAAATTTACAACAAAACTTTTTTTTAAATTACATTTTTGTATGGCGACTCAGCTGACATCAATTTGCTGTATTTTTTTTTTTTTCTGTATATATATTTTTTTTTTTTTACAGTATTCGCTTCTATCACAGTTTCCATGGTTTCATTCATTTAATGACCCCATTCTAGAAATTACATGAAATCACTTAACTAATTACATGCATGTAGACATGTTGCCTAATTGTTAATAACTAATTTGACACTATCTTCGATCAAACATGGGAACTACGGTTTACTTTAACTTCTTTTCTTCCCATCATATTTTTATATATACCTTTTTCTGTTTCTGTCGTACTTTCTTCTCTCTTTTTTTTTTTACAAATGATTTCCATTTTCATACGTATTATAATAAAACAACCATTTGATATAAATATAACGTACACTGTAAAGAAAAAAAAATATATATATATATATATTATATATATAAAATATGTATTTTTACAGCAAATCTGCTGTCACAGAGTCGCCATAGAACATGCATTAAAAAAAAAGTTTTGTTGTAAGTTTCTCCTGCAAATAATTACGTGAGAAATACAAATATACATCAGGAGTAACACATTATTTTGTTCGTTTTAATCAAATACGTATGCTATAAAACTCTAATATATTTTTTCCTTCTCTTTCATCAATTCTGAAGGGAGAATTTACAGCAAAACTGTATTTTATTACATTTTTGTATGGCGACTCTGCTGACATCAATTTGCTGTATTTTTTCTGTATTATTATTATTATTTTTTTTTTTTTTACAATGTACAGCTTAATGTTATTATTTACAATTATTATTATGAGCCCCCCCCCCCCCATCTGATAGATCAAGACTTTTACCCCTATTCTGCTCCACAAAGAAAGACACCAATCCGGTCACCGACTGATGAGAAACTCACTGGACCCTATAAGCAATAATTGACAAGTGTATAAAAAAAAAAAATATTAGACAAGTAGGACTAATCTCTAGATTTAAAATTTATTTACGTGCGTTACGGAGTATAGCACGTAAATCTTGTTATAACGTATTTAAGTGTTAACGGAAGTCTGAATGTATTTCAGCTGGCGGTGAAATACGTAAAATAGTTGTTATTTGCATTTGAAAAGGTAAATGGAATTGGGCGCGAGTTGAAGCGTGTTCGAAAGAGTAGGAAGGTTCATTCTAGCTTGGCAAGCACACTAGCATGGACGTTTTCTTTGGAGCAATTAAAGTTTGAACTTCGTACAACATAAATATCCAGAATTGCACGTTAAAGACTTCTCTGAGTTTGAATTTATATTCTCAACTTTTAACTTGGAAGATGTCACAGCTAAAGCAGAAATCAGATATTACAAAACGATGATATTAATTTCAGCCGGAATGCGAGGGAATGAGGAAAGGCGGTCAATTCAAACGTATGGACACCGGACAACATGAAGCCAAAGAAAGACGGGTTACAATTTCAGATAAGTGTACTTTTATATCAATATGACTACGAATGGTTTATTCATTTGTTAAGTTGAAAGATAGAGTCAAAAAGAAAGAGAGTGTACGTAATTTCATTGTCAGTTCATTCACGGGAATTTTTCGTTTTCTCTTTGGTCGTTTTGTAGATTGTCTTTACGTCACACATGTCACATGGAGAAGTTCGAAAACTGTTCTTTTGATATTCGTTGAGGTCAAATATATCGATAAACTCATTTCTTTGAACTTAAAGCAATAAGAAACTAAGATTTGATACAATTTCTTTCTGTTTTGTTTCTAGCAGGTTATCATGGTTATATTCCTTCAACAACTTTCGATGAAAAGAGGATCCTCACAGTCAGAGATGTTGAGTATTCAGCAAGTATGTTCGCCCAGTATGTATTGCGTCATGGACACGTGGCTGATAAGACAGATAATGCAAACTTTTCAAAGACAAACATTCTATCACATGAATATATTACCGTCGGTAATACAGTGTGGAGCAGTCATCTCGTCAATTAATTCATGGACTTATGCAGCTCCAGAAGACGCACATCAAAGTGTAACTCAAAACAGTTTGCAACAAGGAGAGAGAGGATTGGAGATTTCTGGAGCACATTACCATAATAGTTACTTCTGTTCATGTTGGGCGGCACAAGAAGAATATCATTTTATATTGAAGGGATAGTTTTCAGAGAACAGGCAAGTCCGTATTTCCGAGTAAAATATTTCATCTAAAATCGGATTAATATCAATCATGGACCCGAGTTTTTCATAGTGATTTTGTTAAAATAGTTAGAATTATTGGTCTAAATAATTCAAATAATTGATGACGCAGTCACTTTAGAAAAGAAAATCAGGCTTGTTGAGTAAATGTTTCAAATGCTGGGTTATTGAAATTAAATTACAACATCAAGCGGGTTACATAGACCCATAAGTATCATGTTTCTGTGCGCTTTGGGTGCTCATTTAGGCAGAGAATTTGCGCTTTATAGATCAAGAATTATTATTATTATTATTATTATTATTACATTTTTTTTGTGAATTTGGTTAAAAAAAAAAAAAAAGTTTTCAAAATTAGATTGCTAACTATCAGGAGCAACCAAGTTTTGTTATTATATTGTCGAGCCGGTAAATATGACTGGTATAGAACGGTATAGGGCCATAAGCATTTGTTGTTGTTGAAAATTCAGACATTATAGTTTTAGTTTTGTAAAAGAATTGAATAAATAATAAAAAATGTAAGGAATATGGAGTGTAGGCCTACGGAAAGAAAATGATGACGTATTAATCGTTGGGACGGGGACCCTTGGGGACTGAGCCCGAATATATTCGGGCTGAGGTCTATGGGAAATGTGTGTTATAGCCAAATTAGCTCGTCTCCAACAGGAAATTTTTTCTTTTAAATCTTAATTTTGATTTGAATTACGGCAGTTCAGAAATACAGGCAGTTGAAGATTTTACACGAATTAATCCTGACAAATTGTTGTACAGCTGAGATCTCGGAAGTGTCAAAAATGAAGAGTATTTCATTACGTTCACATTTCGTTCTAAACATTCTATACAAGAAGAAACAAACATGTTCAGTATTATAGGATTTTCCATGATAGAATCAGTTAAGTTAGCCTATTGAAATAACAAGGAGATTAGACGTATAAAGCTTGTAAAAGCAAATTTTTCGTGCACTAAAAGATGAACGAATAATGTTTATGATGGGACTTCACCAGATACTTTTTTTAGATAGAAATGTTTATTTTGAGAATAACAACGATAATATTGTGAATTAGTTTTGATTAATCTAAATGAGATGATAGTCTGGAAGGACAAGTTTGTTGAGACTTGGACATGTATATAAAAAGAAAGCCAATGGGCATGATATGAACAATGTGGTGATAGCCTGGTAGTGGCAAGTCTGGTAGGCACAAAAATTATATATTTGACATGCTTGAAGGGCTGGTCTGTTGAGATTAGTATAGTTAACATGATTAACAACATATTGTGAACAACGTATAGTGATAGCATGTAAGGCCAAGTCTAGGACTCGGGACATCAGAGGTATGTATGCTAATGAACATGCAATGAACATGATGAACATTGTAGTCGGGACATCTGAGGTATGTATTCTAATGAAAACGCTATGAACAACGTGGTGACAGCCTGGATGGCGAGTCTGTATGCTAAGGTGCATGATATGAACAATGAGGTAATAGACTGGAAGGACTGGAAGTTTGTTGAAACTCTCGGGATCTGAAATATCATAATTTTATTAACATTATAAGTGACTATTTAACGCTTGGAAATATATGTCATTAGTTATGGATCATCAGAGAGTGAATTGTTCCTAACAATATGAAGGATTAAACCTATATCCAGATGTTTAAAGTAAAAATTATTTTCAAAATAATTCTTTGAAAGATTCTTACTATAGAGAATACGAATAACCCATTTCGAGTATTACGGGGTGGACAATAGAATCTGTCACGTCCTTATTGCTTTGCATTTTGAGAGAAATATAAAGTAGAAAATTTAATATAGATAATGTTTCAATGTTAAAGATGGAGGATAGTCAGTAGTCGGTAAGTACAAGAAAATGTTTTTGTATCCAGCCTGAAAGAGTAGAATAGATTTTACCGGAAGATCCGAACGTGATCTAAAGATCTTTATACGTTTATAATGTATATTTTAATTGAAACCGCTGCTATATAAACACACCAGTTATTAACATATAAGGGGATATGGTTGAATACATGTTTGACACAATCAGAACAAAAGCTTGAAAAGAAGAAGACAGGGAAATTTTAATTTTAGCGTGAAAGGGTTTCTGTTGAGAAGCAGATTAAGTAGGCCATAATAATAGTATTGATGCTGCTTATTATAGTCATGACTATGATGACACTGAAAATAAAGTTATGGTTTGCACCATATACACTGATATAAGTCATACAATATGAATAGGATATCAAGAGGGAATTTGTTGATTGTGATAATTGATTACGCTCGTTGAAAGGAATTTGAATATAAATGTTAATTTTTATCTAGGTAGGGTAGTAATGACGGAAAATGTAAGATCAGGGTGAAAATATGTCATGGATATATTTTTAAAGCTTATTTTAGTAAATTGTCATTGTCGAAACCTATACTGACAATGACACTTGAATGTTAACAGAAATGTATAGCCTCGGGTGTTCGAGGATATTCGAGATGTTCCTTTTTATAACGAATGTATGAATCCTTTTGCTTAGCACAATATATTTGGAAAAAGATGAATCGTTTTTAAATAACAGTTAATATAGATGAGGTCCATGTAAGATTGACATGTAAAGGTAACATTGAGGAGTTTTACAGCATTTGCATTAAGTATGTTACAAATCGTTAAGTACATAAAGAACACAATGACAATTTTCAAAAATGTGTTTGTATTTCATAAAGGTTGCGTGATATACACATTGATAAATTCACCGCTTTTCTTTTATCTGAAATAAGATATGTTTAACGCTTGGCATAGGTTCGCGAATCCTGGAAATAAGAGTGCAATTAATTACTGAGGATTTCAACTTCACGTTCAAATTAAGATAATTTATGTAACGACCATTTATTTAATAGTTAAATATGAATCAAAGCATGCCCTTTTTTTGTGGTAGCCTAGTAGATCGGCAAGCTTCTCCAAAATAAGCAGTATTTTGTGTGTTTCTCTAAAGTAAGAAGTTTCTTTAGAGTGTATTTGGACGTTATTAACTGCAATGGAGTGTGAACATTTATTTACGTGCGTTACGGAGTATAGCACGTAAATCTTGTTTAAACGTATTTAAGTGTATAACGGAAGTCTGAATGTATTCAGCTGGCGGTGAAATACGTCAAATAGTTGTTATTTGCATTTGAAAAGGTAAATGGAATTGGGCGCGAGTTGAAGCGTGTTCGAAAGAGTAGGAAGGTTCATTCTAGCTTTGCAAGCACACTAGCATGGACGTTTTCTTTTTCAGAAAATATAAAAGGAAATCACGAAATATTTGATTTAATTGTATTTAACTATCTTCCAACATTAATTCTAATGATTGTAGTTCACATGGGTCATAACGAAATTTAATAAGAGTACCAAGGGAAGATTCGTTATCCAGAAGAAGTTTTCAACTATATTTGTCAAAATAACGATGTTCAGGAATTGTTTTGTGTTTATGCCCATATGTTTTTTCCAGAGTTTTTGCGCTTATTAGTTTTTATCTCTGGTTTTTTGACCGCGGGCATGGGGCGAGTGTAGCCCCGGTAGGAACAGGTCCTAAAACGTTTTACAGGACAAGCTGTTTAGTAAGAAATTAATACTGAT
Organism: Paracentrotus lividus; assembly: GCA_940671915.1. NCBI lineage: Eukaryota > Metazoa > Echinodermata > Echinoidea > Camarodonta > Echinidae > Paracentrotus > Paracentrotus lividus. The sequence goes on along the minus strand of CALNVZ010003014.1, from coordinate 3,974,913 downwards.
AATATCAGTTCTATGTTTAGAAAAGACATAAAGTGTCAGTGGTAGATATCGGAATACCATTCGAAGATTATTTTGTATCCAATTATACAAAAACAAACAGTTGGTTCCTCAGAATAGAACTTAGAAGTTCTGAAGATTTGATCAATCTCGTTTTATGATATGGTTATGCATAAGATTATGTACTATGTATTATGTATTAAGAATCTATTGTTATAAAATATAATGAGAATAAAGTGTCGGTCCTCGTGCTAGTAGATCGGCAAGCTTCTCCCAAAATAAGCAGTATTTTGTGTGTTTCTTAAAGTAAGAAGTTTCTTTAGAGTGTATTTGGGACGTTTATTAACGTCAATGGAGTGTGAACGGAGTAAATTCGCCTCTCTAAGTTAAAAGAGAAGAAACTTTTATTCAAAATTAAATGGTAAAATTCTCCCGTTGAGTATAGGTCCCAATGAGCTAAGCTTCATAAACGGCATGTTTTGGGTTCACTTCCTAGCCGACTTGTATTCAGAAAACCTTTTAAAACTGGGACGTGTATCTGCCTTTAACAAGGCACTTTATTGAAATAATAGCAGATCGTGTTGTCAAGGGCCTGCTATAGCAGAACAGCTATAGAAAGATACTGAAGTGGTAACCCTGGGTAAGTAATCCATTCATTTTCCCCCAGGTAATATAATATAAAAGCAACATACAAATCGATGACGTCATGACGAAGAAGTTCACGGTAAAACAATTCTTATCTATTTTAAAGACGATATTTTCTACCGTTGTGAGCAATTATTGTAATTAAAACCTCGTACCGTTTTCGCATCCACTTCGCTTTTGCGTAATTAAGCACATGTCTCCATATTTAACTTTACAGAACAGATGATTACAGATGTTTTATCCATACAGATAGGCACGTAGAGTCATGACGAAAGGATGTCTTGACGGAGGTAATCTTTGTAGAATTGAATGTCTCTAGAGAATCTTACGTTCAATGTGATTATCTAATAATTCTTTTCCTCTCTTAAGAATTTTCTTTTTAATATTGAACGTTTCAATGTAATATTTATTTCTGGCCATTTCACCGCATTAAAACGTGGTTAATTCACGATAGGCCTAAGCAGATTACAACAACAAAAAAGAAAATCTTCCTCTCCATTATAACAGTAACTTTTATGTCTTTGTTGTTTTATCTTTATTTTTTACACAGCTGTCATTCAAAATATGACTATATATATATGTATATATATATATATATATATATATATATGTATGTATGATGAAGGTCTATGACCGGAAATTTAATACTTCAATTTGTCACGGATTGCTTTATTTACAATTTGTTCATTATTACTTGACTCTGATCCGATGATCATATATATATATATATATATATATATATATATATATATATATATATATATATATATATATATAACCTATCTCCGTTGCGTTTTTGAAAATAACCTATTCTTCTGTTGGCATACAAAGCTCCTCATATTATGAAAAAAAAAAAAATGTGCAAGCGCCGATATAGGATGGTGAGTAAGAAAAAAAAATACCTCCAATCACCACTGTGACCTTCATTATTTAAAAAAAAATCGAGGTGTACAAAAATCTGCAAATCCAATTTTGTTTGCATTTTTCTGTTCTGGTACTGCTTAGTGGATAAGTCACTGGGCTGTTGTGCATAAGGACAGCGTTACAAATCCCTGCCATATCACTACGTCCTAAGGCAAGTCATTGACTTGTATTTGGTACACTCGACCCATTCTGACAATGAAATTTATGTAATATGGAAGTCTGTAGATTTTGCAGTTTATATATTTTTTATTTATTTGGTTTTAAATAAATCATACTGATCATAGTCTCAGGAATTACCAATTTTTAGACAGAACAAAATTAAAGAATGGTTAAATTTGTCATTTACTAAAATCTACGTTGACTCCTTTACTACATGTATGTACATGTATTTTCACTTTTAATACGAATTTCATATCCATTTTCTAGAAAAACGCTGACGATATTCCCTTTAATTCTAGTCCCAACTCTTAATGGATATTGTAGTTATATTTGGACATTGTCATTCGTATAGCTTTGCATGGACAAATTTCATCAATATCAGCTTTGATTCAAACAAATGCTGCTGAAATTAAATTTCTCAGCAATTTTTTCTGATTCGATCTGTCATTTTTTTTTTTTTTTTTTTTTTTTCAAATGTAAAATTATGTCAATCATTTATTCTTTAACTTCGCGCCAGAGCTTGACGCGGAAGGAATTTTGTTCGAAGCATATTTCTTAAGTAACTCTTAGTTTAATTAAATAACAATATATTTGGAAAGTTTCCGGTAAGGTCGTTTGTTAACATATAAAAATTGGGGTTTAGTGTATATTACAATAATCATTCTCTTAGGACAAAACTCTTTCATTCACCTGTTCAAGAACTTGGAGCATACATTCTAATTTTTTCAATATCTTATAATACTACATGTACTAGGGTGGAAAAAAAAATGTTCATAAAATCAACTTCAGTAGAACATTTCTCTTGTATGGCGTGGAATTAGTATGATATGATACTCATGCGAGACAATAATTTGCCTTTAATTTACCGCTGAAAATATACTCGAAGAAAACACTTTTAAAATAGGACGAATACAAGACCTCTTTTGTAAACATGACAAAATAACAAACAATTACTCTTCGTTCCTATTCTTTTCCAATCAGAACAAAAGCCACAGTTGGAAAAGAGACCCATTTATGCCAGGCCCGGATGCCAGGCCGGTGGAACTCGGCCCCTAAACTATAAATTGAGCACAAAAGTGACTAAATTTGCCCCCGGAAAAAATATGAATGGATGACTAGCCCAAGTGTAACAGCCTCCCCACCCCCATATTTCAATAATTATGACATTGGACATGCCATGATTAATCATGATTCAAGACACACCGGGAAAAAAATGATAGAGGAAAAAAAAAAAAAAACACATCCATTTCTTTATTTTTCTGGGCTTAAGTCGAAGTTTTTAAGATTTCATGATTATTAATTGGGATATTGAAAGGAAAACAGAATTAAAATTAAAAGAATCTCACCGAAACGCCGTCAAATTGGACCTGTTCGATCTTCGCCTTGAATATATCGGCCATTTCCTGATCCCTGTAAGTATATTGTTCAAGTGTGAGTGGTGCTATGTCGGGGATGGATGCATTGAGACCCAGTGCGACTGCCCACATTGCGTCATGAGCGTTGGCCGCAACATCCTGTCCGTCAAGATTGATCCCGTGACCCAAGATGGCTGCCATGTCATCGCGAAATTCTTGAGGCGTCTGGAAAGTTTGGAAATCGTAAAGGATTCAAACTTTGTTGCAAAAAACTTGTTTTGTAAGAAACAAAAAGACAGTAGTGTGATGCGTTCGTGTTACTGATTATGCAAAAATCCCAAAATATAGCGTTTACAATTTTTTTTTTTAATCGTATCATTTTTATTTCATACTTCGTCGCTTAAAAGAACACGAACATATTTTTTGATAGAATGTAACAGTGAATAATGACAGGATATTAACAATGTAACATGACCTATAAAAAATAACCTCCCCCTCCCTTAAATAAATTTGAACTTACTGTCTAATTGATAACCTAATTCACTAGTGTAAAACAATTTCCGTATGGACAAAAAAAATACTCAATTTGTAAAATACAATCACTTCTGCATGTGTTTGAAACACCCACTTTAATCTAATTGAATAGATACTTACACGTCCTGTAATGGTTATTTCATCCTCTCTCCCATTCATACTCCATGTAGCAGTGAAGTACCCCTCACTCGCCTCTGCGACCTGTTCAGGGGTACAATCTATTACCCCTGGGTCCACACGATCCTGCCAACCAGGGGTATAATATCCCACCAGAAACCACACATGCGCGGCGCCGTACAGTCCCAGTTTATACGCCTTTATGAGGAGTAAGATAAGATTAATGATTAGAGGTAAAAGAATAAGAATCAAATATAAAAGGATGATCTTTTAGCATTGGAATTTATCAACGCTGTCTGTCTCCATTCAACTGTTAGATCAGTCACGATTCTTTTAACTATCCAACATATTACAGAGCCACTCAACTTATCAAAAGCTGTCTCTAATATTAAAAAAGCATTACTGTTACACATCCATACAAAAACTCCTTTGGCATTTTCAATTTCATTTCAGTGCTAAATGCTTAGAAATACAAGGGACATAGGAACGCTTTTCACAGTGGGGGCCGAGCCCCCCCCCCCCCAAAAAAAAAATGGAAAATGCGTAATACAATCTGATAGCAATTGCCACATTCGTGGGTCTGCACTTTGCAGCCTTCTTCCTGTTTTCGCGGCCCCTATGATACTATTGCACTCTGAACATGAGAGATAAAACATGATAGGGCTTTATTTGTCGCTGACGTAAATGCTCTTTTGTTAATTTTTACACATGTATATAATAAATTGATAAAATATATCAATTATGCATTGACATATATTTTAAAGATTGCATTTTAAAGAGTGGAGTAATTAAGCTTCAGTTTTGAATTTCAGTCAGTAAAGTAATGTTGCCATTTATAAACACTCAATAGTGCGAAACGATACTGGTGTAAGATGTCTATGACTATTTTTTAGACATACACACTCGTATATTTAAAAACCCATTACGAGCAAAATGCGACATCAATTATCAAACAAAAGGTTAAAAGCACGAGAGAACACCTTTTGATTTATAAGACAAGGTTGATAAAATTGACATGAAATCAGACACTGAAACGTTTCAACGAGGTATGCTTAATATACCGGAAACCTGTGAGGTCGATTTTTTTTTAAATTTCAAATTACCCTCAAACATGAAAATAAAAAAAGAACCCCCCCCCCCCCCGAGACCAAGGTCCTACGTGACGAGACCAAATTTAATTCCCCTAAACCGAGGGCCCGCAAGTCAGATTTTCCTATCGAAGTTGTTAATGCCTCCATAAGATTACAAGGTTTCGATGGTCATTTTCGTGTTTATGTACACGTTTACTGAAAAAGTAGGGGTCAAGCCCCCGCTCCCGGCTTCGTGTCCCCAGATATTTGAACTAATGCCCTCTAGTTTTCAGCAAAAGATAATTAAGAAAGCAATGCCATCAAAGTTGCTGATAGACCTTCCTGAAACAAAAATATTTAAGATTATTGACAAAATGGATTACAGCTGTCACACTATGGCGGCACACGTTAGACACACGCTGTCTAATGGTTTTCATCGAGAATCGAAGACAGCATTCTACAGTCTGTGTCAAATAAAATGATACAAGTGGAAAGCATTCTTTTTATAGTATGAAGATTAATTACAGCCTGCTATTTTTTGGTATTTTCAAAAAGCAGGAAGATCAGGCTTTCACCTGCAATTTTTTTTCATCACATTTGGTGTTGTAATTTGTGAAATGTGACTAGTTTTCTACAATCAAGAAAAATCCATTTTTCGCAAGCCGTCCCATGCCTTTGTGTATAGGTTTCGCATAATGGCCATGAAGTGCTCAATTTCGATTTGTTCCTCGTCCCACAAAATTTAGCATAACTTTTGTTTTACGAAAGCAAATTATACAAAACAAAGCGTATCAGCAAGGAAAATTATTTGGCTTTATTTTGGTATCACATACACACAATATTTGAAAATATTTCACACATAGATATTTTTTCCCGACTGTACCATTTTTTTTTTACACAGACTGTATTTTTTTCTGGCTCGAGAGCGCGAGCCCGGTGAGGATGCGGTAATGAGACGGAAAGAACGGTAAGCGTATACGATACGAGGACGGTCAGCCAGGTAAATGGGCGGCGAGAACCTGGTAAATCTTTATTTAAGTTTTTTTATTTACATGTATTTTTTTTTTGGGGGGGGGGTGTTATAATAGACAAGTGTGACAGCGCCATAAACTACAACAAAAAAAATGTAAATATATATATATATATATATATATATATATATATATATATATATATATATATATATATATATATATATATATATATATATATATATATATAATATAGAAATAAATAATTTGTACAAGTATTTGTTTACCTTAGGCCGGCAAATTAGCCGAAAGCTCGATTAAAGATTCAAAGTTCAGCAACGTCTAAGCTTGTCCTAGACTTTTTATTTACAACATATTTATTATCTACACAAAGGTCGTCATGTCCAAAAAGTTGAGTCTCATCACATTTATATGTATATATATATATATATATATATAGGCTATATAATAAAATAAATCAATGAACAAAAATATTTTTAAAAAAAACTCTCAACAGTAACTTGAGGTTAAAGGCAAAGCATATCAGATAAGATAAATCCTTTAAAAATTTCAGAATTTCATGAATGGACTTAAAATGTCATATACCCTTTTCAGACTGCAGTTAACATCCTTAACCCCAGGAAATAGGTGGTGCTAAGGGGGGGGGCTTAGTACCACCTATTTCCCGGGGTTAAGCTTAGCACGCTTCGGTTTCAGACTGCGTTTTACCAAAGTAGGCTAGCACGGTAAATAGTACGGTACTATCTTGCCCTGCTAAAAAGCAGGGTTAGCCAGGTAATTGCGGACTTAGCCGGGCAATTGCGGTGCTAAGAGTTGCGGTCTGAAACCAAACCGTGCTAAGGAAAAGCGGGGCTAAGCATTAGCCAATCAATGAAAATGTGGACAATATGCATAATTATTCGTAAACTTGATAACACAAGTAAAGAAAAAACAATGAATAACATAAGGAAAGAGAGAAAACCAATGAATAAAAGAAGGAAAAAGAGAGAAAAAACAATGAATAACATAAGGAAAAGAGAAAAACAATGTAAAATATAAGGAAAAAGAGATAAGCAATGAATAACATAAGGAAAAAGAGAAAAAAACAATGAATAACATTATGAAAGATACAAAAACAAGGAATAAAATAAGGAAAAAGAGAAGGAAAAAGAGGAACTTCAGAAAAAACAAGGAATAACATAAGGGAAAAAAAAGAAAAAACAAGGAATAACATAAGGAAAAAGAGAAAAACAATGAATAACATAAGGAAATAGAGATAAAACAATGAATAACATAAGGAAATAGAGATAAAACAATGAATAACATAAGGAAAGATAGAAAAACAAGGAATAACATAAGGACAAAAGAAAAACAATGAATAACATAGGCCTAATGAAAAAGAGAAAAACAATGAATAACATAAGGAAAAATAGAAAAACAATGAATAACATAAGGAAAATAGAAAAAACAATGAATAACATAATGAAAGAGAGCAAACAATAAATAACAAAAGGAAAGATAGAAAATATAGAATAACATAAGGAAAGAGAGAAAAGCAATGAAGAACATGAAGAAAGAGAATAAAATCGTTATGTTGTAACATTGAATGATATTCAAATCACATTTATTCGATTTAGCTTATTTTGCCAACATAATTATAAACACTTAGGTCAGGCTGGTATCTCTTCAAGATTGCAAGCTAATTGCTTGCTTTACCTTCGAGATATCAATGATTTCATACTCGAAATTTATAAACCAACACCGGATGGTTGATAAAACCATGTGCTTTTCCACACACCCATTTCCTGTTGTATAGTCCCCCGTTCCTAGCGGCCTGGTGCGCCATCAGCAGAGGGTATACTGGTGTTCGGCTGTATGCTTGGCATTGTTTGTTACACTGTTTTAAGGTAGTAAATGACTTCCATTTGATCTGAAACTTTCAGTAGTTTGTTTTTACTGTTGGAACAATATAATTTTATTAATCTTGTTATAATTGCTCTTGTTTTTGAAAGCTACTAAATCCCTTTAATATTCATGATCCAGCAAATAGTCTGGGGTTAAGAGATACCCAGTGTGAAAAGCATTGAATTTTTTAACCCCGGCTAAGCAAATAGTATGGGGTTAAGAAACACAGTCTGAAAGCAAAAAAAGATAGTACGGGGTTAAGGATAGTATGGGGTTAAGGATAGTACGGGGTTAAGAAATAGTAGTCTGAAAAGGGTAATATTGGCTTCTTATTTGTTTGTTGTTTTTTTTTTCAAAAAAAAAAAAACAGAACAAAATAGGTTACGATACCGATACGATCGAACTCGGGCCCAAATTTGTATGACATAAGTAAGAATGTAGAGAGAGAGAGCGAGGGAGAAAGTTCAGCTCGGGTTAATTGAATGTAAAATCCCATGACGCAGTATTTTTCGATTTTACATCACAAGAAATCTATCAATAAAAATTGGTCACCTGATGAATGATTATCTATTAAAGATCAAAAAGAAATTTAAAGGAGTGTAAATTTGATTGACATTTCGATATATATATATATAAACAAAATTAACCAGTGCAAGTAATTTAGAATATAGGTCAAACCTTCGGTCAGTCTGGGAAAAACAAAAATATGGAAAGTAGGATATTCTGGTATTGTGAGGAAGTGCATTCACTATACCTTAAGATATGTCTGTCGAACTTGCATCAGCAAAAGAAATAGTAAAGATGTATTTAGTATATGCATGTTATTCACCTACTTATGACAACGGCTTTTATCACTCAAACCCATTCATTACATTACCTCACAAAAGACCTTCCGTGCAGTGTTCTCATAGAAATTTCCAACGATGATACGAACGTCTTTTTGCTGTCAAAAATATAGGCAAAGATAAGATTATGAACATAAGATATAAGTCCATAATTTCAAGAAATACATTATCGTGCATGTCACACGTTTCGTATGAGCAAACCACCGTTTAAACACGTATCGTAAATGGTATTTGTAATTATGTCACCTTTTCAAAAGATTGATTCCAACAAGCAGTGAATTAAACACACGTCAGAGAATATGGTCATGAATATCAGTTTAAAAGTGTTTTTAAATGTAGGCTACTAAATAAGTACGAAAGTCTGTATCATGTGTTACAGCATGGGTGTTGTATATTAACTACATGCTTGGGAAGTACTAAAAATTATGGCGACACTGATCTACAGCTAGGCACACCTTATTTCTTTCCATTCTTTTGGAACGAGGGGACGAGTCTCAATTTGTCATATTTGTTCACAATTTCAGCAAATATGTCGCCCTGCAAAATAATTCTACTTCAATAAAACACTGACCTTTAACCTTAGTATAGCATCTGATGGATCATTGGTAAAGGATTCTGACGCGAGGACGGACACGTTTCTTTGCTCACACATCGCTTGAAGATTGGTCGAAACCTGTGTCAAAAGAAGAAATTATTTCTAACACAACAGCAGGTTCTGAAAAAATAGCGACTAATGCATTCACAGATTTTATATACCAAGAACTTTTTTGTTATGGTTATATTATGAGGGACAAGATGAATTAACTAAATGTGTTGAATGGTTGATAATATAATGTTCGAGGTAATGTAACAACAGCAGTACAAATAAGAATGGTGAGAGTGGGAAACGAACATATTAGTTTTGTATTCATGTTCGTTTCAAATTTCATTTCATTTTGTAAAGGCCTGATGAAATTTTAAAACGAACATAAGTAGTTGTGTACTTATGTTCGTTTCAAATTTCATTTCATTTTGTAAGCCTGATGAAGGCCCTTTACATGGCCGAAAGCTCGTATTAAAAAGAAAAAGGAGAGATACATTTAGATTCATTTGTCTTTATTTCTTTCGCCAGTATAAAAAATGTATAACTGCACTACACGTTCGTCGAGGGGCCATATTTCATTACATACATGTATATATACAGTTGAGTCCAAAAGTTTACATACACCTGGTAAGAAAACATATAACTAAGATTTTTTACCACCATTATAACATTGGGAACCATTTATTTTGATGAAGATGATTAGGTATGGTGCCTATTTTGTTTTCAGAGAGTGTGTTTTTCTAAAAGATATTTAGAAACATATATATGTATATATTTTTGCTTGTATTCTGCTTTATTTTGCATTTCTCCCTTATAGTATGATTGGTTGGTGTTTGTGGCACCATAGGTTTCAAACATAATAAACCACGATGACCAGAGCGCAGCAGAGCTACGAACACAGGGTTGTGTGTAATTGCGATTTCATTGTTGCACAAAATTTAGCTTAACTTTTGTTTTACAAAAGCAAATTATAAAAAATGAAATCCATCAGCAAGAAAAATCTTTCGACTTTAACTCGATATAATGCAAAGACACAATTGTTAGGGAAAATCTCATACCTAAATTATTTTCCCTGCTTGCATCATTTTTATTGATACAGAGGATACGATGGCTGAACTCAATGTTAAACAGGATATTTAAAAAAATGAGCATAAAGAAATGCTTAATGCTGCAGTCACACAGAAACTTACGTTGAGTTACGTCCGGTTGCGTCCAAAAATTATTATTACAAAAACGTAACTAAACGTAAGTGTCTGTGGAACTGTAGCATAAAAGGTCAACTTCACCTTTTCACCTATTGTATACATTGCATGACTTCTGCAATTAATTTTCGCTGTTAGTAATGGAAATTTTAATTGCTTTTACATTATAGGTATATAGGTTATCTACACACCTACGATCCTAAAAGAACATAAAAGAAAACACAACAGTATCAGCGGTATGGGAACAAATTTTTCGGTGGGATGTATCGCCTTCTAAGGACTGGATGCAATCGAGACATGAATTCGTATATAGTCTTGATTGGCTTATGATATATACAGTGCGTCCCAGAAAAAAAGTATACCCAACTTTGAGAGCCTCATATTAAAATATTTTAGCTTGTGTAACCTTGAAATATATGTCATGATGAAGAGCAGCTCATATTCTTTTCAATGATACCAAACTTACACTTGTGTTGTGACGGATGACTAAGCAGTTGGGCTTTAAATAAACAAGCGTAAAAAGTGCCCTGTCCCAAGTTTGAGCAAAAGCAGCCCTTGCATTTCAATAGATCAAGTAATCCTATGTGCCTAATGAGATGGAAACTCCGGCAAGGCTGACCTCAAACAAACAATGAATGACCAGAAAGCCAGGGCTGCTCTCAGACAACTTGTACAGATCACTTTTGACAATGTTTTTCATATGAAAACGTGAACAATCAAAAAGGACAGTGTTATTTATACCAAACACGCACAGTTCACACTACAGTGCACTACGACCAGAAAGAATCTTACGGGAAATGTGTGTACTGGGTATAGACTCTCTCTACGTCTGACCGTCCGATATCGCGATAACAATGCCTGAATAAAGACCGTGTAAAAGGAGAGTGCAAGCTGGCAGTCAGGATCGAAGTATTTTATCATGATATTTTTTTTATGATATCAAAAACGCGGGGAAAATATGACCAATCACAAAGAAGTTAAATCATTGGAAAGAGAAATTAATATATTTACTTCACTCAGCGTAACTAGGAAATCATGCGCTGCTGAATTTTACAGAAAGCTTTAGTGACTGGCTGTTGAACCAAAATATCATTTTCACACAGAAAAACGACCCAAAAATGACTAAAATGGGAGATTTTAAAGCTCAAAACGCCGAGGGTTAGGGAAAAAAATATCTTCCCAAGGTTTTATCTTGTTTTATATACATTAACCCTCATAAAACCTGTGTAACTAAGTAAATGATCTTCTCGATTTTTTTTTATTCCAGATATTCAACAAAACTCCCGTTTTTCGGGCATTCCTTCCATTGACAATCGGTGCGTGAAAATGGTTTTCCTAAAAAGAAGCCCAACGTTTTTTATGAGACACTCGATTGTTCAGTCATCCATGACAGTATCGGTATGATTCTGGTATCATACATTGAATATGAGTTAATCTTTGTCATGAAAATTAAAATTAAGCACATAAGTTATACAATTTTAATATGAGGCTCTCAAAGTTGGGTATACTTTTATCTGGGACGCACTGTATATTCCATAAGTGATTAAGCATGACATTTAAGCATTTTTCTGAACTGTCGTCTAAGACGAAAACTTTTACCGAAACATACATGTACGTCTAATTAAGAATTTGGTCCCAATTTAGACCTTTTCGACTGTTTAAAGCATAAATTCTTAGATTTTGGTTAAATCTTATGGCGTTGCGCTTTCAAATACGCAAATACAAACGTTGATGTTAACATACTCATCTGGCGTAGATGTACTCATCTAATGTAGATAATAAACATACTCATTTGGCGTAAATGTTAACATATTGATCTAAGGTAGATGTTTACATACTCATCTAAGATATGCATTTTATAATACTCATCTGGCGTAGATGTTAACATACTCATCTAACGTAGATGGTAACATACTCATCTGACGTAGCTGTTAACATACTCATCTAACGTAGATGGTAACATACTCATCTGACGTAGATGTTAACATACTCATCTAACGTAGATGTTAACATACTCATCTGCCGAAGATGTTAACATACTCATCTAACGTAGATGGTAACATACTCATCTGACGTACTTGTTAACATACTCATCTGATGAAGATGTTAACATACTCATCTAACGTAGATGTTAACATACTCATCTACGGCACATGCAAGTTAAAATATCCGAGGTAGATGCAAGTTAAAATACCTCAGGTAGATGTTAACATACTCATCTGGCGTATATGTTAATATACTCATCTTACGTATGTATTTTAAAATACTTATCTGGCGTAGATGTTAACATTCTCTTCTAACGTATACATTTTTAACATACTCATCCGGCGCAGACGTTTATTTATTCATTCATTTATTTATTTATTTATTTATTCATGTTTTATTTAATACAAATTATAAAAAATACATGGTGGAGGGTAGTCAACGGAGCCCTCCACCTGGTACAGACATAAAACATAAACATGATCAAACTTTATATACATAACATAATAACAAAATACAAATCGATGCAAAAATGGAAATTAACATGAAACATATTCTCTACAAACATAACATAGATTACAAATTAAACATGAAATACAAAATATTAGAAGGAGTACAAGAACAGAGGTTATGTTATAATAAATGTTTGGCTACTTGAAATCCTCGTTTAAAAGAATTGATTGAATTGATGGTTTGAACTGAAAAAGTTTGTTGAAAAGGGTGCTTGCTTTATACAAGAATGATCTTTTTTTAAATTCAGTTTTAGGGAATGGAATGTCGAGGAGAGAAATTAGAGAATAGCGGGTACAATAGTTAAATGTTCGATGAGTAATATAGTGATTTTAAATATTTTGGGGCCATTGTATTAATAATTTTGAAAACTAACAAACAGTAGTGATATTTCAGTCTTTGTTCAGCCAATTTAGCGTTGTAAGAAGTGTACACTGTGGTGTGTCATAATTCTTGTTTAAAATAAGTCTCGCATATCTATTTTGTAATTTTTGTAGTTTCGATAAATTTGTCTTTGAATATTAACATACTTGTTCACCGTATACTTTTTAACATACTCATCTGGCGTATACATTTTAACATACTCATCTGGCGTAGATGTTAATATGCTAATCTGAATGAGTGAGGATTTTTTTATTTGTGTGTGTGTGGGGGGGGGTGCGCGCGCTTTTGTGCGTGTGTTTGGGTCTGTGCGTGTGTATGGATGTGTGCGTGAAAATAAGAGAGTAAGTGAAAGACCGAATACAAGAAGGACTGGAATAGGAAATGAATAACATTGAAGAAGAGGTCTAAAAACATAAACCATGAAAAACTGAACTCTGTGTATTTACTTAGGAAAACACAATATCAAATATCAATAAGAAGCTTCAGCTGACAGATAAGAAAATATTTATATGACATTTCGATGACCGTTCATCAAATGTTTAACCTTTATAGTTGTGTGAGTTGCAAAAACAAACACCGATTCCATCTCCACCCCACTCATGAAGTCAAATAAAGTTCGTGGCTTTTTCAAAAATCACGGGGATAGAAAAAAATCACGATCCCTTAAATACCGACTTACAAATGAGTTACGCACGAGATATGTCCTTGAAAAGACAATACAAAGACAACGTCAAAACTGAAATATAATTCCTTGCCATTGGCAAAATTAAGATCGACCGGACAAGCAGGAAAAGACAGTTGTTGATTAAAATTCTGTTGGATGATTGACCTTAATAAGAATGTCAAGATATAATGACAAGGACGTGATCACAGTGTTCCAGAGACACGTAGTAGGTCATGTGTCACATGTTGGGGTATAGTAAAAGGGTGGAGTAGGGTAAGGGGTGGATGATCCTACGGTGGAGGCACGTGTTAAAGCATAGGGAATTCTCATTTTTGTTACTTTGTTTTTCTTTGTTACGTTATATCTTTGCATCCAATTGGTCTTATGGGTTAACCTGGTTTTAGATAAATGTGAAGTGGATTATTCAAAAGTCATTTAATCTCATTAATTAATCAATTAAAACATACTGAATGCACACATCCTCGTAGACAATGCATTGTAGGAATAAAAAATTGCCACATGCAATAATTTTGATTTTTTTTTTTTTTTTTCCCCGCCATGTTCTTTGCATGCATGTAAATACACAATTAAGTGGAAAGATTATATATTACTTGCAAAAAAACTTTGTTTGAATTGTAATCCAAGTGTAAAAAACAGAATTTTTGCACTATTTCTCTCCTTTTTTTGACACAATCCAAGATGACATGTAGACATATAACGCATTTTGCACCCAACTCATGACATATGGCCAGTAACGAGTTGTCTATTTTTAATTACATCTGTTTTCATTTTAGTCAGAAGCTCTTTTAAATACCTTTATAGTATTATTGTTAAACGGAAAATACACTGACATAAAAACAAACATACAGATCACAGCCTTGTTGCTTTCGCCCTATACTTCCTTCCTTCCTTCTTGTATTGTCCTTAGAAGATCACAGATTCACTTAGTCTTAAAGTACAGGAGCATTGCATTAATGGTCGGCCTCTATTTTGTTCTACACGCCATAACTAAACAAATATGTATGTTTATGCATATGAAATGGATGGTCTTTCTGGTTTAGTTTTTCGTCCGGGATTGGCTGTTTAGGTCAAGGTGTAAGACTTTGTTGACGTAACTGCAAACACTTCCTCCAATTTCATTTTAGTAGAATGGTAGAAAGATATAGGCTTTCTATTGTGTAATTTATATGTTTATATTTTCGTCTTCAGAGAAATGCAAAAACGAACAAATTAATAGTCCTTCTGTGGAGAGAAGTATGTCATGCTTGTTAAATTTTAAACCGATTTTTGTTGAAGACTCATAGGTTTGCTCTTTCTATATATTAGATTAATTGTTGCAAAATACAAATTAAATCAAAACAAAATCTATTGATGTTCAATTCTTAAATTTTACAGAATCATTATCAAAATCACATCAATTACACATTTTTCTTTTTTGGAAAATCTAGATATATTATAATCATATTTATGATTAAAATACTTCAGAAAAAAAAGGTGGCGTCATTTTCAAAATAGTCGGACATGAACATGCCATAATAGGATGTTCCTAACACTCATCTCAATCGAACAACAAATGACTTATATGATAATGATAAAGGAAATCCCTTTTAATTCTGTTTATATTTATCAGCTAACTTGTTGAATTAATGTAAGTTATTTAAACTTGTAACTTGACGGCCGCCAAAATCATCAATTAGCCGCAAAAAGAATTAATAGCATGGTAAGCAGACCTTTCTGTATGGAATATCACTGTTAGCTGTTACTCTAACGTGATATCTAATTTGGTAATACTTTTAACAAACCACGTTAATTTTTGCTATCATTCAAATCTTGAAATGAAGATATAGAATTCCAGCAAGTTTTTGGTGTTTTCAACTGGCCGTTTACAAATCATGATAGAGGCTGTGTAGTATTAGCAATTATAATTTTTTTTTTTAGGATATTTTTTTTTAAAGCATCCATCACTCAGTGAATAACGGGTCGTGTGGCCTAGTGGTTAGAGCATTGAACTCATAACTGCAAAATTGTGAGTTCGAATCCCAGCTCGGTCATTACCTCAACTTTAATTCAAAAAGGCCCAAGAGTAATTTCTGTCGTCTATAAGGTTAGCCACTATGACTGATTAACTTAGACGTAAAATGGTTCCTATGTAATTGGTTATATATATATCAGCTTGGTGTTGACCAGCTTTGAAAGCTGCTTTCCGAGTTCCTGGCTACAGGAGTTACTTTAACAGTAACAGTAACAGTACCTTAAAATGCAAAATGTGACCATGATGAGTTATCTCCCATGCATTTTGTTTATTCTGAAAGATCAGTTTGCTCATTTATTGTATTCGGGGTCATTTTAAAAATTGCTAATTGCAAAGCGGTAAATTTAACAATGAATGTGCAAATTTAAATTACAACTGTCCTTGTATTCTGCAGAAGGACACTGTCAGCCATCCATAACATTGTATTCACAATTAATCATTTTAATGGCCAAAACCTTCATAGGCCTATAGGTGGATTCCAACAAATTTGATAAATATTCTACGCTTTTGACAGTATGAAATGATAGGATCAAGAAAAGTCCTTAATCGTTTTCCTTTTCTTTTTTCTGATTCATAATGAACTGGGGAAAAATGTCACTTTTTCTTCATGTCTGTAGCTATTCCTTATATATTATTGAAGCATTCGAACTTTTCATGGGCGGGGGGGGGGGTGGGGGCATGGAGGGGAGCGTACGCCGTTGTATTGGTAAGATGTCAATAATTTCGCCCAACGAGGGAATAATATAAGTTGCGGATAATTACCATTGATGGTTCAGTTTTTTGTTTTGTTTTTACCATGACCACTGAACAAAATATTTGACATTTTAAAAAAAAGAAGGTATGAGATTAATTTCTAAACTGAAGAGTGATTCCATCTCCGAGGCGGATCCAGGATTTGAAAATAAAGGGGTTACATCCAAAATTGTTTTAATATGAAAGTCAGTGAATCTTAGGCTTCCATTGGTACTTTGAAATCAAGGATGCCCACCCAATAACAGGGGGGCATTTCATCAAAGGACTTGTCGGACATTTTATCCTACAAATTTGCTCTCAGCCAATTAGATGCAAGCATTTCAGTAGCTCATAACAGTTTGTCGGATAAAACGTCCGACAAGTCCTTTGATAAAATGCCCCCAAGATGTTGTCGAATCACCTTGAGTTTTATCACCACTGCCAGACCTTATGTTAATGCCTTGTATATTCCACCCATCGCTCCATTTGGTAAAGTCATTAAATCCCATTTTCCCTAGCCCGATGATGCGCGAAGCAGGCCAAAGAATGTTTATGGTGGACAGCTTGTTTTGCAGTGGTCCAGAAATTTAGGTTCAAGACAGGTTTTCCCTGTGCTTTTCACAAATTCTGGTGTCAGCAAAATTGTGATCCACTATCCCCAGGAAAGCCCAATACCCCAGCTCTAACATGTTTATAAAAAATAAAAAAAAATGGGCACATGCCAGAGGACCGGCCATTGCATCTTACCCCAGCATGGAGTTCATTGGTCTCGTAAATGATGGCGACCTTCGTCCATCCGTACTGCTCCATGATTGCGAGCTGTACAAGATTGATCTCGGCTGCACTCGCAATCGTACGGAAGAAGTATGGAAAACGAACTCGGTCTGATAACGTTATCAACGACGATGCATAGGCCATCTAGGTTAAAGAGAGAAGTAAAGAATATTCTTTACTCTTTTGTTAAGAAAATATATATATTATATATAAAAACCCCTTTCAAAAAGTTCCGCAAATCGACTTTGGGCCATTATTACTTTTCAGTTTAGTTATTCCTAACATTCATACCATTGGAAAAATAATTTATTCCCCTTTTTGTTGATGTCCTGATTGTAATGATTAATGTCATGCTTCAATGCACAGAATATCAGAATATGGAGAAATGTAAAAAGTTAAATGTTGCAAAATGCATTTATCCAAGTGAAGTTCCGCAACTCGAATTTAGGCCCTAATAACTTTTGGGGTATTTTCTAATTTTTATTTAATTTTATACCATTGTCAAGTAAAATTATTTCTCTTTTCAATGACTCCCTAATTGTAATGAGAGTGTTGTTCTTGCATGCACAGAACACCTGAATGTTAGGACAAGTCAGAAGTTAAATGTTGCAAATTGAATGCCTATTGTGAGTATTATTGTCTGTTGCCAGCAATAACAATGCATTTCGCAACTTTTCACTTTTTACTTTGCATTATATTCGTGATTTATGTGCATTCAAACTGGATGTTACTATTGTAAATAGGGCATCCATAAAAAGAAGAATAGATGAACTTTTTAATGATATAAAAATTGATAATGATTAAAAACCCGCATTAAAATGCATCAAGGTTCAGAGTAATGTTACAGAAATTCAAATTGAAAATAATCTTTCGCTTTGCCATGTATTCAGGTGGTATTCAGGTGTTCTGTGGACCCAGACATGACATCACCATGACAAATAATGTATCATTTAAGAGAGGAATAAATTAACTTGACAATGGTATAGAATTCATTGAAAATTTGAAAATATCCCCAAAGTTATCAGGACCTAAATTCAAGTTGCGGGACTTCAATGTGATCAATAAAAATGCTTTTCACAACATTTGACTTTTTACTTTTCTCCATATTTTGATATTCTGTGCATTGAAGCATGACAAAATCATTACAAATAGGATATCAACAAAAAGGGGAATAAATTATCTTCCCAATGGTATGAATATCAGGAATAACTATAGCGTACCTGAAAAGTTATCATGGCCCAAAGTCGATTTGCGGAACTTTTTGGGAGGGGTTTATATTCCAAGTATTACAAATTTGTGCTTAAAAAATATATTGGTTAAACATAATATTTTTTAGTAAAAAAAAAATAGATAAGGCCAACTGCCTCCCTCAAGTTCCGATTTAGCCATCGGCCGGGACAGTTCCTTTTTTCTACAAAATATTGAATCGGATATTTTCATTCTTTATATTTTATAGATACGGCCTTTTTTTTAATAAACCATGAATCACAAAAATAATCAAGTTCCCTAAAAAAAAATGGGAAAAAGTGCTTCTAATTAGTTAGCTATAGCATAATTATTCATGTCCATCTCTGCGAAATATTTTGAGAATCTTAGGGTTTTATTAAAGTTTAAATTCCTCTGTAGGCCTATTCTGTCAAGGGGGTTATTTCTAAAATGACCAAGGACCCCCTCAGGTCGTGATTTGCTCTTGGCTAAAGAAATTTTAATAAAAAGGCAGAATACAAAGTCTCTTTATGATCTTTTAGTTTGGTTTTTAAAAAAATCGTTAGTCTTTTGACAGCATTTTTTAATACATTTCTTTTAGACTTGTATTTGACATGCGTGACGGGTAATAACATTATTATTATGCATGCATTCCTCTGGTCTCCTGTCAATTTGGAAAGTAGTTTCTATCATTTCATTAAAAGTGAACGATCGCGGTTGACATCAATCGGCAGCAATTAAAGTAAAGCGAATTGCCGTTTCACGGATAGTCTTCATGAATAAAACATTTGACCTTTCCGATAGGCATTGAGATAACTAGGAATATAATTTAGTAAATAACAATTTGTTTCACAAGAGCTAAAAAAATAGAATATTTACCTCTCACCTAGGAAAAGAAAAATAAAGTTCAGTGTATTTTACTTCATTGCTAAATTTTTAAACTTTGTTTATATAGGCTTAATAACATCATAGACATAATATTTATAATTAGTTTACTTACTTCCAAATAGCTAAACAAAATGTTGCTTCATGATGAAAAATATTACAAATTTTAAAAAAATGGAAAATATAGGACAGGAATTTTATATACATTCACGTAATAACTTTAACCTACCTCTATTAAATTCCATAAACCAGTGACCTGTGCCAATTGAACCGTGACAGATGATAGCAATTCTCCTATGATCGCTATCTTTGTCGGGGGTGTGTACAACTGGTGGAACAGCGCGTTCAGGGCATGTCCAGTTGAAGCCTGTATGGAAAAGAAAAGGCATCGAAAAATAATGATTTAATCCTTGAAAGAAATATAATATTGAAAACATTTTTAAATATTTTTTTCTTTCAATTGTTAGGAATATATATATATCCTTCAAAATTACTTTCAGAAATATTACTAGTAGTTTGTGTTTGGAAAGAAAATTATGTTTCATTCGATTATAATTACCCATTATTTTCTTTGGAACTGTGTTGCCGGCTGTGTTTGTGTCGACACTGTGTAGTTGCTGTTAACGCTTCCTCCCTCCCACACTACTCCACCCCTCGAAACACTACTTTTTAGACAGTCTGCTGTGTGCTGTGTTGTGTGATGTGTCTGTCTGTGTGTAACATGCACTGAATTGGCAAAAAAAAGAACGGAATACGAAATAGCATCGCTTCAACTTATTTATTATGATTTATGATGATGTAAAGTATTATACATTCGAGGCAACCAAAAGAAAAAAATACTGAACATGCAAGCTTTTTGATTGTTTTCCATTTTTAGCCTGAATTCCATGGATATAAATTTTTTAAATCCACTTGTCAAGTACGACTAATATCAAAGCAAGTCGCTCTCTATCTCTTGACAGAGGGATTACCATAGCAAGATCCAGTCTTCGTGGGTGGATAATATTTTCTTATATCAAAACCGCCATAGATCCCTGGACTTCCAACTGCGTTAATACAACTTTATCGCTGGAAAGCTAAGTAAAAATAATGTAAATGTAAATATATGAATTCATATGACAAAAGGCAAATTTTAAAGCTTAAGGTAGATATACAGGGCTTGAGTGTTTCGACAGTTATTGCTCTACTGGAAGTGAATAAAGGAACATAAAGATTTGAATTTTCCAAAGCTAGTAGGCTATCGATTGATGTATATTTTCTTCTGTTTATGCAGTAGGTAGATGTTCATCTTTCTTAAGTAATGTTCGGGCGATGTACGTGTAACATTCATTCAAATTGACATACCGTAGGTACATCTAGTAATAAAAAGCTAGCAAAAGAAAGTGACCCTGGAAATAGCAAAGCTTGTTAAAGGGTGCCTATATGTATGATTTGCGTGATACATTAATTTTGATAAGAAAAATAAACATAAATCATTAGCTAAAAGCAATGAAAGTAAATGTATTTGAATCTATTTATACATATATGGTCGATTCCAGCGAAAAGTGTACACGGTGTTTTTGATCATGTTCAGGCCTAAAAAAAAATCAAAAAAAAAGTAGGAACCTCAATTTTGCGTTTTATGTATCCGCACCGGTGAACTTATTCGTGCCGCATTTGTTCCAACTTCATTTGAAGTGAACTTTTTTTTTTTACAATTTAAAAACATGCCATTTTTGGAAGAAATTTTTTTTTTTTTTTTCGCGACCAACCTTTTTAAAGAAAGTCATCAAATAATTTAGATTCAAGTTGTATTTTAGGATGGCACACATCTCAGGAGAAATTGTACCGAATTTGAATAGTATAGGGCAATCCAAACAATCTCTGAAATTTTTTTTTAGAGGTAAATTTAAATGTTACCTACGAATACAGCTTTTTTGAAAGCTTATAAACCATACTAGACATGCTAGATATAACGAAGTACGGCTACCAATCGCCGTACAGAAGCGCCTCACCATTCCCTATCGACATGCATTGTTCCCAATGACATTGCTTTCTTTGTTAATCTGGCAGAAGAGGTCAAAGGTCCAAAATTTCCATGTGGTCAAAAAATTCATTTACCTACGAATACACCTATAAACCACTGCCATTTCTATACTTTAAAAGATTAGTGGCAAATATTTTTGACAAATGGTGTCTTGCTGACGTGTGTAAAGTTTTATCATCCTTGAACAATCAGTTTTTGAGATATTACCTTATAAGTGCTGTATTCGTAGGTAATATTTGACATTCCGAATGTTACCTACGAATACAAGTATGCATAGCGTGTTTCTGGCATAATTATATTTTGGTAATTTTGTCTTGAGACTAAAATTACAAACTTTTGTAATTTTATTTGTCATACAGATAGGATATTGTGTGATAATTTTCTTGTTTAGAATTTTATGTTTTCATTATGTTTTGACATTTTTCTTATTAATGTAAAATAATTTATATTTTTAATATCATTGTTAAGAAGTAATTTTCCTCTGAAACAATGTCATTATCACGTTTAGTATATTTCGTAGCAATCATCAAGTGGGGAAACTCTTTCAAATTTAATTACCAAAAAATCATAGCTTTTTATGACTAAATAAAAACATGGGATAGCATTTCCTGCAGTGGTGTCACATGTATTCGCAGGTAACAATGTGACGTAAACTGTCATTTTCGGCTTTACAATTAACCTCACATTGCTGTTTATTTATTGGAAAGGGAGGAATAGTCCCAATAGATAATGGGGACATCGTTTGGACCCAATAATATAAGTTATTTTATTGTATTGGTGATTATCAGATTTGTATTAAAGTGCCCCAAATTATAGATTATATTATTTGGGATTAACAAATCTTTTTTTCCTATTTCGTTCAAGGCACGTTTGCCGATTGACACAATAATTTTATTTCAAAATACGAAATGAATAATATTTACTGAGATTGATTTTCATTACTTATAAAAAAAAATAAAAACAAAGCTAAACGTTGATTTTTTTTTACGACTTATCCTTTTTTAGATTTCATTTATCAGGTATTTATGTGTCTTATTAATTAATTGCAATCTGTTGTTCAATACAAAGCAAACTTGCCTCATTCTTTATGTTATCTTTAATTTCCAGCTTGGGATTTTATGCGTATTTACTCAGACTCATAATTTCATAAGTTATCGAAACCATGTTGATTAAAGTAAAGTTGACTACATTTTCATTTTTATTTTTCATGAAAATGAAAATGATGTAAAAGTGACAGATGCAGACGTATATCTCTCTCTTTTAACATACAGTGCGGCAGAATTTCAATTTGGTTGGGATATTTAGCCTGGATGTGTGTCATTGACGTATTATATTCTCTCAAAATACTTTGATTTTGGTTACGTATGAGCGAAAGGTCTTTAATTTTTTCCAATATTCATATCATATCAAGAAACAGTCAATTATATTTTTTTATCACATGAATATTTTAACTCATAAACAGTTCAAGATACTCACTGTTACCCACAAATAGTATCATTGGAATAAGAGTACAGAATGGGATAATCATACGATTTAATAGTCTTCCTATACAGTTTGATAACAATGTTTGTAAGTGCCTAGATACATACGACGATACAATACAACATTCTTTTCTTTATTTAAAGGAAGGGTATAATAAATATTTAGATTTTAAAATGTTAATATTTTGTTCGTTTATGGCTTCATGTAAATATGATATCAGAGTAAACATGATGAAAGAATGCCTATACCAGTTGGTGAATCATTAAAAAAGTGCTCTACATCTATAATGTAATGTTCGTTGAAAGACATTTGATTAACTTTCTTTTTTTTTTATTTATTGTGTTAAAGTATTTATGTTAGACAGAAGATATCGCATTCATTTTTTATTGTTGGCTACGGTCTGATGCTGTTAATAAATATTCGTAATATATTATTCTCAAGTGTGAATCTTTCAGTTTAGACGTTTATCATTTTAATCGGTTTTTATGCTTATTATCAAGCACAATGTTAAGAAAAATACCTTACAATTACTAGTACCAAATAATCTTGATTAAAAGATATAAACATACGACAAACAGGACTCAAATATTGACGTTTTTGGTTAAAAGTTAGTGTTTCCCTAATACTTGGCAGTATGTTCCCATATATTGGCTGAGAAAGATATTTTTCACAAGAAACAGTTAGTTTGATACCCCTGCATGATTATTGTATCAATTAGATTCAAACAAATAGTTTAAAATATACATGTAAGCCAGTAATACCTATGTTACCTACGAATACATTAGCTGTTACCTACGAATACATTATGTTTTTACCTCTTCTATAAACAAAAGTAACGGGCGGATTCCAATTTTTTAGGGTTTTAATGAAGAGTCATTCTCTTTTCTTTCAGTAAGATATGACATATCTTAACTAGCGTCGTGAAGATTAAACAATGCAAACTGACACAACCCCATGTTTTTCAAACAGATTTTCTAAAAACTATAACTTTAATGAGAGATGGCAAATACAAGGAAATTAGGAGCACAAGCCCTGCTCTTACCGATTTTAACTAGTGTTAGAATCTTATTATTGATGGAATGGAATGACATATTTGAAAGGAAAACGTATATTAGGAGGCAAAATTCTGACTGTATCAAATTAGGGTACGTGTATTCGTAGGTAACATGCAAAAAATACGTTTTATTTTTCCCCTCTGCCACAAAGCCAATTTGGGAGATTAAGCGTGGCAATTTATCACACGGTTAGGTTGATATGTTGACTTCAAAGGACTAAATCATCAAAAAGGTTCTAAATTTGGACTCAACTTTTTGGCCGCGTACACTTTTCGCTGGAATCGACCATATACATGCACTCTTAAGTTACAATATAAAAGGGTTATAGGTATTACTGGTATGTCAGGATCAAGTTATATACAAAGGGGTGACTACAACACAAAATCGAAGTGAAAATGGAAAGAAATACTGTTAGAGTATACACATAAAAAAAAATATCATATACACCGACGAGTACAAGAGCATTATTTTCATTATTATTAGAAGGAATGACAAAAATAAAGGCATAACAATCTGAACGAACTGAAAATATGCGATTCATTAATATCATATAATTCAGACCAGGGGGGCATTTCATCAAAGGACTTGTCAGACATTTTATCCGACATATTTGCTCTCAGCCAATCAGATTCAATAATTTCAGTAGCTTATAACAGTTTGTCGGATAAAACGTCCGACAAGTCCTTTGATGAAATGCTCCCCTGGGCTCTGTTGCATAAGGAGTTACTTTTATAGTAACTTTGCCATTAATGGTAGCTTTCATTAAATACTGCATTTTGATTGGCTGTTGAGCAACGTTACTATCGTAGTTACCATTGATGGCATTGTTACTTTCATAGTAACTCTTTATGCAACGGGGCCAATACCAATGTTAAAAAGGGGAGGATAGAAACTATAAAAAAAATTGTAAAAAATAAAAGGAAAAAGGGGGCTGGTTAGTGCGTGTGAACGAAAGTACTCACTTTTGATTTTAAAAATAATAAGCTTTGATTTTCTCTTCAGAGGCGTTCTTCAAATATTTTTGGACAATGGCAATTTTCCCGCGAATCTTCATTATGATCTCTGCATACTCATGTAATTAGACGTGTCAATCAGTATCTAGCACGATGACATTCAGCTTTTTGTTGTATACAAAATTAATAATTTCATGGACATAAAGAAAATATTAAAAGCCAGAAATAGACGTTAATACAGGGAACAAGTAATACTGCATGCTCGTAATGCATCATACAATTAAAATTATAATCTTTACTATGTATTAGGGTAAGATTCATATTGCCTGCTTGTATAATTCATAAAACTTTCTTGATTTGATAAAAGAGTAAAGAGAACAAAATGAGAAATTTCTTAATAAGATTCTGAAGGTCTACGTGGCTGCATTATATACTCAGAACAAAAACAAGGATAATTTGCGAGATTGAAGGCCGGGAGATACCGGAGGCCTTAATTTAGTTCTTGTCTTGTCTTTCCGGTGATGCCTATAATCAAGATACTGATTGTTATTGCATTTTAAGTGTTGCTGTAGACCTTCATTGTCCTGTTCTGTTTTGTCATACCTCATTGCGGCCCTATTGTTGACAAACTTGTCTCTATAATTGAATTGTCGTTGCTTTTTTTTCTGTTTTGAGGTTAAATATAAAGAGATTTTTTTATCAGACTTCTCCAAGGACCAGGAGTTTTCTTCATTTAATCCATTATTCCTACTGACATACATGTATGAGTTTGTTTTTACCATAAAGTAACGGAAGTTATGTATAAACATATCCAATAATACATCTATTATAATATGATCAAGCTTGTTCGATATGAAATAAAACGCATGTATTAAACAACTCTCTTTCATTTTTGTAAAATTTAAAAAAAAAATTGTAACCAGGGCAGGTTCGATGCCGCCCATACTATTTATAATGTAGAAATCGCATTGATCATAATATACCTCATATCAAATATAAATATTCATATAATGAATGAAAGCGCCGTAAAATATAAAAACGACAACAACAAATGTCATTATGATGCACATTATCCTGAATAAAAAAAGAACCCCTTGGTTCAATGTAAATGCAAATGGCAAAGTCACTCTTTTAGGGAGTATAGCATTAACCACCCATTGATGCACTATCAGACGACGATTTGCTCTATAAGTCTTCTTCAAGAATAATGCGACCGTGGGATTCACTCTAAAATGATTGTAAAATGGAAGGGAGCAATATTTATAATTCCATCAATATGATATGATGGTAACGACCTTCCAGTGAAGCCCGCCATGCTGATATATTGTCATGATTGTGTGGTATTACTTTGTTTATTATGATGAAGGTTAAAGGAAATGGATATACCCCTACATCTTAATAATATTCCTACCTCCATCGGTCGAGTGGTAAACACTAACCGGCAAGTTACATTACAGCAATGTAAAGTAATTTGTTTCAATTTTCAGGTGTTAATATTTTGATATTCTATTATTACTTTAGTCTATTCTAGACTGCTTGTTCGATGGACTCTTGAATCTGCTGTTACGATACCAAGAAACTGGAAAAGGAAACAAAAAGTATGGTATAAAGAGATTACACATTGTAAACACAAATTACCCACCGTATGTTTTACATATAGTTAACAATTTACCTCCACTGCTCCGTCTGGTGTAGATCAACTTACGGTCGAACCGCATGGCCCGTATAGGCGGATAGAGGGAATTGTCTACAGGGAGAAAAATGGGTCTTCAGTTTAATTATAGCTGTAGTTTTTAGTGTGTTTACATGATGTTTCTAATGTTTTATTTTGTAGTGCCTTGAGCTTTGTCATGGTGTCAGGGTTTGGTGGTTAGGACCAGACATAAATAGGCTAACTACAATGACCCCAAAAATTGGGGAGTGGTGTGAGTACTTTGTCGCATTAGAATTAAGGCGTGTGGGTCGACAATTGAATTCCGGTTGGTGACGGCTGTACATAGCAGGGTTCGGATGCAGCGCCGGGTCTCGAGCTGGGTGGCCCTAATTCAGAGCCGTTTTGAGTTGTGACTCGGAATCTGAGGTCGATCAGGAGAGCCTTTGCACAGATAAGAAAGTTCTGTGTCATTATATGCTGTGGGGGGGGAGGGATCCACGTGACAGCGACGCATTTGGCTGCCGGGGTCAATGAAACATATGTTGACGTGGAATGTGGGTCATCAGGGCCAGGTCTAGCAGTTTCCACGTGGTCAATGGTGACGACCCAGTAAGGCAAAGGAGAAAGATACTTCCTAATTGAACGCTGCGCGTTGGTGCAAAACCCGGGTCGAATCGGAATACTTTGAGTACCAGAATGGCTGGGCTACATGCCGGGCCGGAGCCATCGGCGTTGTGGAATATTAAGCGTAGATCCAGGGGTAAACGTATGCCTGGGGCCATGCTTTGACCCGGCAATTAATACAAAGGTCAATCAGAGCCTTTGGTCCGCGGAGTCTCGCAGATTAAGAGTTTGACATTGGCGG
>CALNVZ010003014.1:3824991-3947376 GCA_940671915.1 Paracentrotus lividus | reverse complement strand
GATAATTAAATCATACAATTGAGACATTGATACAGCTCCTAACATGAACTTGTACCCTATGTCTATATACAACTATAGCGAAGAAAAAAAAAAATAATGTGAATTAGAATTTTCTACACAAAAATTTGTTAACGCCATCCAGATCCTTCTTACCAAATACCATCAACACCACACCCCTATTTTATCGTACCAAAACTATGAACCAACAAAGACCCACCCACTAATTACAATCAATCTCGATATGATAACTATGTCAAACAATGAAACAATAGTCACTGAGGATCATCTACAGGCCCTTCAAACGCCAGCTTCCTACTTTTCCTACTTTCTTCACTACATTTTTGTGTCCAACCCCTCCTAAAAGCTTATCCTACTTTTTTCTTCAAAATCTCCTCACTTTCCTACTCTTGAACTACTTGTTTTTTGAACAAGTTGAAAAAAACAAAAAAAACACACTTGTGAGACTTAGCCATAGGTTTCGATATGAACCGAAAATTCCTGCATCTGTCTTTATATAAATTGGCATGATCTGGGAACGTATATGGTACTGCTCCAACAATATAAGAGTATGCACAGTGACCATGAAACATTGGAAGACATCCCTATTCATAACCTATACACCTGCACAAGAACTTGGCAACACCCAGTCGGCGCGAGCATCATACATTAATCTAGCGCGTATAAGTATTATAGGGAAGCAAGTGCACTTAAATGTTTTATCAGGTATATTTTGGTCTTTAGTCGAAAGGGAACAAAGGGAAAAAGTCTCGGTACAGTATAACTATAGATTCTACTCACAAATAAACGAGGCCAAAACCAACGAAGTGGCGTGGCAGCGTATCAGAAAGCAATTTCGTATCTATAAAATCATCGTCCCTCTCTTTCCTCCATGTGCAGCTCGACCCAACAGTAAATCTATGGACTGCAACTAGTATATGCAATTCAGGTAAAACCTCAGTCATCGCTGAAGGAGACAGGAAACGAATCATTGGGACTTGAACGAGAAATTACAATGTAAAAGCTAAGCGCACACAAACACGTAAGTTTCTGTCGGTTTGTTGCCTTTATATCTTTTACGTCAGTTTACTACAGTTAATCAGCTAAAGTCCATACAAAATCAGTGGGTAATCCCTACGTTCGTTATCTTTAACCTTCTAATCCAATCAAGAAGCGCACATCTGAAATTAACCAAACCAAAGGCACTTAGCCTCACTCATTATTCAAAGAGCCTACGCGCCATAGACATTTAAATCGCTACATCATATTCTTATAAGTTTCCCCCTAAGTCAAAATTCCCCAGTCAGCGGCATCTAAGCTCTATATTGTCATTTCTGCTAAATAAATATTATGACTCATGTCCCCACAGTCTGTATATTGCACGTACACAGATTATGATGTAATTTACCAACGTCTAAACAGATTAAGACCGTACAAACATGGGTGCCCAACGAAGGTGAAGGCGTATTACGCGGAAATCGCAGGCATACGGATTTGGCGAGATACACGTATAATCATCGCCAGCGTTTGTGGTCGGCCAGTGGAGAAAGATGCACTCACACCGACCAAGAACAGCAACAAAGACATCAAACAGAACCTACCGAAGAGCCCTAGGGGAAAAAGAGGGGAAAAAGACCTGAAAGGCGTTTCACACGCAAGAGCCAGAGTGACAGATCTGAAACAGAAAGAACGACGAACAAGACAAACGAACAACAGACGCATTTGCGACGAAACGATGAAAGAAGATGGACGACGAAGAAAAGAAGCCGAGACATATAGAACAGATCACCACTCAACGTCCAAAGACGAAATCTGAAGAGTCACTACGAAAAGGCAACAAGTCAGCTATACTAATCTTAAGAATGAGAGGTATAAACATAGGACAAATAAGATAATAGCACACCCGAAGCAACACGCGGAAAAAACAGCAAAACAACGCAATCTTAAGTATCAGAGAATATTATATAACAATTCACCGACTTTTACGAAACTCTCATTTATATTGTTGAATTATCGATGGAGGTCGCAACAATTGAGATCAACTCCTACCCTCAGATAGGTTATATATTTGAATAACTTAAAAATCGCTAGTCGTCAAATATAACCGCCAATGGTACATTTATGACTTACTAGGACTTTTCAACACTCAAATAGACATTGCTATCCCACAAGTATTTCCTTGCTAGTCCTCTCGAGATTATTGCAAGGAACATGATTATTAGGAAAAATGAACTTTTTTATAGTTAATCATAGACAGCTTTGTCTCACACTAGTCTCTTTTGAAATACACATTCTATGAAAACTGTATGCTTCTTCCTAAAGGTTCAACAGTGGTGGACTTCCTAAATTGAAATGATAGTAAGGGATGCCAGAATATCGTTCCGAATTTGATTACATGATAACCCAAATGATCAAGTATGAGCCTTACGATCTACAGCACCTTAAGAAGCTCCTCTATATCATTCTATGTTGAGTCTATACAGAGCCCCAAACATAATTCGTCAGTTGCAAGAAGAATACATATTGCGGCTTGTAAATTTTCTTTAAAGCTCAGACAAATATACTATAAGAAGCATTGAATGCATAAGGATAGTAACAGAGTCTAATCGCGCCGATGAAATGTATCCAATTGCATCGCAAACCTAAACAGCTGCCCAGCACCCATAAGAGAAAACCATATGACACTGCATCTACCAAATTTACACATGATAAAGTTTACCACGTCCTTTGAGTTTCACTTCTGATCAATGATATACATGAGAAACCACAAAGATCAGTATAATGAACCTCTCTCAACCTGCGGAGTAGAAATATTACTCTTTGAGTACGAAATTTGCTGGACTATTTCAATAAGAAAACACGTTACGACTAAAAGATGTGGAGGAGCAATAATGATAGTCCAATAACTTACCAGTAGATGAGTAATGATACTAGATTAAATTCACATATGCACAAGTACAAGAAATTTGTAAATATGTATCGAGAAGTTCAACAGCATAAGTTTGAGAGAGTGATATACACAGACGTTGATTAAATGGACCTGAGTCAAAATTCCCTAAATATGTGTCCAATCCCGACATATAGGTCGAGTAGATATGGTCATATATTTGAAACCCAAAAGTTATTTTCTTGGGCACCCCCTTTTGTTTTCCCCCCAAGTTTTTTCCAAACAAGATTAAAAAATTATTTATGATAATAGAAAGCTCGCGAGGATTCAGCTAAATAATTCTTGTAATTGAGACTGTTCAAGCATTTTTGAATCATATGTAGGCGGCCAACGTAAAGACGCTAAGATTACTAGCACTCCTGAGAGAATCTACCTAAAAAATAACTATAACAGCAACCAATTAGAACCAGTAAATGAGATAATCATACTAAACCCTCCTAATTGCCTGTCCGTTATCGTAAGTTCGTGCATTAACAAAAAAATTACTATGATTGGTTCATATAAATTCTTATCACGTATAAGTATCATAATCCAAATCGCCATAAACATGGCTCTATATTAACACAAACTTCACAAGTAATAAAGATAAAAGAATAATTTAGTGTCGTAATAGATGTAGAGTAAAATTTATAATCAACAAAACCTCGGGCAAGTGTTTCTTCCTTCATTCCTTTCGAGATAGCCTGATTCCTTACAAATTCATAATTGCCTTATTCAAGTTGATTCGGTTCTCTATCAACCGATCCTTTATAAAATACAGAACAATAAAAATTTTACTGACATGAAATTCAAATTCAAGATTGAATTCGATATAGACTGTTTCTTTTAAGCGTAAAAGAAGCGGTCATCGTAGAGTCCCAACTCCGTGATGAAGTGTAAAGTTTCAATACTCTCCGTCGAGCAACTGCGTTGGTTTTGCGATTGTCATACAAAAATCAAGACGAGATAAAACCACAAATGTTAGCAGAAGATCCAACAGCATAAGATCTTATAGAGCAAATTTAAGGATGAATTTACCACTCATCGAATTTATATGTTTTTTCAAGTTACTTCTCTCTATTACTACCTGATACTAGAATACAAGCAAAGGATTATAATTCAATGCCCGTCCTCTACAGACATCGGCGACACGTACCTCAGCTAGGCCAGGCAGGCGCTAGATGAAGCTCCACTAGACAATAACAACATAGGCTCTTAGGCACCACCGCCTTGTCAACAGATAGCCAAGTGTGTTCGAAAATTAAATCAAAATACACTACATGTAAAACGAAAAAGTTGCACAAAAACTCTGTCCTAATTCCTCGATACTTACTAAAGCCAGATCCAACAGTGTAACACAATTTCAGACCGAGACAAGATAGAAATCAGAGATGCCCATATATTGCTAAACTAGAATCACTCCATGCTTATATAAATGATCCTCAATCACTGTCACTCCTCTAGATCCTAAATATTAAATAATATAGCCTCTCATGTCCTGACCAAATCTTTCCAATGTGTCTAAAGGGATATCTCGGAATACAAGACGCCCAAATGATTTAATAGGTGATTGCCGATATTTATTAGCTAAAATGTGAGAGAGAATCCACTTAATTAAAAAGGACGTTTTTTAAGAGATATATCTGCAGTTCGGTGCTAAATATTATCAAAAATGATACTATGTAGAATCAAAATAATAACTTTAGATAAGATTCTTGTTTTATATCTCTTTCACATAAAGATATGCTATTTTTTATATTCATTAAAAGAAAGATCAATATATTTCCAATCCTAATAAATTCAAATATCATCAATCAATTAAAGCGACGGCAATTTTCTTGAAATTTTAAGCACAACCATGGTGTGACGCAAAAATTTACCATTACCCTATGGTTATGAGTTGTAGAGTACGGAACCTCATCGTTCTAGTCACGTCTAATTAGCTCCAAGCAATATTTTTTTATATACTTAAGACTACCAAGCAATAATAATTAAATCAATATCTACACCTTTCTCGACATCTACATAACATTATCGAGTTATTATGACTCTTTTGTAAACAATTAGATCTTGATAAATTAATGCTATTTAAATGTACCTGTCTTGTAACACCAAAACCCTTGTCATCAGTGTAAAGACAATATATTATTTTTACCCGTATCTTACCTATAAATCAATTATTCAAAGACTTCCAGTCAGTTATGGAACTTCTCAACAGTAGCTTTGCATAAAACATAGCGCTATATCAATAATGAACTCTAAAGAGTAGTTACAGTTATTAGTTTTCTGCATCTGCCCCATTAATTTAGAGAGTTTGATTACATGCAATGTCGTAACTCGGTAACACAAGCACGTGCATAACAGGGAAGAAAGAACAATAGGTGTCTAATTTCTAGGAGGAAAACATATCCCATAGACCACACCACACCTGAAATGGTCAATTCTATATTTTATTGAACAAAGGGCCCTGATAACAATACCAGCCTAGCACATATTATTCTACCATAGTAAACCTTATAACGCGGAAAAGTTCTATTTCTATGATTCATCCTTCCGAAAGTAAATATGAGTTAAGATCAAGACTGCTTGCGTTGTGGTCTATCGACTACTCGCATACCCCAGTGATCACTAAGCTATCATCAGCAGATTGAGCAGTGGCCAGCGAGTTAGCTCGCCATCTTGACCCGACAGTGTGCTTTCGCTCCTCCAATCCAGCTCACTCATCACGCGCATAGCATACAATACACGTATGGCTCCGAGCAGCGAATATGCCCTAAGTCTGAAGTCGTCTGACATGTTGTTGCGCCACTAGATTATGCACGACATCTTCCGGAACGTCCAAACCGTCACTTTTACGCTCTTCCTCATTCTCATGCACTATTCAAGATCACGGGTTTTCATATTTCGGCATTAGAGAGGCTTCGATCTGGTGTCCTGGTCTAGCCGGTAAGAAAAAACAACCACTCATCAAAACCTACTAGATTTTTAGCAATCAGATACCATGACAACTAGGACTATCTGTCGCAATCAGACCGATAATCGATAGTTTAAATCCGATTCTGCTACCTCTAGACTCAGCGTTTAGTCTCAAGCTCTCAAGATCTCACCAATACACTCATATATATATTAGTTTGTCTCTGATTTTTCTTAAATAAAGTATATTCTGCAAATCGCATTTATATTACACGATCCAATGTTGTGCAACATATTTATACAGATCGAAATATGTAAAAGGTCTTTTAGTGTATATGTTGCCATGTTAAAAGATTAACTGAATTTTATCATAAGAATGTTTGGTTACCCCCAACCTATAATGTATATGTCTTTACATATCACTTTGATACTTCCTTAGAGATTTCACATTTGATCTATGCAAGTCTATATTTTTGAACAGAATCTTTGATAAAACCTTAAGTATTCACTCATATTTTAAGGATTCATATGGAGTTTGACACCCACATTTTAGCTCAAATTATGCTAAAAATATTGCTAGGACATCGATTTCGATAAATTGGCTTTGAACATTGTCCCACAACGGGGATTAGCTCCAAATACACATTAAAGAGTATTGACGGGTATTTAGTCATTACATATGTGGGAATTAGACGAACTGTTGGAAAATGAATGATAATATTTAAAATAGATATTAACTTGCGCATATGATTTGAACAGGGGTATGTAAGCCTGAATCATGAGGGAAAAAAGCAGCAGTACATACAATTTTATATCCACTCGACTAAGCTAAAAGCTGTGATACACAGCAGACCACATCGCGGCTGAGGCTTTACTCTGCCCCACCGCTGTAATGCAGCGTAGATAGTAGTTTTCATGGCTGCTGTTCCGCCTGAGAAAGTCATAAAAACACCAAACTCAAAACGTCATTATTTACACAAATCAATCCATAAAATGAATACATTAAAAATTTTGCTATGGCGAACATACTCGATAATACACTATTCCGTCCTCTCCATCATTATATATAGGGATTAATAAGTTTAATAACATTTTGATAATTTTTTGGATTCATCAGAAATGATTGAAATAAGGAATTGTGAGTATATTTAATGTTTACTTTTGCCAAACAGTTCACGATTTATAGTGCTCCACTACATATACGAAACTGGACAAAAGACAAATCGTCAGATCACGTCAATACAACCTTACTCCAAAATTAATTTCGTTATTATATCAAAAATCTGCTGAATATCAGATCCACAAAAACTCATAATAAAAAAGAAAATCAACCCAATCGTATTTAAGTTGAACAGAATTATGTAACAGTAGACAAGAAGGTCACCAATGAATTTATACAATGAATCTTTTTTAGGAATTGATTTGAAAATGACGTTGCCGCTGATTTTCATGACTAGCGGAAAAGCAGCAAACGATACAACTACTCACCGGACGCGCACAGGGTGTGCAGTTAACCGCTATCTCCGATGGCGTACACCGCGCAGCAGTTCGGAGTCTCGATATAAACATTGTCGAGACGCTGTCTTACTATATGATACAAAAACTCGTCAAAAATCAATACGTCAAACCAGTTAAAATCTATTAAAATAATATTATCTACAGCATAATTACCCAATGACACTGTGACACATAAATCAAGACCCATAACATGGGACTGAGCCCTATGGGAATTAAATTTATTCAGCAATAACATTATAAATCGATGTATCGATCGTCAGCAAAATTTTTGCGTAATAATACTAAAATGGAGTGTCAAACAATCATGAAAATTGAAGTGGAAAAATACGGAAAAAAAAATTCTGCCCTTAAATAGAGATACTGCCAACCAGATGAACAATTGAAAGATGTCACGAATGAATAAACTCAAGACAATATAAGAAGGTTGAGGAACCAATCATAAGTACCATTAAAAAATGTCAAAATAATATTATACCCTATGGCACTCCATACAAAGAACTAAAGACTAATATCCATCGGCTCTGATTAAATCATGTGAAGAAGGTAACATATTTATATAAAGCGACTTTGCGAGAGTGAGCTAAATTACTTTAAAAAAACATAATCCAGGGCTAAAAATAAGAACACTATTTTGTGAACGACTATTCCAGCTAAACCTGGAATCCTCTAGTAAGGTAACACATCAAAGGATACTACGATATTTTGATTCGATCAGTTGCTCAGGAGGAATGAATGATGCCATGAACTACCTCAAAGACAAAAGGTACAAGAAGCAGACATAGTAACAACGTTTAAATCACGCCTTTTCGGTGAATGTGAAAATTAGGGTGTCAGACAAAAAATGGTCAGCGCACCAAATCTTATGTGCCAAATATGATAGATGGAGCCAATCGACGCTGTTCGTCCAACTGAGTATACGAGAAGACGAGCGCATACGTGAATAATTTATATAAATTTTGCAAATTTCTTAATCCAGTAATAGCAGCTAGCACCCATATTAGCAATGGCAACAGCCGGCACGAACCTCGTGTTGGCTATACCAGCAAAAACTACTACTATAATCTGATGGTTAAACGACAAGGCGGTTCCTATTGCTACGGCGAGCCCTGCTGAAGTATAAATACTAATACAAGCGGACAACATGTGTAGCATTGTTGTCTGTTGATGTTTTGTCTTCGTTTGAAAGTGTGAGACTCGACGTGCCTGTGATTCATATGCATTGAAAGTCGTTGCGTAATAAATGTAGATCTAACTTCGTCTATAGTCCCGTGATTTGCGCTGTAGTATCATTCTCTTTAAGAAGCGTGCATGCTGACATCCGAACTTAATCTTCTAAAAAATGATAAACACACTGGGGCGGGGGCCAAAGCTTTCTTGGAATGGATAGGCCATGATGTAGATTTCGACTACTTAGCCTAAAGTAGTTTCCATTACTTTTAAGGTATAATCCCTATGGAAATTTTTGAGATATGTAGTATAGTCTCCAAAGAACTCTTTGTAGACTCTATTCTGGAAATCCACCATCCGTTCATCATCGGATCTACAGGGCCGTCAGCCAGCTTTAATCCCTTACTCAGGGAGGCTGACGTATTCGGAAAATCGAAAGTATGCCATTTTTAGGGGCGAAGCGACCAGGCGCCGCGTTAGATGACCCTAGCGTCACAGCACGGGGGGATGGTCAGTGGGAGGGGGCCATGAATACCTCCTATCCGGTGATCCATGAATTGTCTTACCCTCTATCATCTTAGTCGAACCACGATCGAATGTAGAAATGTATGTATATTGGCTCTCGCAACTTAGAACCCGAAACAAAAAGAAGTAGAAGCATATAATCTCTTTGTACTAGGTATCGCAGAGTACATGGTGCAACAAAAGAACGCGAAGCCATAGAAGAGGACCAAGCCCTTATTCTGAAATATTTAATCATGAAGAAATGAAGCACCAATGCAAAGCTACCCCTTTAAACAATGGATATGAGTATTTTGTGCTCTTGGTGCGAGCGCTTGAAGCGCCAAGCACGAAGATAATAATTGCCTTTATAACCATCCACATTGAAGAGTCATTGTATTTTACACTGTGCGCCCAACTTTAACTAACAGGTCTGTTTATATAGTCTCAATAGAATTACTTGTTATACTCCAATTAATTCCATGTAATCGAAAACGTGATGAAAGTCGGTATTATTTTGAATCGTTCCTGTCTTCTTCTGGACTTTGCCGAGCGGCGGGCACGCGAAATTGGTGAAATTTGTGCCTTATAATGAGCCTTTTAAAAACTTCCCCCACGAGGCTGATAAATCATTCACAGCCACTTTACACAGAAATGCGAAACGAAGCGCGAGCAGAACGAATCAGGAAGCGAAATACAATCTATTTAAGAAGTTCAATATAATGCATTGTGTCCCTTCGGGAAATGTAATTCCATTTAGAGCGATGCAATCAGAGGGCAAAGCGTTTCCCAAATAATATGAAGACAAGAATTATTTCTGTATTAAAGTCTTATTTTTGATTGGTTGGTAATATAGCAAGCTCAGTAATTCAGCGAGCAACGCAGAATTTGCGGAGGATATATACAACATGATCATAGAACTCTTCACACCTATACTTGCCTTAGTCTGAAATTCACATTTAGACAACTGATAAACCACTGCCCTTACTATAGAAATGCCTATCCATCTTGAGTGCAATAATATATCACATATAATAGTCTAAATAAATTTAATGTAGTTTGTGATCCAACTTTCCTTAATATGAAATGAATATGATTATGTAGTAACCATATCGAGACGACGAATAGCAGTCGAGCCGGGAATCGTATGAGAAGTAAAGATCTGAGGAAGACTGAAAACGGAAAGTATAATACTCATATCGGACTAATTTGTTTGTTTGAAACTCCTATTTAAAAAGATTTTTAAAGATAGAACAAAAAACTACAATCCCTGAGAACATATGCCCAATATTTTTTGTATAATGACTGAATTGCAGGGCAGTTAAAAACTTTTTTTGCAACTGACCTAAGAAATCTCCTAAAATGTATCGAAGTAATTTTGTAATAGAATTAGACAACCATAGAGAGAGCGCGTCTTGGAAAAAATAAAATAATGCCATTTTCTTTAGCATTTAGGAGTTATGCTAACTTTATAGTGTCTTAACTACTATCTTAAAATTAAGATTAGGCCATAATCCTTCAGAGAAAATATAAAAAGTTCAGTACGCGAAGAAGCTAAATGTTACGAAATTACGTAATTTGGTAGTACTACGGGCCGCTGCTGCGGTGCGAAATGGATGTCCAACCGACCTATGTAGCGGGAGAGCAAAAATACTACAACTTCTTATACCATCCTATTCTAGCATTCTCTCGAAATTTAAGCTTCCGCGTTCCGAGGTAGATCTTGATAAGCGCCGTGTTCGAAGACATAGCAGAGGACTAAATAATAATAACCTCCCTACCCCCCTCAATACAAAGACCCATATAACAACGCAGCCTCTTCGCCTGCGACGAACAAACAATAAAGTATAATAGGATTTGACCAATCTTATCCCGAGCGTCATCGCTGTAACCTTTATTTACTACTTATTCTCTCGCTTTAGTCAGTTGTTAATATTTTTTTTTTTAATAAATTTGTTTGTTTGCTCATGCCAAGTGGGAAGTCTCATGGCGGTATGTGATTCGCTAACCTCTCCGGCATCCCCTCCTATGAACGACGACCGCTGGATGTATAAGCTAGCAAGATACGTGATCGGGCAAATTGTATATGCAAGAGAGGCAAAGGCAGAATAAGACCACCTTCCCTGTAATTTGTCGAATTAAAACCGTACACTATGCTGAATGAATCGCTCGAGTGATTTCTTTGCAGAATGGGCACAGCTGCATCACTCGCCTAACGGCCATACGAGCTGAACCGTCTAAAAGCAGTACTCCTACGTGCCAATAACACTATTGACATGCCTAAATGCGACAGAACTCGCCGGAAGTAGTTTGTAATGCCCATTATCCTATGTCTTACTTTCCAAATGAAAATGCAGCATTCCGATCCACATATAGATAGTCAATTCGAATAGTCACGTTATAAATAGTGTTTTAAATGGCAGCGACTAAAACGAGACAAACAAAAAAACTATGCAATCGTTGTTATCTGGGCCCAAGAATGCTAAGGGAAAGGACCTGATATGAGTACTAGAAGAACTGTAATGCTGTGACCTTGGTTCTAATCTTGAAGACATGCTCACCACTCGAGTTCATGTTATTCTACCCACATCTGTCTGCAAACGTTGAAGAACAATTAGTGACTAAAGGGTTGGATGGTTTTTGCTAATCGTGTAGTGAAACCAGTCTTCGTCATGAGATCTCTCACGTTCCTCTGCCTAATAAATGCCAAAATCATTTGCTATATCATCAATTCCATATAGACTGTACAATCGTATTCCAATAGAGCACTCAACATCATTAAATACGCAAGCAACAACAGCAATGACCTTGCCCTGACACAAAAGTACATCATCGCTTGCTATGCTGTTAAACACTATTCATAGTATATAACTCACTCCTCAGAACTTCAATGATAAAAGATGTGACAATATCCACCACTAGAGCCAAAATCCGACGTCGGCGAGAAACGATGAACTTACACAAAAAGTTCCAAAGAGCCAGAGATCTCAAATTTGTCATGAAGTATCAGCCTCACCAGGCCATCCCATATGCAGGTAAGTTTTCAATTACATAGTAACGCACAATGTACAGTCGTTTGGTAATGCGAAACACAGTCGGCTGTAATAGGTTACGAGAGCGTAGCATTGCATTATGGGAGTCAGTAAGCACAGTAAATAATATTCTGTGCGAGGCATGTATAACTTGTTGACGCGAAATCTTGCTGTTCTTGACTAAGTCATGTTATTCTATTATGGAAGGCCAACAAGAATATATATGAAGGATCAGATTGGAACTGTTTGACCACGCCAACTGTACGACTGGCTTAATTGATCACCAGAACTAGCGATAAGACTGTATGCTCTGTGATTAATAGGCAGATACTTCTTTCATAAGACCTGACATGTAGTTGAGAGTGGTAAAAGCGACACAAGTAAAGACACAAAGCACAAGACAGAGACCACTGTTACATGCACAGACTCCGAGTCATTTCGGGCTAAGCCCGGCAAATCCCAGACCCATTTCCTCAAATATCAATGGGCACCTAACTTGCATATGTACTTGCTTATTCTTAGACTCAGAAGTGAGTGCATGAGCTTCGTGCACAAGTATCCTTAAAATACAGAGAGAGCAAACTCCTTGACAGGAATCGCATATAGCTTAACTTTATCAGGCCACTAAACAGATTCGGGTGGCTACAATTTAATGTTCCGTGAGCTAGTAAGTTAGTCATCGCTGGCCGTATGTTTCAATCTCAATACCTCCGAAGAGGTACTAATAATAAAATTTAAGGCCTCTAACACAATTGAAGTTTTAAATCTGATTATTTCAAACTTGATTGTAAATCACCCACTATCTAGACACTGACACAATCAATCAAACAAATCACATAAAATGATTACACATTTAATTTAACATTCATCTAAATTCATTATACTTCCAACTGTGGGAACATCACAACTGATAATCCTTATACCGTAATCAAACGGATATTCAAGGATTCAATCAGTCTCCTCTGCTTAGTGTAGATGCCAGACTCCACTAGAAACGCAATTTCAATTATGAGATATAGCACAGTCATAAACATTCATTGTACCTTCCATTAACGAGGTAATGAACTGGCTTTCTCAAATCAAGTTTATGATTGAAAATCAAATGGTTGACATTCGAGTAAGCAGATGAGGAAGTTGCGAGGAAAGCATCAGTAAATTAGAAAGCCTGCTTATGTCACGTAAGAATTAGATCATGGAGGACTTTTTGTCGAGCTCCATAAATGCATATCTAAGAGGAGTGGTATGCATCAGGGAACGGAAACTAGAGGAGCAGGAGAAGAGTAACATTAATGGTACCAGTTGATAAATGGCTTTACGGCTAGACGTAAGAAAGTAGTGCAGATAGACGTTCAGAACTAACGGAAAGACTAAAAACAGAGAGTTGGAATTAACTTGGATCACAAAAGTCTTAATTACATGTACAGACCCAGTGCTCTAACGCGGTATAGTGTAGATAGAAATTATAAAAAAATAATCAAACATAATTCACTGTATTAATTTTTTCTATAGACACTAGAAAACATTAATTTTTTTAAAACAATTCACTACGTCTCGAATATAGAGTAAAAGACCACAAATACCATTGAATGGAATATATCAACACCTTACACTAACATCGTACGTGAAATACATAAAAAAGACTGTAGATAAGAAGTACGAAGAGTGCACTTTAATGATTCTTATTCTGATGTATGCTCTATGAATCTATTCTTCTATATAGCTATCCAGCAGCTGTAGAGTTCCTCTTGGTAATCTACACCACAACACGTACCAATAGGCTGTATGAATTATCGTCAATACCGGGAGCACGAGTGCGTTTACCAACCTAGCCTAGAGATCCTAGTCCTCGCTTCAGTCCTTCCCAAGACTGGGCATTTAAACCCAGACAAGGAAACAGGAGTTGACTTATGGAATTACGGTTTGAGAATAGTTTATTGAGAAGCACAATGCTAAGAGCTACAATACGACCTGGTACACTGACGATATGTGCCCGGGGCCCATGAGAGAATCAGCAAGGGAGGGTGGACAGGAGCATTCAGAAGAGCATTTTAGTTATGCAACAACCAGGTCAGATTCTGCGTTATGAAATTGAATTGATATAAAATTTAATGATACCATTACTATCGCATAGAGGGTTCAAAAGAAGACTACATTAGTGTTTCCTCACCAATCTACACATTACAAATAACTTTAAAGCCCTAATATTTATTAAAAGAATCTAACAAGTTTTTTTCTCTTTCTGACCACCCTCTCACATTATTTGATCCTAGCATTGTAATAGTTGTCTTATCACTGTTCATTGATTTATCATGCTTACGTACTAAATGATTAATACCGTGACCCTTGTATGATCACAGAACTATTGTATCTTCCTGAAATACCTATATATGAAGAGGTAAGACTTTAGCTAGAACGGCTGGTGTGAAACAGAAGTGCTAGGAATAGAAACGAGAATACAGTAACTATGAACAAAGACTGAGCAAGATTCACACAAGAAGACGATACCAACAATCGCACACAACATCACACATACTACACAGCACACACAGAAGATCAGTCTAATGAGCAAAACTATTAAAAAGCTGCAGTGGGTTTAGTGTTGAGAGAAGGGAAACATTTAAAATATCGCCGAAATTCACGAGTTAAGATTTATATGAAAGACAGATCCTATTTAACTGTAACAAAGAAAGTTATATTACTCATGGAATCTCGTTACCTTAGTTTCTTATTTCACGATTAATAAGTATAAAAAAAAGATAAAGTCAAGCATCCGACTCATCTCATTGTATTGGGGGAGCCCCAAAATCAAAATATCATAAGTTCTGTTTCACATGGATAATATCCAATAGAGTGGCAATTGGATCCTTGTCTAAGAGGTGTAACCAACATCCAAACAGAATCGGGTATGCTCTTTCCCGAGAGAAAAATCTACTAGGACTGGAAACAACCCAGCATAACTGCGTCTCATAAAACCGTTACAAATTGATGATTTGAGATTGCAAAATAACACTTTGAAGACAAAAATATTCAAAAATGAAAACACGCATTACCTCTATACAAAAGTATATCTCAAAAAAAAAGTTAATTTTTACTAGGATAATCCTCACTCTTGAAT
The DNA here is from genome assembly GCA_940671915.1 of Paracentrotus lividus. Lineage (NCBI taxonomy): Eukaryota > Metazoa > Echinodermata > Echinoidea > Camarodonta > Echinidae > Paracentrotus > Paracentrotus lividus. Next base: position 3,932,207 of record CALNVZ010003014.1, on the reverse strand, counting down.
AATCTTATTTTGAAAGGTAACAAGTTACCTGCACGAGTGCCAAACTGATTCTACACACAGTGTCTTCTGATTGTGTCAATGATTGAACTAACGCTCGAACCATTTATACATCGGTTTTATGCCGATTCTTTTGTGTTAGACACTGAGATAACACCAGGATTATAATGTCAAGAATAAATTGCACGATTGTACCGGAAGCATGACACAGTTAGAAGATACATAGAGAAAGAGGCGCAGTATGCACAGAGCAACCTAAATAATTCACTGAGCTCAGACGACCTAACATTATCTGACATAACACTGTTTGATATAGTTGTTGCTGAGTAGTAATCCTATAATGATCACATTACAATATCTAGAATCAAGAAACAAGTTTACATTTCAAAATAACCTTGTCTTGGAACACCCCATGCACGTTACTCATTACAGTAATAGTACAGTAAGCTACACTGAGTATGTTTCACCCATGCACATTGTAAGTTTAAATGGTACAGTATGCGAAACAAGTTGACAAAAAATATAAGACATATGATGTAGCCTAATTTAATACTTTAATTCAAAATAATATTTACTTACGAGATATTTTATGGATTCATAGAAGAGATACATATAATAACGCGTAATAAAAGGCATTAAACCGACATCAAAGAAGATAAGAATTAATCATCAATGGCTGCCTATATATCAAAAGGAAGTAACACCACCTGTCATCAACATAGTAAATAAAACAGTGTAACAGAAACCAGTTATCAATACACATCTAGAAGAATAACCTAAGTATGTATAAGATTGAAGCCCATTGCACATTACACACCCTAGGAGAAGAAAAACTGATAATCAGACCACGTATGACTATTTTCGAACACACAATTTTGAGGTAAAAAATGATCAAGTCCTACAGTTAGCCAAAAATATGGAGTACATTATTTATAACCCTTGGTAGATAGGAAGGTATCATACAGACTTCAGTGTAGGAAACTAATACAAAAGACCACGAAAAGAAAAGCAAACCTTTGTCATTGCCGCACTTAACATGGTTATCAAAATACAAATCTCATGTGCCCAAGACATGACGCACCAGTGGCCCACAGTTTCGTAATCGCATGATTTTCCCTCGCTGGTGCAATAGTGTCTGAGTGCTAGGTACTTTTTTTTTATACGAAGTACACGAGGAAGACATGAGTCAGGATTAAGTACTGATCGTATAAAACGATCTAAAACTATGTGAAGACGAGTACTAAATCTATGAAATGTATCTGGTGAGCTACACCAAATGAACTCACTCTGTGGAGATAATTAAGAACGAGGTTATAAGTATTAAACAGATAGATGAATGTAAACAACATCTCTAACCAAAAAATACTTAGTGAGTAATTTAGAAAAGAATGTAACTGAAGTTTGAGACAGACAATTGACGCAATAACTAAAAGAAGCATCGATTGCCACACACTAACATTGCTTTTCTCAAAATCTCAGAGTGGTTGGAAGGACCAGTGGATAAATCTCCGATATTTAGATACAACGAAATAGATTTGAACTACAAAACATCGTAAGTTAGAAGACCTAAGTAAAATTGTAAACTAACAAAAACACAATTAACACAAAACAGAAATCGAAAATATTGTAATAGAGTCTCAAGTAACTCCTACACTCACAGGACCAACTTATATATGAGCTACATTATAGCCAGTAGACATATGCGGCTATTTGATTCAACGTAATGGATAGGTATTCCAGCAGCAGCTGAGACCGAAGTAACTGGAAAAACATGGGAAAACAAAACCCACACAAATTGCCAAAAGCATAAATGTTACTGACACGGTCGTATCTCTAACTTTGCGATAATTGTAGAGCTTGATTAGACCGCCCCTTTTTAAATATCATCCCCATCAGGGTACGACGGGAGGCAGCCTTATATAATAGGGCTCCATTATACAAAAAAATTTATATTTATTGTGGATCAATAAGATAGCACAGATTCTATTTCAACATACAATAATTATGTTGTCATAGTTGAAAATAAAATCTTCAGAACTGAATTAAATTGGAACAGAAAAAATGTTAGAAATGAGAAATGTTTTTTCTCATTTCTTTTTTTTTAGCGCATGTTTTTTTTTTCCTTTTCTCAACTTATTTGAATTAATATGCTACTAAATACATGATATTTGTAAGCGTTACTATAAAATACTACCTACTATGGCATAATGGCTGTAAAGAGATAGTGACGTTAAATATTACTGATTTTCGATAAAGAATTTATGATTCCCTAAAATTCAGAGAAGCCATAACTAATAGAAGCAAAAATCAACAAAGCCTGCAATGCGGAGACGCAGAAACCCCATCCCATGTACCCGATGTGCTATTTTGAGAAAGAGGCGATTCGTATATGTATGCTTAGCAGGACAAACAAAGCAAGCGAAAATGCGGCACGATGAAAAGACATTTTTTGAAATACACTTTGTATATTTTCTCAGACGTTTTGAATTAAACCAGATTCATTCGCAAGCAGAGGTCCATTGACTATGATTGCGATCTTTTATGAGTTTGCTGAATACAAGGATGCCAGCTTGGTCAAAGATTAACTTATATATGATGTATATACACCGAGTACCGTACAGCCTAAATTGCCAGGCTTATTTAAATAGGCAATTACACAGTCATGAAACACACAAAACAATAATCTGAACATAATATCACAGAAACCTCTCAGAATATACAAGATCTATTCTATCATGGGCACTATAAGATATGAATACATCTTTCGAGTGTATGCATGAATGTTCTGTAGTCACATTTACATTGTTGTTCGTTAAATCGTTCGCTAGCTCGTAAGTATGTTGCCACTCTCTATGAAGAGACATGATCGTATATTAGTTCGTAGCTGTTTTAAATCAATTCCGGCGATTCATGTTAGTGTAGTGAGGACTTTACATGTGTAGTATTTCTTACAATTTCAACCCGCGTTGCCCACTCCATGCAAAGGGTATCGCTGACACATACAACAAATACACATACACGGCGTGACCGCCTAAGTGACATGAGCTGTCACACGACATCAAAATCGATAAGATACTCAATATTGTCATGACAGATGTCAAGATAGACAACAGTCTCACGACCTCATGCAGTGAAATAGACTTCGCAATAACATCCAATCCTTCATTCTCATATCTACCTCCCACCACACACACGACCTCACACGTGCCAGCTCCACTACGATACATGACCATGTCAATCTTCAACCATCGATTCATCCTTACCCTACCTAAGCCATCCCGAATATAACCAGCATTGGCTCTCTGATGTAAAATTCATACATTGAATACACATACTAGCATAAAAACCCAGACCACAGCTACCAACTCTTCAAAAAATATCAAAAATCAATTTCAAATTTGTCTATTAATATAAAAGTTACAAAAATGATCACTCTACCAGCACAACACTAAACTATGACCCAATAAACTACACATGATAAGAAATTGCACTCATATCGCCTTAATCAATTAAAATTTAATCTTTTATTCTTTTATGTGTTGGTTTAAGTGTACTTCTGACCTATATAAATAGATAATACATGTAGATAAGATTAAAATATATTTTTTAAAATAGAAATGTAGAATGCAAAGAAAAATACCAAATATGTTCATATCCTTCCCCTGCTTGCCTAGATACAGATTTACTAAAAACAATAATGTACATTACTTATAACAGACTTAAATAATTAGTTTTAAAAATCAATAAATCTTTACAGATACAATTTGATTGTAAAGTTACTCAACTCAGAGATGAATTGCAGCTACATGTAAATAATGGACCAGCTCCTACGACGATGATAGCTCAATCAGTTGAGCGCCCTAAAAACAGTAGTCTTCTTGCTTCATGAACAGGCAGGTCATGAGTTCGAACTACCGGCCGAGTCATACCACAAGATTACAAAAATAAAAGGTACCTAAAGTGCCTTCTTACAAGCGAGCCTTCCTAAGCGCCCTAACAATAACATCATTGCAGGCGACCTGCTGGCCTAGAATCAGTTATCAGAACTGAACTCTGCGCCCTACCTGCCGTCAAATAAGCGACTCACCTCCTATTTCTCACAACTATCACTGACTAGAACACAAACGTACCAAGAAAAGAACCCACATCCACTCTCCTACTCCCCTGTAAGGAGCCGATAGAACTAGTCAGATCTTGCAAAATGACCCCCCCCCCCCCCCCAAACCCCCCCCAACCCAAAACCAAAAACAAAAGAAAAAAAAAGTAACAACAACTCACTTTAGCTACCCACTAACCAATGGAAAAACATCTACAGACACCACTCAATTGCCAACCCTTCCTCAAGCACGATTCGATATCACTCGATTAGAACCAGAAATATCTTAAACATGCATGATAACAAAATGCAAATATCCCAAACACCACAATAGTTCAATACATACAAGTGATAATCAATAATAATATATAAAACCCAAAAAATAAAAATAACAAAATATGTACAAAAGCCAAATAGATTTTATATAGTTTTCTTTTTCATTATCATCAATATCCACAAATCTCCTATTGCTACCGATAAACCCTCGCTCACAATACTACATTAATTGTACCCAGCTGTAAATATCACTATAACTATACCATATTAATGAGCAAATTCATAACCAATAATACAAAAATGACCAAAACACTACCATATCATGAAAAAACCACTGCTCGCCCCTATTCTGTTACAATTCATAGGATGCCTACGCAACCAACATAGCTCAAGTGAAAATGTATAAATTTCCAAAACCAGGCCGCTATTTATTACAGACATTAGACTAAAATGAAAAATTGAGAAAAAAAGAGATATGTACATATCAAAATCTACCATATTATTTGCAATGAACATTCACGTAATGTTACAGAGTCTGTGCTGATATGAATAAATCTGTCACAATATATCTAAAGTTAGCTAAACATGAATCGACACATAATCAGAGCAAGACAGTTGGCCACATAAGCCCATAGAAAATGATAAGTTGGCCATCGTTCTCTCAAGTTAGGCACCCAATGTGGAATGACACACGTCAAAAATCAACAATGTAACTAATCGTGCCAAACATTTTCAACTGAAGTAGCTACTACTCTCTCAAAAATAATACTTAATAATTAACCCACAAAAGGCATACATTTCTGGCACAGCCGAACAAAAACTACAATGTCCTTGACCGGTTCAAAAATGCAAACTTTAAAAATTAACATACAAAGTGCGCACAGCCTTTGCAAAAGAAATGTATACTTAGAAACCTGAAAAAGCCTGTAATAGAAAACCCACTCACATAGCTTGGAAAAAAAAATATGCAAAAAAAAAAAAAATAGTTATACACCATACCAAACTATATATATAACATGCAAGATTGAACATCACATTTAAAGACTTTCACCAAATGCTACACAATAACTATATCAAATATACCCCTGGAGAAGTTTAAACACATTTTGCCCAGCGCGAATGAAATGACTTCGTAAAAATTATCAATTCATTAACTAAACCAAAAAAAATGTAACTTGTTCCAGTGTTCCTACAAAGTACATTAACATCACCACTAAGTTCAAAATAACAAAATAAGACAAAGATAAATAAGGACCTACCTTTAAGTTGCATAGGACCAAGACTAGAAAACACCAAAGTAGCGAAAAGTAATAAATGACAATAGTTAAAGTCCCTTTGTAGATGAAGATAAACAATCCAAATAAACCAACTAAAATAGCTCGCATATCGAGACCTTGACCTGATAAAAGAAAAAAATATGTACAATATAATATAATTTGGCAGGATCACAAGTAACACAGTGTTTACAAACACATAAATCTGTTACTACAATAAATTATAGGATCATTCACAACAAAGGCAAATAAACGTATACAACCTGGTTGAACAATAATATCACTTATGAAAAAGAATCATGCCGAAACAAAATAAAAATAAAAAACAGAATAAACCAAAACCGAAACCACCCAAACCACAAACCAACTAATATTAACAAAAACAAACAGTAACATTTAACAAAAAGTAAAGACATATACCACAAACAACATATCATCAACACTCTCATAATGAACATATGAATCCTAAAAACTCAATCGCCAACAAGCCAGCAATGAAGACTACCACCACCCTTAAACCTCATCTCCGCAACCCGACAAACAATCCTCCGCCCCCAATAGACATAAAAATCGAACACCGGAAACCACATAAAACTATCAACTTAAACCAATCAAAGATTGAACTCAATGAAAATAAATCTTGCCCATAACATGAATAGACTGTCGATTTAAAGCAACAAAAAAAAATTCAACCAACCCTCCATAATAAAAAACAAAAGAAAAAATAAAGAAACCAATACAATAAAATCAATGATAACAATCTGACGAAACAAAATAAAAACCATAGAAAATACGATTAGAACAACAGTCACTTTGCTACCCCAGTCGAAACACCCAAACTCCATACACATAAACCAGCACACACCACACAACACAACCACCGCGAGAACACAGACAATACGCGCTACACACAAATATAACAACTAACTTCACAATAATAACAAAGCACGCAACAACCACACATAACAAAAACCCGCCGCGAACCTCAAACCACAAAAACCCACAACCAATCAACCAACAAACGAAAGACACAAATACAACTTAAGAAAAAAACAAAACCTAACAAATGAAAAATAAAAATCAACTACCAATACAAACAACATAAATACCAACAACAATATCAAAATCAACACCGCATAACACAACTCTGACCAACCTACAATCCAGACGAAACAAACCAGCTTACAGAAATACATAAACACAAATTCACAAACCCAAAGACAATCTTACTGTAGCAAACTTGATTCAATCCCCATCCCCCAATAAAAACAAAGAACACAAATATTAACCAAATAACCATAGCTAGCAAGCCCAAAAAACTATACCCAAGCATCGCCAGAACAACAAGAACCTCCTCACAATAAAAACCACAAACTGACTCATAAACAAGAAATAAAAATAAAACAAACCAAGTTAAAAAAAAATTAAACAACAGAACACCCACTAAACAACGCACACAACTAATGTAACACAAATTCTTCAACACAAACACACACTCCAAATGGCCTATTTAGCTACTTGCCCAAAACAGTGACAACACTCTTCACAAATTAATTAAGAGAACACAAAAATAAAGCAAAAAATAAGAACTTCGACTCATACTCTATTAATATACAAAACACAATCCAACCCCAAAATAACACACAAAAATCACCAATACATTAGACAAAAGCGAGCCAAAATTAAACAAAAAAACTTCCAACTTCAATTAAAGGAACCCCACCAAAACGACAAAAAATGCAGCAAAGCATACATATAACAAAAAATCAACTAACTGAAATAAATACCCGCAAACTTCCCTCAAAACAAAATAACTAATTAAATTCAAGACCTCAAAAAATACACATGACATAAATGAATGGAATTATACTTTTTATAAACTATCATTTCAAAATTAAAACAGAGAACCATAAACAAACACCCACAAAATCAAACCACTAAAAAAAAAAATAAAACCCCACCCTATGTAAATAAAAAACACACGGGACAAAAGATACATAATCTCTAACGCCTCATTAATATATCAACTCATCTAGTATAATTAAACCTCATCTAAACTCAAAAGAGAAAGCAAATTCACCAAATAAATTACCAAATTCATATAATGTATTTCACTCACATCAACGAAAAGCAACCAATAAGCTTAAAAACACTTAACAATCCCAACAAATATACATATTAAAAGTCATATAAGCCATACCCAGATCAATACCAATAACAAAAGTATCAATAATCTCACAACCACCCTTCGAAAAAATTACAACCGAAAGCTTGCAAATATCTAGCCAAAAGCTACAAAGCACACGCGCAAATATTAGCAAACCCAACCACAACACCACAAAACTGAAAAACAACAAACAAACATCACATAACAAAACAACTATAAAAATGAAACCAACATAAAACACTATGAACCCAACACTTCTTGCCCCTCACCCGAATATAGGCCCACACCGCCCACAAAACACCCACACCCACCAAAAACCACCAAAAACCCACCACACACCTAACACTCACATGCAAAACATCGCTAACAACCAACCTGATAACCCCGCCCTAGACTATCGACATAAACAAACAAATAACATAATCAGCTCCCCACATATGCACAAAAAGAACACCTGAGCACCACAAACAAAAAGTTGTAACAGACGGCTTAAAAAATAAATAATCACAAGATAGAAAGCAGAAAGCACAATAAATTCAAAGTAAAAGCATTAAGTCAGTAGAAAGCCGATAACATGCCGCAACAATAGCAATAAACCCAATACAAAATCAACAAAAGCTAATAAGTAACCATAGCATAACAAACCAAATAGAAATAAGAGATGGTCAGATGTGATCAAACGTCGACAGATAATGATAAGTACACACCTCTAGATTGTGAATTCCGACTCCCTCTGACACTTCACCCCTACAACTAATGCACATAATATCCAGATCGCCCTCCTCAGTACACCTCTGAACCCTCCCGATTTAAACACAAACACTCACTCTAAAGACAACATCTTCGTAAAACAACGCCCGAAGTACACAACCTAAGCCAGGAACATTAAACAACTGAAAAGACAAATCACAAGAGACAAACCCTCACTTATGTTGTAAAAAACACCACAACAAAATTACCTTATGAAAATATAACCAATAACCCTTGCAGCAGGAACATGAGTGCCCCAACATATTACAGCACAAGTCCAAGTTTCACTTCATTTACTTGTACACAGTGTTTGTAAACATTGGCACTTTGGTCAGTTTTGGCCATATGTTTATTGTGTAGTTGTAAAATCATGATGCTAACCCTGTAGGCATCTTATTGTATACTTTAGTAAAAGCTCGCAAACCAAATATCTAGTTATGCTATTTCCTACTTTTTATGTTTGTTATATTATGTATTTCTAAATATTAGTCATAATGGGTTTAATCAAACTTGAACATCTGTAATATTCCATAGCTCTAGGTATGCCATATTCTTCAAGTGAAAACGAGCATAAACTGCCCTGTGAGAAATCAGACAGTGTATCGTGCAACATAATATTCCATGAAACAGCATAATCTATGAATAGAAATTACATCGTCTCTCGGCAATTACATAAAGTGTATTATCAGCTGTAACCTTCAACATATGGAGCATTTATATGGTAAACCTTATATTTGTACTCAGTATCCAACCATCACAACAGCTTAGGCGTGTGAGCTTACAACATAACTCCAATATCTGCTATACTCATCCTCTTACATAAGTCTCTGATGACTCACTCTCAGTCTTATAAACTGATATGCTACCCTTTAGTTTGTATCTGCCTTGTAATGCTCCCTCTGTCTGTCTCCTCTCTCTCTCAGTCTACTCGAACCTCTATTCCTCATCTTCTCCATCTTTTACACATTAGTACCTCTTATTGAATATACTACTTGCATGATTTCACCAATCTCACAATTGCAACTGATTCCTCAATCGGCCAAATCTTCAATCACCATTCTAGCATTTTAAAGATCTGAGTAGCAGTCATGACCAGCACATCTATTGCGAAACACAAGATTAAAATACCAAAAGCATTCTTTTGCGACCTCTCATAACTGAAATTCTCAGCCCATAGGAAATGCAAATAACTGACACACCAACAGGAAGAATTTGAGGCAGAAAAGTGTGCAGTAAGTGTTAGCGCTACCCACGCAGAAGAGAACACAAAGAGGGCTTAAAGATAAGCCTAGGTTCTGTACCAGCGACGCTCTGGCACTTACTCAATAGGTCCAAGCAACGATGCGTCAATACCAGCCACAATGGAATGCTTGGAAATGACAGCGCTATCAGTCATTGTTCTGCATGCGGATACTCACCACTCCCAGAAACCACCAGCAATCTTCTTAGGATTAGGATGTACATGTGGTAACCGGCCACAGATGAAGAAAGAAAACCAGTTTGACGCGAACGAAAAGGGAATTAGCGGGTCACTCACAAGTCTCAATTTTTATGGACTGTTTCGATATTTCACACTATCTCTTGTAGATCACTATTACGAAACGTGAAGATAACATCCTTATGACCCGGCATAATGTACTATGGCCAGAATTCAATAGACGAAACAATGCTGGCAAATTTGATGCAAGATGCGCTTCGTCTTAGCATTGTCTAACACACATTTCGGCTTGAACGAACTCAGGATCAGAACATTGTCAGCAAAAACAACGTGCACCACGCTCCTAGTTCGTCCATAAGGTTATGGTTCTTTCCCGTAAGTCAACCACTTCGATACACTAAACAGTTGTGACATACAGCTGAAAGCTGAAGATTGGTCATAGGAAGAATCGATTAAGCGCATATTCTTTTTTCTCGCTACAGGTGGCAGCAGAAGTTAACAGAGCGCATTACAAGCTGGGATCCGTGTACAAGACAAAAATGTGGACCGTCTAGGTTCACCCAATTTCATAATCGCGAGAAAGAATTCTTAATAAGTGGGTGGCCGATAACATTAAAAAAACGACAAGTATCTCAGAGCTGATCAAGTTAACTAAGATCCTTGCACTTGCTTCCATAAAAGAACCATAACTTGTAATGGTGAGTTCACGAATGTCATACTATTCTATACAGCACAGCCCGCCTAACAGCGCTAACCCCCCGCATCCCTGCAAGAAAATATCGAGCACAACAAGAAGAACGAAAGCACATTTGTCTAAACTAAAAACTACGCCAACAAGAAAAAATACCTTATCAATCCTCACCACCCGCACCCAACGATTGAACTGCACAACCACTCACGACAAACGTCTCACAATAATTAACAACAAAATATGTTTAAACTCCACATTAAATGAGACTATCTAACTACGAAAAACAATAAGCAACAGACGCGATCCGCCACCCCAAATAGGAAAACCCAAAAACAAAAGTGACAAAAAAACACCCAACAAAACAGATCTATAACATGCCATCAACACAATAGCCATCTCGCTCCACCCAATATGATAATATGCAATCGCCCCATGACACCACCCAACAGCCATCACACAACGACATACAATAAGACATCAACCACCAAACCCCCAACCACCCATCCAAAGTAAAGGGCTTGAGCCCTAGTCAGCCCCGCTCGACATAGAAACACGAATAAAATCGTCACAATCAATATGAAGAATCACATACAATCACAAATACTTAACAATACAAAATAACTTATCTAAGACAAAACATGTACTCTCAAAAACATATAATAGTTCATCAAATACACCACCAGCCATGAAACTAAAAATCATCTACACCACATAAAAAAGAGAAAACCTTTGACCATATATCACAAGAATAGAAACCTAATATAAGAAGCCAACCCCCACGTTATCATACAAATATACTAAAAAGCTCAAGAACAACGACGAAAGAACAGCACCAAACCAAAACACCACTACAGCTCGAACCCAACAGTCCCTATGCTTAAACCACCCTGACCTCACACCGTTAGACTGACCCTCCACCCCTCCACATATACCCTCCCACAACCCCCCTACCCCTCACAACATCTAATCCCTCTGTATCAAAACCCTCAAGAACCCAGAAAAACCCCTAACGCCCGTACACCTCTCCAGACATGTAGCCTGAATAATTTATCACAATTTTGACCTCCTAAAACACGCCATACAAATAACATTTAACAATTTCTCAATATAAATGCACCCTATAGCCAAGAAAAAAAAATGTGACACAAAACAAATATATTCCTACACACAAAACATGCTACAACACCCTCATCCTTTTACTAATACCTAACCAAAATAAAAAATAAAGAACACATGCCCATATGGCAAGGAAAACCAAAGTTATGACATACATAACCCTTCAAGCGCCCTACTATTTCTACTCCTTTACACTCTAATCTTATTGATCAAACCTACACCCCTGTCTCATCGACCTACTTATCCTACCTTATTCTTCAAAATCTCTACTTATTCCTCCTTTTAAACTACTTTTTTTGAAAAAAGTAGAAAAAAAACAACTTGTATGAATCATTAGCCACATAAATAATTGATAAATAGAGACACACCGAGGAGAAATACCTAGTCCACTTATATATTGTGAATTGATGTATTTGGAAATATAGAGTCAAGGGTAAAAAAACATTAAGCAATATCATTCAGAGTATGCAATTTGACAATGAAAAACAATGATTTAGCAATCCCATGATTGGTATTCATACCCCTTATGACAACCTAGTCAAACTTAAAATCGCCACAAAAAACCACAAAGAATCGATGCACCAGAAAGCCCAAACGGAAACGACGCCCGCCGAAGAGAAACGGAAGGGGTGAGACACAAAAATAACTGAGAATAGGCTAATAAAATACAAAACCATTCTGAGTACCATAGAACTGCGGGAAATAGCCAATCATAGAATAGAGGAAATGAAGTGACAATCCAAATAATATAATATAAGTAAAAAAAGCAAAAAAAAATAGAGCCAACCAAAAGGAAAAAAACACGAACAGAAAAAAAAACAAGGAGAAAAAAAAAAAAAAAAAAAATGAAGCAGCTAAAACCGCCAACAAGAAAAAGAAAACCAAAAAAAGGGAAAGAAAAAGAACACAGACCAAGAACAAGAGAAGAAATAACGAAGAAGAACGAAAAAGCCAAGGAGAAAAAAAACAAAACAAATAAGCAAACAAGGAAATAAAACTACTACGAACATACCGTTTTCAATTTTAAACAGAACGCCATGTTAGCTCCATAATAAATTCCCGGTCCAACCACTTTCTGAGCTAACGTTCTCACTTGCAGCGTTTAAGGCAGTAGGTACTTGGTGAAACAGGGCTCAAAATCGTCAACCACAACGGAACCATACATGAAAGCTAAAGATAGAACAGACCTAATTAAAAATGTCTAAAAAGACACAAAAAAACCGGCATTACAACTATTGTTACACAACTGAAAACTACTTGCCAGCGGCGGGAAACCACAAAAACGCAAGCAAACCGGGCCAACGAAACGGACAAAACAGAAACCGGAAAAGGGCCATATCCCCAGATTTTTTTGAACATACGTATAAAAAAAAAAAAAAAAATTCACGAATAACGTTAACTACAACTGCAGCTAATCACAAGATAAGTCTCCTTAAAAAAATTAAAACCCGAAATAAGCCTAAGAACAACAGTTCCTTTATAAACCAACGAAAGGGATAGGCACACTATACTCTGAACGGAGAAAAACGTCAAAACTACTACGAAAACGATAAAAAAGAACAAAAAAACCGAAACAAAAGAGATTCTAACCATAACATTATATAAATTTAATTCATTGAACTGCGGCATTAGCACTCATAATAAAGTACCCGTATAATAAGGAAAAAATACTATTTGACTAAACGACAATGAACAAAATAGACATATAATAGTTTACTAGAGTTGAAACGCGGAGGCCACATAAGAATCTTCACTCGTTCTAAAAAACTGAAAACCTGAGACAAAAAACACAAGAAGAATAACACAAGATAATTGGCAGAGACGCAAACAAAAAAAGCCGAATAAAAAAAAGACGGGAATTGAGCAAACACACGTAACCGGAAAAGATATTATATCTGAACTTGCCTAGCATCGTTATAATCAAAAGAAAATATTTTCAAGGTTCACTAACAGTGTCAACAAAACACCCGTACAAAAAGGCACACCAGTTCCAAAGCAAATCGTTTCTCTAATGTAGAAACAACACGAACAGAGCCAAAACAAACGAAAATAAAGGGCGACAGAGACAACGATCATATAGGAAACAAGCCTATTTGACGGCCACCCACTTAAAACATGGACAAAAAAAAATATCTTTTTGTTTGTATCCTTAAAATTTCAATGGCAACAAACACCCACCGAAAGAAACTACATGAAAAAAAGAGTGGGCGAATCCGGAAAACTCTTAAATGACGGTAAATCAAAATTAGTACTTTACATGAATTATAATGACTAATCCAAACAATTTATCACATTAGTGAAGCAATACAAAAAAAAGGGAAGGGGGTGGAAGAAGGAGGCCGGGTGAGGGGCGACAAGGAAAACACCCAACAGTATCCCACAAAAATATTACACCCAGCAACCATAAAAAACCTATCGCCTAACAATGATAAAAATACAGAGCCCCATTCCACGTTAACAGTAATAAAAAAAAACAAGAATACTTCAATAGTATACTAACAAAAAACAATGCAACCTAATCAAGTCCTTGGTAAAAGAAGTGAATATTAGTTACAAAAAAAAAAAACCAGAAAATAGATTGGAAAGATCGATATAAGAAAAAATACACGAGTCACGTACATAGTAATTCTCTATGGCTCGGAGATAAACAGAAATTTCACCAAACCCGCATAAATCATGGTCACGCACACTACCGAACCACAATTATTAAGAAAAGAAAACAATCACATTCGTCCAACAGAAAAAATAGAATCGGAGATCGGGAATAAAAGCCACCAACGCACTACTATCTTATCAAGTAAACAAAGGAAGATGTTTAAATAATGAGTTCAAGGACCATTATATACTTTTAAAAAAAGTTCTTTTTTCAAAACTTGACCAAACCACCAACATATTTAATAAAAAAAACCGGCAATGCCCTTCCATCTTTCCAAAATACCAGATGGAAAAACAGTTACAAAGAGGCCGCATTCTGGGAATATTGAAAATAAAACGGGGCGGGGAACCAAGGCCGTATAAGGAATGCCAGAAGAACACGCCAGAACACCAAAAACAATTACTATAACACGATTTTACAACAATATGTAATAATTTTTACAGAAGTAAACATACCTGAGTGAGTTTCAAATCTAGAATGAGGAGGAGAAAAGAAAAAAACAAAACATGACACACGAACAGTGCGTTTCCCTGCACCCCCTCGCCAAGACGCTGACATAGATGCCCAACAAACACTGATGGAGGTTCAATTTAGTCTTGAGTAACACCGCAACCCTTTAAAATAATTCAATGCAAAAAGCTATAGATTTTACTATGTCTAGTATGGATCTTTTCACAAAAAAAACAAAATCCAACATAAAAAGGACAAGAACTAGGAATAGAATCTGTTGAGATTAGGAAAAAGGAAACCGAAAGGCAATCCATTTAATCATTAGACTACATTAATCACTATAGTATTTCACGCATCTAATTTCTGCGTTTCATAGTCACACTTATTAATAATACACCAATTACCCTATTCACCTATATAAGGTTCTCAATACATACACAATAATGTAGAAGACACACAACCCATAAAGTTAAACGTATTTTGTAATGAAATTACCATTCCGAGAAACCGACAGGTGGAAGTATTCTTTTACATCATTTAACAACTAAACTCAATAACAATTGAAAAAAAATGAGACCATTCCATTAAAGAAGTGAAATATATAGAGGAATATAGAATAATTAAAAGGGACCCCTTGAAATAAACAAGAAGAACACAAGAAACACAGATTAAGTAAGTATATGGAAAGTAAAAAATATCTAATTAATGCGGAATACGGAAACACATGAAAGATGTTTTTAAAGACAAAAAATTAATATATGTAATCCTTAAATAAAAAAAGGAAAGATCGACTGAGAAAAAAAACATATCAAGAGGGAAATAAAAAAAAAAAAAAAACAGTGAAGCTAAATATATGTTAATTGGCAATAAGACCCGCTGAAAACACAGATAAAATAAAAGCGCACAAACAGACAAATCGGTAGCACAAACTGAAAAAAAAAAAAAATCCTCATAAAAGCCAAAAGGAAACAATTAAGAGAGATATTGTCACCTCTCATTTCCCAGAGCTCAACACACACCTTCTGAAAGTCATTTAAACCTATTCCACCTTGGAGCACAATAATAAACCAACGTATGAGCGCTACGGAAAGGAACGCGCAGCATGGGGGAAGAATAAACCACCGGAGTCAACGTGTATTACATTTCTTAGTGTGCTTAAGTTGGAACAAGGAAGAGTTACGTCAAGAGCACAATGGCGAAGCACTAACTCAAATATACAACCAGGGCCTAACAACATGTAGCATAATGGAACAAACATACAACACTTCTACCAGGTCAAAGTTTGTAAGTTTACACGTTGTAATTAATAATATAAAAAAAAGTAAAATACAACAAAAAACAACATATATTTACCCCATACAGACGTTCGCTAGATGAATTTGGACACCAATATAAAAAACCAAAGATTTGTTATAATCTAGATTAGATTCAACCCACTGAAAAAGGCACATTGATGATTACGCTCAGGTCAAGTAATGGGAAAATTATATACATAGTATATATTCCAACTAAATATACCCCATCAAGAGGGAACAAATGCCCATGTAATACTGCCTGAATGGGCAATGGCATTTACAAGTTGAATAATTTATGGTAAAATACACATGGGTAACGGTTGATACAAAAAAACCCAACCTACCCATTGTCGAGATAAACCAAATAACCCAATAAAATTACACATGTAAAAAGGTAAATTTTTGTAATTCAATTACTTCAAAGAGTAAGTTAATATTTTGAATTAACTATATTTAAAACTTTTACCGGTTATTCTAGACTCTTTTTACTTGAATTCTGCTGATTAAAAACGATCACCAAGAAACTGGGAAAGTGAAACAAAAAAGTAATGGTATAAAGAGATTACACATTGTAAAACAAAATTAACCCCACGTATGTTATACATATAGTTAACCAATTTACCCCAGCTATCCGTCTGTAGACAACTACCGTGTGAACCGCATGGCCGTTAGGGTAGAGGGATTGTACCAAACAAAAAAATGTACCTTCTTTAATTATAGCTGTAGTTTAATTAGTGATGTTACATGATTTTCAAGTTATTATTTGATAGTGCCTCAGCTTTCATGTAGGTTGTTTAGACCAAACATTAAATAGGCTAACTACAAGACCCAAAAAAGTGGGAGTGAGTGTGATACTTTGTGCATTAGAATTATATCCTGGCCCGAAATGTGAATCTTATGTAAAAAACGGTCCGCATTCCCCGCCGGTTTCCCTAAAATCAGAGCACCTTTATGGTTATCTTTGAGAGGGACTCGGGAGGAATCTGGGTCATTCAGACCTTTTGAACCTTAGGGGAAATCGTTGGGTACTTGGGGGCACCATTACCCCAATTTCCGGGTCCAAAAAAACTTGGACGTACGGAATGGTTCCATTTCAGGGCCCATACAGATTATCCTGGTCCAATATGACCCGTAAGGAAGAAACGAAAAAAACATCTATTTGGACCCACAAAACCGGGTCCGGACGGCAGAAATATTTAACCAGGGAATCTGGGTCCAATCGAAGCGCCATAACATTGTGAAAAAGTAAATCCCCATGGTCAAAACGCCTATCCCTTGACCCCCGCAAAATTATTAAACATTCAATTCAGAGCCTTTTGGTCCGGGAATCCAGATTTTAAATTGGACCCGAAAAGTATGTGCCCCCGATTGACCCCATAGGTCAGGGTTCCACGAAATTGACCACGAATAGTTTGGGAGTTTACCTTATTTTTTTAAATGTGGTGAATTTATTGAAAGGAGGTGTATGAGATATGATTAGTTGATTTTTTATTTAAATTTAATTAACTTAAATTATTTATTTTATTTATTCATGAATATTATTATATTGTATATATTGATTATTATTACTGGTTATTATTTATATTCCTAATATGAATCGTACTTTCTTTCTTTCTTTCTATATATATATTATAATATTATATTAATATATTATATTATATATATATATAATATATTATATATTATATATATTTTTTTTTTTTTTTTTTTGAGGGGATGTATGGTTTGGGAAATTCATGGGGTAGGTTGTTGTAACAACCTACCCCATGGGTGATTTTACACATAAAATCAACTGTAGCACAGCCATTAGGCAGAATTACAGGGCATTGCTGAGGGGTATATTAGTGAAATACATGTACTATATTCACATTACCAGACTATCATCATGTGCCTTCAGTTGTAAGAACTATTACAAATTTTAATTTTTGTCAAAAATTCACTAGGAACTGTAAAAAAAATGGTTTTTGTTGATTTACTTTTTAATAAAACAACGGAGAAACCTCACGACCGGTAGTTCATCACAGCTATGTGTAGGCTGTATATAGATGCCAGTTAGCACGAACTCTCTTGTTCCAACTTAGCACACTAAGAACTGTAACAACTGACCCGTGTAACTTCCATCCCCGGTCTCCCCTAACCCTTATTCCAGGTCGGAAGGTTGATGACTTCAAGAAGTGTTTTTTGACCGGGATGAAGGGTGAAATATTCTACCCTTAATTTTTTTTAGAGTGCACCGACTGTCTGTTGCATTATAATTATCCAGGCAGCATTAACAATACTGACCATTTTTTTTTTTACCCTCTGAAGTTTTTTTCCAATATCTTTTATTAAATACAATATTTTTAAAAAATCATCCAATTCCACCATTATTGATTTCAACTCCTATACAAGCTTAATCTGTTATTTCCTTTGTTATTCAAAGGGGCTATATACTATATTCAATATATTTCATCTTAAATGGAATGCCATTTTTTAAATTTTATGGAAGTTAATTATTAAAAGATATCCACCCCGGAAAGAAATCATAAAATAATTACTTTTTTTTTACATCATATAAGACCATAAAGGTGAAGTGAGTAAATTGAATAATAATGACATACGAAATAGAGCGGAAACAATATATAAAATTAATTGCTTTCGGTTTCCTTCCAACTCAACAGATCTACCTAAGCTCGTCACTTTATTGAATTTTTTGAAAAGTCAACAAACAAGAAAAACAAGCTTTGCATTGAAATTAATTGCTTAAAAGACTAATTGAACTCATCAGTGGCATATCCAGGCGGGGTGCAGGGAACGCACATCCCCTCTATAATTTGAAAACCACTCATTGCCTGTAAATATAAATGTTAAAATCGGAAATTTCGGCGGCTCATCCCCTTATCGGGCCTGTCGCCCCGTTTATTTTCAAATCCCAGATGCGGCACTGTTCATCGATTCTGGAATGGAGGGGCAACGTTTAAAGTTGGGGTGTCAAGTGAAAAGAAGAAACGTTTTTAAAATATAGGGCCACTCCTATAACACCCTTTTACTTGAGCAGCTGGGGCTATCCGACCCATCATTTTTGGACGTATTGATTGTTCCTAAAATGTGAGGTCGTATGGCGACCGAGCGGGATCTACCAAAACAAAAATACACCGTTACCTTTTCAATCATTTCAATGTCTATGGTTGTTTTTGAATAATATTCACTCTTACAAAGGAGCAAAGGTTGATTTTTAGTATCAAAGGACAGTTTTATAACTTAGGGAATAGGGGCCATTTTTATCATTTAGGGAGGTTTTAGGGTGCTAGGAAATTTTGGGATACTGTGTGTTCCCTGCCAACCCGGCTCCTCCACCCCCTTTTTGATGAAACAAATGAATAATTTGATTAGCAACAGTATATGATACAAAATTCTCTTCGCCCATCATTATTCTTGCAGAAATCAGACAAACAAAGACTGAATTTCTGTCCTGTTAAGGGGGCCGTCACACTGAGGTCGTTCTATAACGTTCTTGCCCGTTTTTGCCCGTTTTAAAAAAAAAATGCTGAACGGGCTTTGGTCGGGTTGGAACTTATAACTTTGAAAAATAATTTCTTGAATACGATGCTAGGCAGTTCATAAATAGTTCTCGTTACGTCAATTCCGTCTTTATCGCGTCCGCAATACGTTGTTATCCAGTTCAGAACGAGTAAACTGCTCGTTCACTCTATACCATTCGTAGCACGTCCAAACGGTCACTAAAAGTGCCTATGCGCAGCATGATAAAAGTTAGGTACCACGTTCGTAGTACGTCCTTCTCGTTCAGAGTAAGTCCTACCCGTTTAAGGAACGTTGTCACTACGTTTAATTTTAGAACTTGAATAATTAATATACAATGCTCGTTTGTATGATGTCCTAGCACATCTTTAGAACGATTTAAGTACGGCAATTTCGTTTGTAGTACGTCCATCTCGTTTCAGGTACGTTGCCACCCCGTTAAATTTTAGGACGAGATGGGCGCCCGATTTTTTTGAACACTTTTTTGGAAATCCGACCGAGCTAGTCCATGAAGTTCGTAAACAGACCGTAAGAAGTATTTACTACGTCCACTCAGTTTACACACAGACTATGCCCGTTCGCCAAAATTTGCAAGGACGTAGTAGGAACGAGCTCAGTGTGACGGGGGTATAAGGAAGGGTATCGGTAAAAACAGCAACAACAAAAACACTATAGGTCACTCATTTTAAAATCTAATTATGACTATTTATATGCTTTTCTTACACAAACAGAAATGTAATTTGTGGGTTTGGAGGTGTCAGTTTGCCAGCAATAAGTATGTATAAGCATTCCCTGATCCATTTAAGCTTTATTGAAGAAATGTATAGGAATATAATGTCAATGAAAATTAATATGAGCCTATACTTCATTTAATTTGATCCCACATTGTTTTTTATTCTCGCATAAGTCAGGGAAAAAAGAAAAATAATTTGAATGAATCTGTGCGGACAAAATATTTTTCAAGATATATATATATAGGCCTATTTATATATATATATATATATATATAGTCGAAATATAAACAAGAGGAGATTGGCGTTGCTGAAAACCACTCTATTTGCCAAATTTGCCCCTATTAAATCAAACACTACACAGTAACACAACAAGTACAGAAACTCAGCCCTTGAAGAAGGCTTTATATAGCCGAAAGCTTGGCAAATAGAGTGGTTTTCAGCAACGCCAATCTCCTCTTGTTTTTATTTCGACTACATTTTCCAACAAGAAGCAGTAGCCATGTTAAAGAGTAGTTCCTTTCTCACATATACAGTGCGTCCCAAAAAGAACTATACACTTTTGAAATGGCTGCCAAATAAAAAAATATACAATTTTAGGTAATGAAATTTACATGTATGGAAAGCTCATTGTCCCAACTTTCATATGACACCAAAAAGTCCGAAAATAAGTCATGCATGAATGAGCAGCGTTCACTTTTGTAAAGGGTATTGAAATTAGGGTGCGCAGGAATTGCCCTACCAATTTGTATGAGGAAAGTCATTTGGAGGTTATGGAATTGAGGATGATAATTATGCAGAATTACTGATCAATTATGATGAGTTGGGGTTTGCTAAGTGAAATTTGTGGAAATAGGGATTACAATTTCATGCATGAGTGAACAGGAATATGTATTTCCTATTGTTGCATTGTAACTTTCCAAGGTGTATTCAGTGGTGTGTTAGTGATAGTCAGGATGGGGTGCAGAACAGGTGAGATGCAGGGTAATTTTTTGATCACTTTTGATGATCGTTTTCATGATCTTTTAGATTGTCTGAATGTCCAACATCAGTGATATTCTTTTTAACAGGTTGTGCATCGAAAGAGGAGGAGGACACGTTGAGCATTGAACGTACAGACTTTTATTTTCATTTTGCACTATCAGATTTTCCCCCCTCCTTTTTGTTTTGTTACAGGATGGATGAAACAGTTGTAAAATCGAAAAGAACAAAATTCAACTGAAAATAAAGACTGACATGTTAATTTACGAAATTTGTGTTACACTGTACCATATTCCTTGACAAAAGTCCAATTGCTAAAAATGACTGGATAGTTGGTTGGTTGATCAATTGAGTTGATTGATTTATTGGATAACAGTAAGACATGGTGAGTGAAATAACTGCATTGTACTGCATTAACATTAAAAATGGATCTAGCTTCTTTTTTTTTTAACTTAAAAACGAAAGGTCGACTTTTTTTTTTTTTTCCCCTTTCCCCTTTTGGCGCCACTTTTTGTTGAACCGGGCCAAGTTCCCATTGGTCCTACAACTAGGAAACGAGGCCTTAGTTGTAGAGTCTTTAGATTTATTTTTTATGTTCACGAGAATATATTTGTCTATTGTACCGGGAAATGTAAAATTTGTGTAAAACTGAAGAATAATATTTTTCTTTGACTGCTAATGGCAAAAGAAACCATATTTTGTTTAGCTCTAATGTCAGGTGCGGATCCACTATCTGCAATTTGATTAGATTATGCAGACAATTATCCAATTGTCGGGGACCATAGCCGCTGTATTATGTTAAAGGTGTTCCCAGTCAATTTTTACACATATACCATTAAAATCTATTCTAAGACCATTCAGCTTCGCCGCAGTTGTGGTCTATTGGGCAAACCACCATTTAAACTTATATTATGTTAATTCAATTCTTTTATTCATGCAATTAAATGTGCCAAGTCGATTTTAAAAAGTAGTATAAGCACTTCAAAAAATTTCTTTCAAATTTGTTTTTGCTTCGTTCGAGATTCTTGAATCAGCCATCAAAGTTTAGACAAAAAAACATTAAATTTTCGAAATGGGAATTTTGTATTTTTCTTTTTACTAATTCGAGTTCATTAATTCTGCAACATTATACAAAAAAGTGGTGCGCATTGAAACTTTGGACATAGATTACTAGAAATATCCCCTATAGCAACGAAAATAAAAGAATGCAAAGATAAAAAGAAAGAAAGCCAAACACGCACATAAATACCATTTCTACAGTAATGCAAATACACCTTTACAAAATAACACCTGCTTTTATCGACACTTTTTTTACATGTTCTATGAAGGATTTTAAAACGAAAAGGGTAAAAAGTGCTTGAAATATCACAAGAATTTTGTCTCTTAAAGGAAATAAGTGGAATGATTCTCAATCAAGACTTTATTTGTATATAGGCTCATTTTTTAAAAAACAAAAAAATGGTCAAAATGAAAAAAAAAAGGCAAATAAACATTATACCTGTCATATTATTGATACTATAAGGAAACATAGTTTATCAAAATAGCCCCTCTCCATATAAATTTTTCAACTGATTTTATTATTATTATGATCAGTTTTAACAAAACGAAACAAAACAACAACAAAATAACACGTAATCGTTGCTTGTACTTTTCCCCTTCTATTTGTATCTACCATGTTATATTAAAGAAAATAAAAACATTATAATTATCCATTTCTTTCACAATTCATTATGGCACATGTGGAAAAAACCTTATCAGTTTTTGAACATTTTCACTAGTTCTTCCAATCATTTGGGAAATAAATATTTTGGATAATTCTAAGGGGCTGATCAAGGAGGGGAGGAAGACATGTTTCTGTTTTGCTATGCTCGACCTGAGTGAATTAAATAAGCCTGTCCGCCCCAGCCATGGCACATAATTATACAATCCTTGTTCATGTTGTTTCGACATTAATTCTTCTTCAAATTTAGAATAATGAAAGTCCTATAGTTTAGAATAAAATTTCTGGATTTATTGTATTTTATCTCAAACACAAACTCAAACAAATCTGCAGTATGTGTTCAACTATTGTCGAGTGCGATCGAGAAGTATATCGGGATGTGATCGAGTCTGGTCGAATATAGGTCGAGTCGTGATCGAGTTCAGTCGTAGAGATCAAAAGCTGCCCTGAACCTGAGGTTGAGCTGTGAAATTTTTTTAATCGAGATGATTGGAAACCCATCGTGTAGTATCGAGTATGAATTGAGCTGATCGGGAACAGCAGATCGGGGGGAAATCATCCCGACCAAACTAGATTCATTATACGACCGGTTTCCGATCGACTCGACCTCTTCTCGATCACTACTCGACCTGGTGAAGCTCGGGCTTCCTACTCGATATTTTTTGACATGTCAAAAAATATCGAGTAGGAAGGGCGAGTGAGGCCGATCAAGGTAGATCAAGGTAGATTGACCCCGATCACCCTTCCCCACCATTACGGACCAAGCCAAAATGCTCCCAAATATGGTGATCGGGTTTGATCGAGTGAATCAGATCGGCAGTGTGAACCTAGCAATACATGTTAATTTCATTACCTAAACTCATATATTTTTTATTTGGCAGCCATTTCAAAAGTGTATAGTTCTTTTTGGGACGCACTGTATATATATATATTGAATGAAAGTTCCACGTGTTGGAAGAATGTAATACTCAGTTATAAATATAAAATATATAATATATAATACTTATAAAATATATTTATTTTATTCAAAATAAAATAAAATCTTCGTTGGAAATAAGCATGATTTTGACCTTCACTTCGTGATATTTATAAGTATATATATATATATATATATATATATATAAAATAAAATCTATGATTTTTATGTTTTTGGCATTCTTCTTTATCAACTGTGATTCATGTATTTTACAGATGCCAAGCAGACAATTTTTTCAATTCTTTTTAGGTATTTTTACTGCTACTTCTTGACTGTCGGCGGTGAGGCCCTTTTTAGATTTTCCTGGTTTGGAGTCGGAGATCCGCCATTGTCATCTTGCAGTCATGACTACGCGTCTTTGGATGCGTTATTTTCTTCGCGCCATCTCCATCTTCAGCGCGATGATTTCTTTTGAAAGGTGAGTTTCACAATCCGTCTGCTCATGAACAGTCGTGTTTTTTCGTCTGTTTCAGAAACGGATTTTGAATACATCTTTTTGTCACACCATGAGCACTGACGAAGAGTGTGACTTCGCCTTTCAATTTTGAGAGCTATGCTCCTTTTTATTATAAAATCTAGGATTTTATGTTTTTGGCATTCTTCTTTATCAACTGTGATTTATATATATATATATATATATATATAACAAAGAAACAAAAAGTAGTCCAGTAATGCATTTTCGCCAATTTATTAGATTTTTCAGTCTCAAATTTTCGACGGACAAGTACCTCCGTCTTCTTCAGGAGAGAAATTTACAAAAATTTATATATATATATATATATATATATATATATATATATATATATATATATATATATATATATATATATATATATATATATATATATATATATATATATATATATATATATATATATATATATATATATATATATATATATATAAAAACAAGTTATAATGAACTCTTAGAAAAATCAGGTTTTGTAAAATTAGAAGAAAGACGCAAGTACCACCGATTAGTAATGTTTTATAAAATTGTATATGATATGGTCAGCATCGGTACGACTGAAAGAATTAAACGTGCTCACAGAATAGGCCGTAATGACAATGATATGAAAATGAATGTACTATTTGCAAAGACGGATTATTTCAAGAATTCTTTTTATCTAAGAACTGCCAATGAGTGGAACTTACTCCCAAATAATGTCATTAATAGTCCATCTCTTTCTACTTTCACAATAGCCTTGAAGAAATATTTACACATTTAACTTTATTTTTAACTCCCTAATAACAGTATTTGTCTTTTTTTTAATATAAATACTCTACATCAAAATTTGCAATATTAATATATACATAAATGCTTGTTATGTTGCAAACTTCCTAACAGTGTTTAATATCATTGTATACTCAATATTCATATTTTGGAATGTGATTTTATCTTACACTATTTACTCATGTGCATACTTCCTATTTTACTTTATCGTGTTCATTATGAGAATTTGCTATATTCGCTTTTATAATGATTATTTTGTAATTTTGTGTTGATGCAATATTGATTTTCTTGTAATTTTATTTTTTTATCGGGGATGCAGACCTGTACGGGTTTTTACAAATCCTTTTCTGCATCCCTAGACATGTTTGTCTGAATAAATACAATACAATATATATATATATATATATATATATATATATATATATATATATATATATATATTTGTGTGTGTGTGTGTGTGTGTGTGTGTGTGTGTGGGTGGGTGATTGAAAGTGGAAGGCTGAGTCGAAAGTAGGCGGGGTCGGCTGAACAGGCTAGAAATAACAAATACATGTTTATTTTCATGTTTTTAGTACACGTTTACAAAAGATAGGGCTGCACGCTAGAATACAAAACTGCAGTGGCCTTCGTTTTTGCTCCTCGAATCGTTCGTGCAGAAAGAGCTATTTTTAATACAATTTATCGGAATAATGATATTCATCTATAGAATCAGGATTGTGATATGTCGGTTAAACTAAATTTAGATCAGTTACACTATTGCGTGACTTTTATAAGGTCAAATTATGTGACAAAATGGAACAAAATTACATGAAAATACATTAGCAATGGGAACATTTTGCTGAATATTGCTGAAAATGATCTCTTATTACACAGCATACATTCGGCATTGTGCATTAAAGATGTGTGTGAGAAATGACATTTCTTTCGTGAATTTTTTTTTTTTTTTGTCAGAGAGGTATGATTACGTCCGTAAGGAAGCTATGAAATTTATTTTTCAATTTATGTCTACATTAATTTTATTCAAAATATGTGTCAAACCAAGAAAAGAAATTTCAAATTAACTCGTCCATGAATGATCATTAATTTAATGGATCCCTTCGTTGTCTCTTTTTCGCATTCACGTGAAATGTATACAATCGAATGGATTCCATATAAACAAAAATAATTCCACAGTCTATGATATTTGAATCTGATATGAAAACATTTTAGTATTTTGAATCTAACTCAAATCACGGACTAAACGTTTGCTCAAAAATGAAGTAACGCATGTAGGCCTATTGTGACGATACAATTTTCTTTGTGTGACATAATACGCCCATGAGGCGAGTAATTTGAGTTGATTACAATATTTGTACATGAAAACGGCTTCTAAAGTAAACATGGAAGAGTCAAATGATTTAATAAAGGAATAATGAATAAAATAAATTTTGAGGTTTATTCAAAACTAAATTACAAATTTCTACAGCGGCGCTGCATACAGAGCAATCATGTGGAGAAGACAAAATAATGGGTGAATAGTATGTAATTCAATTGCAAATTTATACGTCAACGTTAGATGCTTCTAAAGCAAATAATAAAAGATGTTTTAAATATAGAAGTAGCATCTAAATGATCCATCACTAAAGACAGGACTGCGTAAAGTGAAACTCGTAGGAAGATGTAATTTCAACTTCTGCAACTTGAGTAAACACGCTAATCTTTAACTGCGTGCACGTACTATTTGAGTGGCCTTAAATACCAATTCATTGATGAAAAGTTTTGTTTTTGTTTTTTGTTTTATGTTTCATTATCAATGCTTGTCAATTTTTATACAAATGCAAAAGTTTCCCATTCATTTCTCTAATCCTAGATCCGTCACTAGATTACCCACGTTTCTCTTGTTTTATTATATATATATATATATATATGAGTTTCACAATCCGTCTGCTCATGAACAGTTGTGTTTTTTCGTGTGTTTCAGAAACGGATTTTGAATACATCTTTTTGTCACACCATGAGCACTGACGAAGGGTGTGACTTCGCCTTTCAATTTTGAGAGCTATGCTCCATTTTATTATAAAATCTATGATTTTATGTTTTTGGCATTCTTCTTTATCAACTGTGATTCATGCATTTTACAGATGCCAAGCAGACCATTTGTTCAATTCTTTTTAGGTATTTTTACTGCTACTTCTTGACTCTCGGCGGTGAGGCCCTTTTCAGATATTCCTGGTTTGGAGTCGAAGATCCGCCATTGTCATCTTGCAGTCATGACTACGCGTTTTTGGATGCGTTATTTTCTCCGCGCCATCTCCATCTTCAGCGCGATGATTTCATTTGAAAGGTGAGTTTCACAATCCGTCTGCTCATGAAGAGTCGTGTTTTTTCGTCTGTTTCAGAAACGGATTTTGAATACATCTTATTGTCACACCATGAGCACTGACGAAGAGTGTGACTTCGCCTTTCAATTTTGAGAGCTATGCTCCTTTTTATTATAAAATCTATGATTTTATTTTTTTGGCATTCTTCTTTATCAACTGTGATTCATATATATATATATATATATATATATATATATATATATATATATATTATTATTATTAATTAACACGTTTGCGCCAGAACTATTTGTAGTCACATCACCTTTTCATTATTAAGCACAGTTAGTGTATGATATAGGCCTATTTAATACAAATATACCCAATTCATTTTTTTAAATATAATTTATATGTTTCAGTTTCAGTTTAACTTATTCCATTTTCCAATCAACCAATAATAGCAACAAAAATTGTATGTCATATCAAAACAATACATTATTCAATGTTATTTGATAGAATTATAAGACGAATTACATCAGTAGTATAAAAGAGAAAGAAATATGAAGGAGCCTAAGTTAAACATTAATAACAAAAATATAACAGAGAAATAAATGGAACATGCACACATTCAACGAACGAATAACATAATATCTGAATATTGAGAATAAATACTGCAAAGGCTTGATTTTAACCGTTCTTATTAACATTTTACTTGAACTTATTTATTTATCTGCAATCTAAAGTCATCTCGTTATTATTTTACCGATTTGAAATTCTAACTGCATGCATGCCTTTTCAATAATCTATTTGTACATTGTTATCGAAAAAAACTTCATAGTTGTAAATTCCTAATTAAGTTCCTTTCGCGCTCTTTCGCCTTTTCTTCGTGGCTTGCATATGTACAATATCAAATAACTGATAAGTTAATTAAGGTCAAATTTATGATTTCATTTCATAATAAAGATCGTAATTGTGCATAATTATATGCGTATTTAAAAGATATCGCCCTTGTAGCGATATCTTGTAACATCAGTAATGACCTTTGTTTTATAAGGAATTAATCATTATAATTATTCTCGGCGCAAAAAATGGAAATAAGTATAATTTCACATAATGAAATACAAAAATGTGCAGATAGGACATCGTCAAAGGAAAAGGGCAAGAATTAAGCATATAGAGGGGTCGACTCGTCTAACTTTTTTTTTCAAACTGATCCCTGTTCGGATTGGGGGAAAGAGCAGGTCGTCATATAGGACTTCATGTTGATTGGGACATAAACAAAATATAGGCCAAAGCAAAGTAAAATAATGATCCACCTTTATACAAACATTACGTTGTTGTGTCGATCGATTCGTTATTCTATCATTTGTTGCAATTCAACATTCCTTTTTAAAAATTTGACACATTTTAGTCCTTGGACTACAATTTTATGTTGGCCTATATCATTTTTTTTCACTTACTCCAATAAAACCGAATTGACAAAAGTGTATTATCATGTACTCCTTAAGAGGAAAGTTTAATCAGAAATCTTTAGTATTAATCTTTTAAAAGTGATTACATAATGCTCGGCAATGATATCAACGATATAAAACTATGAAAATATTTTCGCATCGAAGATAATAAATACCTTGGAATCATTGTAAACCAGGACTAGCTCGTGATCGGGTAGGATATCGGATCGGTTGTTGATCTGATCGATGGCCATAGAAACTGAGATTAGCGTCTGATTTCCATAGTTCTCGACCCAACCTCCTGGGGAGAGAGGGAAGAGGCCCGCTATATACAGGGGCGTCTTGGTTGATGTTACGGACCGTCCAAGAAATAATAATAACCAAACTAGGAACACGTGAAGACTTAGCTGTTGCTTGGAATTGAAAGTACGGAATGAGGTCATCGTGATCATCATCCTCATCAATGATCACGGAAGGGATTCCGCGTCTCCTCTTCTTAACAATCACTCTTTTCGACGTGAGCGTGGGAGCAAGAAAATGGATTACCTCTCCTGGTCAATGCAGAACAAAATGAAGAGAGCGAGATGGGGGAAGATGAAAGAGCACGATTTTATTTCTTTTTTGTTTAGCACGCATGCGTTGCGCATTTTCATGACAATAATCTAATTACCCCGTGTGCATGTGGATGCCATTCCGTGTTGCTTAATTAACTTTTGATACAAATTGAAAAATGATGCTGATGCTGATGATGATGATGATGATGATGATGATGCTGATGGTATATTGACTATGGTGGGTAAGATAGTGGTGATGATGATAGTGATAGTGATGGTGGTGGTGATGATGATGATGATGAATGATGATGATAGCGATGATGATGTTGATGGTAATGGTAATGACTGGTGGGTGGGTAAGATTGTGGTGGTGATGATGATAGTCATGACGGTGATGATGAAGATGATGATGATCATCATGATGATAGTGATGATGATGGTTATGATGTTGATGGTAATGGTAATGACTGGTGGTTAAGATGGTGGTGATGATGATAGTGATGGCGATGGTGGTGATGATAATGATGAAGAGGTGGTGGAGGATAGTGGTGGCAGTGGTGATAGTGATGATAATGATAATGCTGATGATGAGTCATTAGTAAATGTTTATTTAGAACAAAAGTTTTCAGTAATAAGCCTTGGCCATTTTTCAATTTTTCTTTCTTTTCTTTTTTGCTTGCTTGCCTTTGTAATGCATTGTAGCAGATTTTTAATGTCTTGCAAAATGCAAATTGCAAACTCAAAATCAGAATTAAAGATGTCAAACCATGGATTATCTTAAATCTTTCTGAAAATTAGTAGTTAACTATATTGGTTATGAATATGAGCTCCCGTAGAGAGAGCGAGAGGGGTGGGTAGAGAGAAAGGTGCTGAGGGCAGATACTATACAGAGTGAGTCAATAAAAATGTCCCATCATTTTGAAGTTGTCTTGTGAAAAGTATGAAGATTTAACTATGTGTTTCATGACATGTCTTGATAGAGTCATCCTCCTAGCATATGAATATACCTTTTTTATTTGGCTCTCAGCTACATGATTCGATAATGACTCAATTAACAGCCACAACTTCAGAAGACGCGTAAATAGTCGCCTCGCGCTGGCAGCCATTGACTGGTGGTGCGCGTGCGATTTCCGTCTCTGAAGATTTGTTGTTATTCATCAATGAGTGCAACAAAATCCAAAAAACAAGGAAATGTCAAGAAATGCAGCGCGTTACCCCCCAACAGAACATGGTCAAAATGACATAAATCATAGTCTCCAGCCAAACCTCCAAGAAAGAATAAAAAAAAATTAATTGAAGAATTAATTATATGGGCATGCCACATACCACACACACACACACACAACACACACAACCCACCACACACACACCAACAACACCACACAACCACACACATACACATCACACATCAACAACACACCACACACATACACCACACAACGTCACTTACACTCACAACAATAAGTTATCAGGGAATAATTGATTTCTTCCGAAATTTTTTAGTGATGATATTGGGTAAACAAAACATCAAAGGGGAAAATGTGTCATGGTTAGTTGTGAATTGTTTTTACTCTGTGTTGTGTGTGTGTGTTGGTGTGTGTGTGTGTGTGTGGTGTGTTGTTGTGAGTGTTGGGTGCGGTGTTGTGGTGATGTGCGTATGGTGAGGAATATAGGTGTGGTGTGTGTGTGTATTATAAAGGTGTGTGGGTGTGTGTTTGTGCGTGTGTGTGTGTGTGGGTGTGTGTGTGTGTGTGTTGTGTGTGTGTGTGTGTGTGTGTGTTGTACATGTATGTTTGTGTATTCACATATTCTGTCAACATTTGTTTTTAATCTTCACCAAGCCACTTGGCGCAATTAAGATTTTACCGTCTTCTGAAGATTGTCTGATTTTCAGCTAAGCATGCAAAGATCCAAATGGAAAGGGCACCAACATAATTATGCTAGGAGGATGACGCTACCGAGACACTTAATGAATCCATTAAATCCAAAAAGATGAGACATTTTTTTTTACTCACTTTGTACTGTAGAAGTAGAAAGAACGAAGGGAAGAGAACTTTTTTTTTTTTTATTTTGATGATTTTGTTTTTGCATTGACTTCAGGGGCTTTGGGGCTGAGGTCCCCCCCCCCCCAAAAAAAAAAAAGAAAAGAAAAAAGATATATATATTATAATAGACTATATTGTAGGGCTCAGATATCGTTGAGCCCCCTCCCAAAATATTTTTTTTCCATATATCAGCAACCGCGCTTACAATTTTGTTTGACTTAAAAATAAGCCCCCTTCCCCTCCCTCCCTCCCATCCCAATTTGTTTTAACAAAGCTCTTATTATTTCCATATTTCTTTTGGCAAAAGTTTGAGCTTGCACTCATATGACTTTAATTTTGATCTCCTCTCCCCTTAGGAACAAGGGCTCGGGGTTGACCCCCCCCCCTACTATCTCAGATTGAAAAATGAGCCATTGTGCCATATATATGTTTCCTGTGGGTGAAAATATTTAAAAGCCCTTTTTTTCGTCTTTTTTTTTTTTTTTTAATATTTTGTTTTGTTTTTGTTTTTTGCCAACATAGGGGTGGGGTGGGGAGTTGGGTTTTATCACACGTGTATGGTTGTTTACGTCTGGGATGCGACTACGTTGATTCGAACCAGTGTCTGACCCGCACTCGCCACAGTGCACGTTTTCGACAATGACGCATGCATTTGGTAGTCACAGTACATGTCAATAACAATGTTAAGCAATCCTCTTATACTTTTGTTAATTAATTAATTATCTTAATTATTTGATTAGTTTGCCCCTCTTC
This sequence comes from Paracentrotus lividus, assembly GCA_940671915.1. NCBI lineage: Eukaryota > Metazoa > Echinodermata > Echinoidea > Camarodonta > Echinidae > Paracentrotus > Paracentrotus lividus. The sequence continues at coordinate 3,899,740 of CALNVZ010003014.1, read as the reverse complement.
CCCTCTCCTCGTCTTCAATTCGATATCAAATCAAAACAATCAATACGTGGCGTAATCATGTTGAGAAAAATATTTTAGGGGGAAGGGGTCTGCTCCGAAAAGAAAAATAGTGACCTAAATCGAAGAACTAACGACCATTTTGTTTATCCTTATTGATTATCGTTATTTTTACTTGGCTACCCCCCCCCCCAAAGGAAAATGGCAAAGCGTGAGCGAAAGGGGGGGGAATGAGCTATCGAATGACAGAAATCATGCATTCATATACTGTACCTTAATGTTTAATAGATGATCATGCATGGGTATACATGTTCAATGAAAAATTTGAAATAGAGAACATTCAGTTTGGTCGTGAAAAGTTCTAGGATCCGACAGGCACTGACCCCGAACCCCCCCCCCACCCACCACCGCAGCCTCCTCCCCACACCAATAAAGATAAGAAATGAAAAGTCACATTATTTGGATGTTAGATGGCGCTTTTCGCTTTCGATCTCATACCGCTTTCGATCCAGAGTACCTTTGTTTATAAAAGTATTCTATTTCGATCTGCCTCTTTCCAGCTAGACGAAAAGTGGCAGCCGTTAAACTCAAAACGTTACACAATAACTGCTTATGTTTTGTTTGTTCTTTGTATGTTGCCAGACCTGTTAACTTTAAGGAAAAGAAGTAAAGGCGAAACCTCGACTCAGCCGCCTTTTTTGGTTGGTTGATGTTTTTCGTTGTAGCGGTGAATCCAGGATTTGAAAATAGGGGCGCCGCTCGAATATTTGGAAAAAAAAGGGGGACTCAACCAGAATTTCAGATGTTAAACATACTCATGCAGCCAATGAGTGGTTTAAAGATAATAATTAAGTAATAACTGGGCGTCTGTTGCATCCTCGGACCCCCCCCCACCCCTAACGGGCTCATTCAGGAGATCCCCAAGGTAGGCCTATATGAACTTGCCCTATAGGCCTATGGTAGTATAGTGATTTGGGGGTACCAATTAAAGGCAGGTAGTCTCAAAAATTGTCCGAACATGCCTGTTCCCCGTATTAGCTGTTATATCGGACCATTTCACTTTTCAGCGATTATTTTGCACAATTAGTTTTTTCATGTGCACGTGAAAAAACAAAACCAAAACCAAGTTATTTAATGCATGCCATGGCATGGGGAAATCCCAAAGTGCAAAATGTAGTGAAGCGTATCGATCTACAGTAGCAAACTAGCACGGGCTAGCTAGCTATCGTCGTTGAGATATCGAGAAACATCGAGAGATCGCAGTGACGCAATAAACATGGCGTTCTTTGGAATGGGAAGACCGAGTGCCTCAAATGACACAAAGCTGTACGAACTTCTTGGAGTATCTCAAAATGCAGACAGTACAGAATTGAAAAAGGTGAGTGTTATGATTTTTATCGTTTCAGATGAAAAACTATGATTGTAATTGATCGTTCGTAATGGAGTTCCCTGTCGGTGATATATAGACGGATGAATGAATGAATGACAGTGTGCGTGCTTTGCGGCTGTGCATGGTGTGTGTGCAAGTTGCATGCAATGTGCCGGTGACTCGGCGATATATTCACATACCACCCATGCGTGAATCTATGCATGGGAAAACGCCGGTATACTGCACCGGTAAGGCAGTATGAATGATCGAATGGTGGGACTCGTTGTATGATGGAGGTACCTTAGTCCATGCACTTTGTTTTCAACTGCTATAAGTAAAATAATTCAATCTTTTCATGGAAAATGGTTCTCTCTATTAGTATTAAATGTCAAATATTCCAAGGAACATTTATAGAGAAAACTACAACAGAAATATTTGGCGAATGCGCAAGCTGAGTCGATTCCGCGATCGTGTCAATTTTGCGTTGGCAAAACTGAACGGTATACCCGGTTGTTGTATGTCCGAAGGGGTTGTTTGTCCGGACACCGACGGCAATTTTAGGAGCTATGTGATCAATATTTCATTAGATCTAATTGATTGAAAATAATATCAGACAATATAACAAAGCACAAATATTCACAAATATTTTTGCTATTTACTGCACAAATTTTGAGAAAATCGAGAGCAAACGATGATGTTTTTATCTGCTTAAGTGTCCGGACAACGGACCCCCCATCCTACATTAGTCCACGCACATACAGTAAATGAATGTAAATTTTCAATTTCTGTCTCGATGAAATGCATTTTTGATGGTTTCATGAATTCATGAAATTACATGAAATAAATGATTTTCCCCCAAAGTTTTTGTGATATCTTCGATTGGATTGTTGTTTTCTCGATTGTTCAAGAAATTGAGCGCGCATACCACGTCGCAAGTCCCGTATTAGAGGAAACGTGGACTAATGTACTGCGTGGACTAAGGTACCTCTACCATACATGTAGATGCAGACTCCAATTCTGCTGAGTAAAACTACAACAGTTAGACAAACTGGACTACCAACCATTAACTTTCATCGATCATATTTTTTGTGTACATAACTTCCTAAGTTCCTTTCCAATAATTTAATGCCCGATTTTATACATGCAACGATGTCCTGAAACGATGTACGAACATGTCCATTATCTTGACCTTTTCATCAGACTAGATTAGCCGAAATCGGTACAATATCCAGTTGTTTCTCACATTCAAACTCTTCACTTTAATTTTGATTCATTTCAATGAAACTAAGGTTGAATTTAGGCAAAAATATTGTCAAAAAACTCGGGCATTTTGCCATGCATGGCCACGGATCTTTAAACTATTTTTCATTTTACTAGCAGATGGCTAGCACTTCTTTGCAGTCAATTAAAGTTAACAAACCAACAATGGTGGTGTATATATTTTTTTAAAACTCATGCTTTATTTATTTGTTTTTGTCCTTTGTTTTTACAGATCTAGATCTACATGTAGATACCACAAAATAACATTATGTTCTTTTAACATTTTATTAAAAAACACAAGACACAAGACTAGTTGCTATAAACAACCCTTTTCCGTCACATTTTCCTCTTCTTTTTTTCACAGGCATACAGAAAACTCGCAAAACAATATCATCCAGATAAAAACCCAGAGTATGGAGAAAAGGTGAGTACTCTTTCACAGAGTTTTCAGATGAAGCATGACTTTGTAGAGTAGTCTTTGGTAACATGCAAATAATGTATCAGCATATTACCAGAGAGTTGAAATCCAAATTATATTTCTGGGATATACAGATATTTTGGTCATTGTTACTAATATGAAGAAAATACAAACTTTACCTTTACCCGAAGTTCTGGAAAATTGCTGTAGTTGCAGCAATCGAGGCTTCCAGTTCCAGCTCGTTTGTTTGTCTTTCTTCTCAGTTTTGGTTTGCTGCTGACAAAAATACAAGGTGGGGAAAAAATAGGATAATTTGAACACCTTCATAATGATTTAATTGGAAGCTACATGTACTTTTAACTTGTTCAAGCACATGCATTGAGTCCTCTAATCACAGAAAATAAAATTTTTGTTATGATTTTCTTTTTCACCAGAAGATACAGCAAAGTTCTTACAATCATGTCCTGATTTTTCAAGTTTATTTGACGTGTTCAATTAGAGAGAATACTATCTCAATTCTTATTCATTGATTGCATTCTGTTCAGATTCATTCTAATTGGGTGAAGCTAGTGTTCTATGATGTAAAAAAAAAAAGGTAATTTACATGTAGACCTAGGTACTATTATTATTTGCTATTATTTTGATATGGAAATAAAGGATGATACTTGTGTTGTAGAATAAAATTATATACATACATGCTATTATTGTCCCAAAAGGGGTATGGGAATAATAGTAACTTGTAATTGTACTATTAAATTGATTTGCTGTTTTCAAATTTTGTTTACCTGGATATTTTCTTCCCAAATAAGCAACTTGTTGCCATTTCACTTTTTATTTCTCTCCTTTTTACTAGTTCAAAGAGATCAGCTTTGCATATGAAGTGTTATCAGATCCAGAGAAGAGAGAAACATATGATAGCTATGGATTGGAAGGATTAAAAGAAGGAAGAGGTGGAGGAGGAGGAGGTAAGAGAAACATTTTAACTATGGATTAGAATTATTTAGAGAGATGATTCATGTCTTCCAGCAAGAAGTAATTGTTCTTTTGTTTCTGGATATTCAATTTAATTCAATTTTTCAATTTTATTAACATTCTCAATAAAAACATGAATAAATAGTAATAAAACATTGTCACAACATACAAAAACATATTTATGAGAATGTGTTAGATATCCTGTAGTCAAAGCTACAAATATTTTACAAAGATCTGAAAATGGAAAAGGAAATAAGGGTGAATTCTCTTTGACTTGGATACTTATGCGATCTTTCACTCATTTCCCTTGGGTCTCTTTGATCATATTGAATTTTCTGATGTTTTTTCCCCCTTTTTTTTTAGGGGTGGTATTGTTGGGGATTTTAGCAATCATCTTGTTTCATTACTTGTCCTCACTGATAAGTTTCATTTTCGTGATTGATTGCTGTGAACATAGCATATCTGTAGGTTCAAAGAAGACAATACACATGGCATGCAGACTTATTTTATTTTAAATATTTAATTATTTCATTTCTTTTTCCAGGAGGTATGGAGGACCTGTTTTCCAGCTTTTTTGGTGACAATATCTTTGGAGGTGGAGGGCATCCATTTGGTGGAGGCAGGGGAGGTTCCAGGCGGCCGGGAAGAAGGAGAATGAAAGGAGAAGACACAATGCATCAACATAAGTGAGTCCAGTTGATTTGATATAGGAAGAAAGAGAGAGAGAGAGCACAAGTTCATTAAAGAGATAAAAAGATACTAAAGTTAGTAAAAGGAAATTGGACTAAAGTGTGAAATAGATCATATCATGTTGTCTTGAATAAAAAGTGTATAAATGTGGGAAATAAATTTTTTATAATCAATAATGTGTGACCCACCGACACATCAACAGGGCTCGAATTGAGCAGTGGCCCGGTGCCAATAGCCACCTAGAACTTTGTCAGACCACCTGAAATAAACCAAAACTCCATTCAGCCATGTGGTTTGCATGCTCCATTGGGGCAAATGGTCACCCAAAGAAAAGTGTTAAGCGTGAAACCCAATCCATGTTTCAGGCCACAATAACAATGTGAAGAGAGGACAAGAAACGTGGAAGAGAGTCATATCCGTGTAATGCGGATGAAAGCAGTACCTATTGAAATGGTTTACTTCTACACTATTACCCATTCTTTTTATGGGCTGAATTCCGGATAAAGTATTCCACAAAGAAAGAAGGACATGTTCTGGGGCTAGGGCTAAAAGATCAGATTTCTTTGTTTTCTTTTTGATTTTTAAGACAAGCCACAGGCCCGTAACTAGGATTTTTATGGGGGTTCGAAAATTGAAAAGTGGACCTTTTCTAAAATGGTAAACCTTGCGAACGCAAAGCGCGAGCTTAAAATTTTGGCCTTTAACTACCCAAGGCAGTATACTTTACCTCATGATTTTCTTTATAATTGATGATCACCTCCCTTTTAGCAAAATAAGTTATGAGCACGAAGCAAGAGCAGAAAATTTAACATTACATTACTTCACTTTTGGAGTCGGGAATCAGTCGATGGGACTTTTTACGAAAACTCTATGAGCGCGAGCCGAAGATTTTGACTCATAGGCCTAATGACCTGGAGGTAGTGTACTTTCTGACAATTTTGCCTCTTATGCTTACAGACCCGTATGTGAAAAGCAGACTTTTCGCAAGGATTGAACTTGCAAGCGTATAGCGCGAGCTGCAAATTTTGCTGTTTAAGGGCCTGAATGTGGTATGTTATATGCACAGTTTGTCTCTTATAATTTTCTGTTTTCTTCTAATTCCTTCACAAGTTGATGATCACCTCCCTTTCCGAAAAAGTAAACTTTGCCAGCGCAAAGAGCCTTTTGCCTTGAATTTTAGGAATTATTTTGCCTCATATCTACTTTCAATATTCCTCCACAAACAGATGAACAAATTCCAAAAGATGCGAGCGGAAAAAAAAAAAAAAAAATTCATATGAATACTGTGCATTTGAAGCACATTTCTTTTGAACCTATAATTCGCCCTATCGAACGGGAGTGGGGGTTCATTCGAACCCCCCCCCCCCTAGTTACGGGCCTGAGGCAAGTAAAAATGTTATCTCCATCAATTCAGAACATGAGAAAATTTAGTAATCATATTTATAACTCAATTCTTTTCTGCTTGTTTCCTTTTGCAGAGTATCACTTGAAGACTTGTACAATGGGAAAGTAGCAAAACTGCAACTTAGTAAAAATGTAATCTGCACAGCATGTGGAGGGTAAGTCTGATTGTGTAGAACATAGTAAGCGTGCTACTCATCAACACATATGTTTTATATTACATATCATTTATAAATTTTTAATGCAATATTTCTAAGCCCATTTCATTAAAGGGGAATTATCCCCTCAGAGAAATTTAGCTTCAGTGAATGGAGACAAACCCCCAAAACATATTGGGAAAGTTTCAGAAAAATCGGGCAATGAATAAGAGAGATATGAATTTTTAGATTTTGAGATCACTTATGATATGGAGATCCTCCAATTGGCAACGCAACCATGATGTGTGATGTAATGCAGGGAGATCTTTCCCATATCTATTGAACACATTGAACTAAAATCCTCTTTTTTCTTGAATCTAAAGGGAGAATAAAGAATCTTTTTATGGGATGACTTGTAAATACATGAAAGTCATAATACATTATGAAAAGAAAAGCTGTTCTATCATTAGAATGAAAATAAAGAGACATTTTGAATAGTTTTTGTGCACACCATATGGAGAGTTCTCCCTTTGTGACATCAGAAATAGTGACCGTGTTGCCAATGGGAGATTTCCTATGTCATCAGAGATCTCAAAATTCAAATACTCATAACTTTCTTATCATTTATCCGATTTTCACCAAATCTTCACTAATGTGCTTATTTCATTTTTCTGCATCCACCGTAAGCCAACTATCTACAAAGGGACAATTCTCCTTTAAAAGAATGCCTGAGTTGGTATCGTCAGTATGCTAAGGCCTTTGGCTGAAAGTTTTAATGTTATTTTTATCTTGAAAGCATCATCTTAATCCTTGATTCTTCACCGAGAATCCAACTTATATTCTACACTCCTTAATTATTTTTTATTCTTTAGTAATCTTTAAACAGCAGTCATATTTGATATGAAAATAATTAAGCTTATTACTTGCTGTATCTATGATCTTCATTTTGCAGTAGTTGCTAAGCATAAATTATGTGATAGTAGAATTGATACAAAGATTCAGGCATGTTCTTATAATTTGATATTCCTTGTATTTTCAGTGTCGGAGGCAAGCCAGGTGCTATGCAACCATGTCGTACCTGCCATGGTCGAGGCATCAAGGTGACGATACGACAGCTAGGTCCAGGCATGGTCCAACAGATGCAATCTACATGTCCAGATTGTAGAGGAGAAGGTATGAGACTCTCCTATATCACTCTGACAGCATCAATCTTCGTCTACGACATTTGACGACTATTGCTCTGCAGTAAATTTTTGATATAATAATCGAACGATTAACTTCAACCCTGAATTTAACAATATACCCTACCCTAGACCTAACATAAATCTCTATTGCCTAACAAAGTCCTTAATTCAGTCTTTCGTCTGGAACAAGGATCTAGGAGAGCTTTGAGCTTCGTCTCTGAAGAAGCCACCATTATTGTTAATATTTTTCAAGTTCTTCTATTCTTTACCCCTAGAACTTAGTTTGAGTTCACGTTGACACAATTATAAAACTCCCTCGAAAAGACCACCCCGTGCCTTGTCACTAACATTTTTTTTTACTAATGAATTTAATTAGTTTGATAAATCAATGTTAGTTCATATTTCATTTTTAGCTCTTCCTTGAACTTTAAACTGGTTCATTTGATTTTACTTTAATCATGCGTGACCTTCTTTCTCTCTTTTGACGGTTTCCATTACAGGAGAGAGGATAAATGAGAAGGACCGATGTAAGAAGTGTAATGGACTGAAAGTGAACAAAGAATCCAAGATCTTGGAGGTTCATGTTGATAAAGGAATGAAGGAAGGTCAGAAGATCACCTTCAGAGGAGAAGGAGACCAACAGGTTGGTCATTATCATCTGCAGTCTGTATGGGGGAGGGGGGGGGGGGAATGGTACTAGTGGGGAAGAAATATTTTCGGGTACAAATTCTTCTCAAATGATATATGTGTATGTGGTATCAAATTGAAGCCGAAATATTTTCTTGCTGATACAGTTTATTTTGTATAATTTGCTTTGGTTAAAAAAGTTAAGCTTAAGTTTGTGCGATAAACATGGGCACTTCAAACAAAGAAAATTTAGTTTATTCCCGCCAGCCGAGGCTGAGGACACTCATATGAATGAAAAAAAATTGGAATAGGGGAAATTCAGAACATTTGTACACATGAATTACAGCTGGAGGACAGTATATAAAGAGGAAAAAATTGAACAAGCATGATTCCCCCTATGCTATTCAAAACGCAGCTATACAACCTTTTCGAATAGTGCCCTGGTATTTGTCCTAGTATTTTGAAGTCCTATTGTTTGATCAGGAATATGGCTGGATCAATTAAGGACGTTGCACAGTTATGTTTCTGCGCATCTTGGGCGCGCATTATTTATTATATACCTCATTTTAAGAATCTTTAATAATCCTGTCTTCTGATTGGTTGAAAGTGCAGTCATAATCTGACCTATGGCCGCCATAGACATTTTTCCCGGTTTTACCGGTCAATAGAACATTTTTACAGTACTTTTTGCCCATGGGCATAGTGCGATCCCCATTTGTTTACGTGCAAGGCTGCTGCGCATGCGCTTTATTTCAGATACCATAATTTGCGGCGCGATTTGGTCGATAATTTTAGACAACTCCGCTGCTTGTGCGTCAACGCGCGTGCGCGCAGCGTAGACAAATTCTTTCGTCGCGCTAGAACGGATCCCAGATTTCTAGTTGAGCGTTAAGCCTGAATTCCGATGACGATGTTGATCTAAACAAGCGATTTAGAGGTTAATCTGGAGGGTGCTTCCTTTTTGCAGTTTGCAGTTAGTTGTAAGTAGAATGCAAATGTGTTGCCTGTGCGTGTGGTGAGCATGCATTGTGGCCTGCAGAGCCAGAGGCTCGAACTGACTTAAACTTTCATGACTCTAGGCTAGTCTAGATCTAACGTTAGGCCTATTTTAGAATCTAGATCGTAGACTTCACTTAGACTTAGTTCTAGGTCAAAATTAGACCATGTTTGTTGTTTTTAGATTCGGCATATAAAATATATATTGACTGCTTTTATTTTCGGGACATGGTCGTTTCTAGACTGCTCTCGGGAATCTCCGAATCTGCCATAACCCGCGACCTGCGGTCTTGGGTTATAGCAGATGCGGAGATTCCCTTGAGCAGGATCTAGAAACGACCATGTCCCTCAAAGCAGTCAATATATCTATACTACGTCACAATGGAAAAATATACAGCGCTCATGGGCGATCCAGCGTTCAAAGAGTTAAAGGAAATGAACTTTATAAATATGTTATTTATTCCTTCTTTTTGTTCATTATTTACCTACTTGCAGAGATATGTAAAGCATTTATGTTGGTGCATGTTCGTGTTATTCTAGAGATTGTGATGGATATGAAATGAATTGTAAATGTTTGGGAGCAGGATTTTGAATAAGTCGAAAATTAGATAGAGTAATCACATTTTTGAGTATTTTTGGCACGTTTTTGTGGTTTCAAGTCGACTCGCCACTATTACAGCGCCGATATTTGGAAAATGAGCACACGGACCCCCATTTTTTAATGTTCCTACTCTTTTAGTTTATAATCCTCTACAACTTTAATTTTGATGAAATTGACATGGATTTTGAATGTTCGAGAGCATGATTTTGAATCAAGTGTAATATAGGTTGCATTCTCAGACTTGTTTGACGTTTTCGGCTCATTTTTGTGGTTTTCAAGCCAATTCGCAACTCTTCGGGCTCCGATAGCTTAAAAACGAGACATGGACCCCCTTTTTTGAATATTTGTACCCATTGAGTATGTATTCCTCTACAACTTTGCAAATTTTTTATGAAAATGACATGGATTTTGAATGTTTGGGAGCATAATTTTTAATCAAGAGTAATTTAGAGTGGATTTTCACGCTTTTTGGACGTTTTCGGCGCGTTTTTTGTGACTCTTCGAGCCGATTTGCAAGTATTCAGGCGCCGACAGTTCGAAAACGAGCATATGGACCCCCCTTTTTAAAAGTTTCTACATATTTATGATGAATCCCTCTACAACTTTGCAAAATTTGATGAGACTGTCATGGTTTTTAAAAAAAGTGCACCTTAAACTATTCTTTTTTATTTTCTTGAAGACTCCAAGCCTCTAAGATATGGTTTTGCCATTTTACGCACCATTTTTGCCACACGAGGGCGCTGCTGGCTCAAAAATAAGTACAAATGTGCCAGTGTAAACAATGTCCCCATCTTTGGTATAAACTTTGTAGCAAATCGGGAAGGTATGATAAAGTTTGATACGTTTTTGACAAAGTAATGACGATTTTAACTTGTTTGTTGCAATCGCGAGGTCTAACAGAGGCCAATTTCTTGAATTATGCGTATTTCACATGCCATCCAAATATGGCAACTTCAAAGTCCCGTAGCAGAAAATCAAGCACATGAACCTATATTATTTTTTGCATTTCTGGCATACATAGATATCAAAGTAACTCTGTGCAAAATTTGGTGAAAATGACATGGACTTCGTTTCAACTGTGCAACGTCCTTAAAGCTATTTGCATGCCCTGAAAAAATGTTCCTGTATATCTTGCCTGGAAATCTTGATCAACTCAATTGATTTTTTTCCTTTATATGTTTTTTTCTTTGACAGCCGGATGTTGAGCCAGGTGATGTAGTTATAGTGTTGGTGGAGAAGGAACACAACCTGTTCAAGCGTATGGGTACTGATCTGTACATGGAGCATACTATTGGTATTACTGAGGCTCTATGTGGTTTCCAGTTCACATTAACACACCTAGATGATAGGCAGATCCTCATCAAGTATCCTCCAGGAAAAATCATTCAACCAGGTAAATTACAGAAGCTTCGTGTAATTGGAGAGATATCTTATGCGGCGGTCACAACTCGCCGTAGCCTACGGGGTACGTGCATGCAATTTAGCCTGTGTTGCATGCATAATTCATGCACAGGTCATGGGTCAACTTCTGCAATTCCTGCATTTCTGTAGTCCGTAGTATATTGCAAAAACTTCCTGCACGTTGTATATGCAACGTGCTTGCATGTCAGGTGCGCTGCACGAATTTTCTACGAAATCCATCTTAGGCAGTTGCACGTCGAAGGTACGGCGAGTTGTGATCGCTGCATTAAAGCCATAGTAATGACCAGTCGTGTATGCTTTTTCCTTCAATATCTACTTCTATCTGGACAGAGACAGTGGCCCGAATTCTCCAAGGTGGTTTCAAAACCATGGACGGAAACCATGGATTATGTAAGTTTTGTGCACCGGTAATAATTACACTTAATACAACACGTACATTGAGAAAGGTCCAATATGAATGTGCAATTTTGTCACAGCACACTAAATTTATGCCTGTAGCTATGGGTAAGTCTACTGTTTGTTTAAATTAATTTAAATAAACAGTTGACTTAACAGTCGACTCATCAATTCAAAACCGTGGGCTCATTATGCTGAAACCATACAACAGGCATGAATTTAATGCGCTGTGACAAAATCGCACATTCATATTGGACCTTTCTGAATGCCCGTGCTGAATTTAGCGTAATTATTACACAAAATTTACACAAGCCATGGTTTTGAAAACCACTTTCGAGAATATGGGCCTATATATCCTGGCTTTTTATAAAACTTTATTGCAAATGTTAACAGTACTGGTAATGTAAAAGCAATAGAGAGAATGACAAAGTTATGATAAAAACCTCTGTTTTGCCATGTTGTGTTTTACTTTTATCTTTCAATTATATTTCATTTTATCACTTTACTTTAGGATGTAAACGGGTCGTAGAAGGAGAAGGCATGCCGATGTACAGGAATCCATTTGAGAAAGGAAACCTCATCATCAAGTTCAATATAGAATTCCCAGAAAATAACTTCACATCAGAAGATAAATTGAAGGTATGTTTCTTCCTTCTGTTTGTATCATTGTCCTGATAGAGGAGATTATACATCAATTACTGATCATTGAGAGTGCTAGGGAGGTATAAGAGGAGGAGCTAGACTAGTCAGTCAGTGAAATATGTAATAGTTTTCAGATTAACTCCTTTCAGTAGTATGATATCACTCTACTGTAGTAGTCTAACAAATGATTTTTAAGTCAGTTACTCCATATTGGGCGTTTGTGAATTTATCAAAAACCTTTGATTCAAAAAGTTGTTTTTATGCCTCCGCCACCGAAGGTGGTGCCGGAGGCATTATGTTTTCGGGTTGTCCGTACGTCCGTCCGTTCCGTTCCGTAACGTCCGGTCCGTTTTCGTTCTCCCGCTGGCGATAACTTAAGAACCGTTTGACGGATCACTTTCAAACTGGATCATGTATGCATATGGTAGGGACATGATCTGATTAGATTTTAGGTCATGAGGTCAAAGGTCAAAGGTCACAGAGGTCATTGTATGCATGAAAATGGCTTGTTCTCTCGCATAACTTAAAAACCGTGCGCGACGGGTCAACTTCAAACTTGGGTAATGTGTGCTATGGGAGGGGCAATGAACTGATTAGATTTTAGGGTCATGAGGTCAAAGGTCAAAGGTCACAGATGTCATTGTATACATGAAAATGGTTCGTTCTCGCAATAACTTAAGATGTGTGACGGGTCAACTTCAAACTTGAGTAATGTGTGGTATGGGAGGTGGCAATGAACTGATTAGATTTTGGGGTCAAAGGTCAAAGGTCACAGAGGTCATTATATACATAAAAATAGTTTGTTCTCGTGATAACTTAAGAACCGTTTGAGGGATAAACTTGAAACTTGGTCATATGTGCATATATGAGGGTCAAAACTTATTAGATTTTGGGGTCATGAGGTCAAAGGTCACAGGTCATTGTGTACGTGAAAATGGCTCTCGTTCTTGCGATAACTTAAGACCGTTTGAGGGATACACTTCAAACTTGGATCATATTTACATATGGGAGGGACAATGAACTTATCAGATTTTGGGGTCATGAGGTCAAAGGTCACAGAGGTCATTGTGTACATGAAAATGGCTTGTTCTCGCAATAAACTTAAAAACCGTTTGACGGATCAATTTCAAACTTGGTCATATGTAAATATGGGACGGACAATAAACTGATTGTAATTTAGAGTCATGAGGCAAAAGTTCAAAGGCCACAGAGGACATTGTGTACGTGAAAATGGCTTGTTCTTGCGATAACTTAAGAACAGTTTGATGGATGAACATCAAACTTGGGTCATGTGTGCATATGGTAGGGACAATGAATTTATTATATTTGAGGTCATAAATCAAAGGTCAAGGGTCACAGACGTCATTGTATACATGAAAATGGCACGTTCTTGCTGTAACTTCTGAACCATTTTATGGATCAACTTCAAACTTGGGTCATGTGGGAGGAAAGATGAACTGATTAGATTTTTGAGGTCAGGACATCAAAGGTCACTGGTTATTTATGTAAATGACTTCGTTTGTGCAATTTCTGAAGGACCTTTGACAGATAAACTTAAACATGTTTATCCTTTTTATACATCAGTAGCCATCCTTCCTGAGTTGGAAATAATTCTGATGATACAATTTTAATAGATTTGGGGTCAATATCGTCAAGATGTCATGGTATAAATGGATGTAAAATACTCAACATGCGCATGCCTTTTTTTTCCGATATGGCAATACGGAGGCATGCCTTCTGACCGTGCGCGGTCGAAGATTCATCTAGTTTTTTTATTAATTAGAAGATTTAAGATTTAAAATTAAAAAAAAAAAAAAGAAAGGCTTATCACGCTTTCTTCTTAGAGTAACATGCACTGTACTTAAAAATGCTTGTTTGGGACTACACACAAATGTTCAGCCCAAACATTTCAACTGTTCTTTGTCATGTTATGGCAATCAGGGCATTTGAAGAACAATTCTTTTCGGTGGACCTTTCTACTATGATAATCTACCTAAATATCATGAAAAATAATTAGAGAGTTAACAATGATTTGGTTCACCTTTTCCACTTGACTAGATTCTTTTTGATAAGTGCTGTATTAATTATTATTTTCTTTTTTTTTCATCGTTTAGGAGCTTGAGCAGTTGCTTCCCCGTCGGCCCGAGGCAGTCATACCAAGTGAAGACTCGGAAGAAGTGACCCTGTTAGACTTTGAACAGAGCAATTCATCCAGCAACTCTCGAGAAGCATATCATGAGGATGAGGACGATGATCACCCAGGTGGAGCGCCTTCCGTTCAATGCGCACATCAATAACAGTATCTGGGACTGTTGGGTCATATTCAATAGTACGGCTGCTTGTCGAGGGGCTTCAATGTATTGCCATTCGACGAAGGCAGCAGAGGGGAGAGAAATGTGATTGTAATTTTAGACCAGTGCCCATCTTTATTCTCCTCGGTTTTTAGATCAAGGGTTTTGTATCTCTGTCATTTATAATTGAATATTTTATCATATTAAGTTTACATGTCCCCGAATAATAATGCATCCGTAGTGAGCCTCTAGACATATTCTCTGTCTGTCTTTCTGGTTCTCTCTCTCTCTCTCTCTCTCTCTCTCTCTCTTTCCCTTTTTCTATCTACGCCTGTAATTATCTTTTTTATGAATTGAACACTTTAGTATTGCAATTTGTTTTTTAAAATCCTGTAAAGGAAAAAGACTAAGAGGATTGTTTTGAATTATCACCATGACGTAAGTTGACGAAAAAAAGTTAATGGGTTCTACCAACGTCTGCTGCAGTGATATTTAGTTGTTATATATATAGGATGATCAAACAATTCCATTCTGCGCAACATTTGCCTACAGTGTAGGTTATTTAGACGTATTTGCATTCTCTTGTATTATTGAAAGCTCTCAGAATGAGAAAATATGACCCAATCATGTACATGTAGGCCTTTATATCCTGTCTACATTTTAGAAAGATTAAACCTGGGAAATATTTGGCATGTAGTAACAATTTGATATGAAATAAAGTGTATGATGCCTGTAAAAGCAGGTTTTATAGCTATGTTCCTCAAGGCTATCAAACCCCATGCCAGAAAAATTGTTACACAACATGTGCATTTTTCCAAATATAGATAACTAGCATATTTTGCGATGAACGGGTAGGCAGAGTTCCACCTTGATGTTAATGTACCAATGAAAAAGAAAGGTGAAATATTGATGAGGAAATAAACATAGATCTGAATAAAGTTCACTTCCATTATAATGAGCGCAGATACCTTGATATTTCGATTTACACGGCAATTCTCCAGGTTTTCAATTTAAAACAGTCATGTATAAAGTTATCTGGTTCGTGTCTGCAATATGATAGAAGCGTATTGTAAATTTGCTTGGTTCCAAGTGCCCCATTACAATGGGAGTTGGCTCTACCAAAAAAAATGACATCAATTATTATCACATAGAGCTGTAATTGATAAGTAACCTACATAAACAATGCGGGTGTATATGTATATTTAATTTTGTAGATTGTGATATGAATTTATTTTCATTTTAGGCTGTTACGAATTTAGGGATTTTTTTTTTTATGCGTACAGGAAACTTGTAGATGACAGGTGGGCATGATAGTATTCTAATCAATGCTTTATCAGGGAGTCTAATGTTATTGTTGGATAGAGCAAAAAGAATACCTCGAAGCTGAATGAATATAACAAGATATTATAACAATTTTGATAGTCACAGTGTTCCCGTCTAGGCAAGCATAGTTTGTTAAAGGAGTTAGGCAATGTGAATAGGCATCCAAGAGAATGAGATACTGTGCAGTCCACTCCCATTATAATGAGGTGCCCCGGACCAAGCCTATTAAACCATGTTTTTCATTAAAACTCTTTATATGGAACATAGGGTGCATTCAATGTCCACTTTCAAATTTTAAACACCAACATGAATCATGATACAAAATGCAATTACAAAACGCTGATAAAAAGAAAAACAAAGTGGGTGTTCATTGTCTCCATTCCCGGTCGTAAAAGTAAACGTGTTTCAGATCTCCATTCGTAGGAAAATTTAAACGCCGTAAAAGGTGCGTTTTTAATCACGATCAGCTTCGATTTTACGACCTTGAGCATCATGAATGCAAAGAAATGCAACATTGAACATAATTGAGTTTGCAAATGTCTTTAAATGTGCTGTTGCAGTGGAAGCTTCCGGTGCAAGTGTAAAACCGCAGATATTTGTTTTTTGAGAGCGGGGAGTATAAAGACGATTGACATATAATCAGCTTTAAATTTTCGACACTGAACGGTGTACTGCTGATCGCGCTTGTGTTCTGTGTTTTGTAATTGCGTTTGGTATCATGATTCATGTTGGCATTTAAATTTGAAAATGGACATTGAACACACCCATAGAGGTACATAGAAACATGTGCACATGTTTGAAATTGGAAATGGGAGAAACACCTTGTTATAATAAAATTTTGAAATATCTGTTATAACAGGAGTCAACTGCATCAGTTTTTGGCACAAAAATTGAATCTGTAGCTCACTTTAAAACTTGGAACACATTTCACTCTTGCCTTTTAAATTGTAATACCAGATATGTTTGTAGTGGATAAAATATTGTAAAAACTTTTAATATGAAACAATGCATAAAAAGTCATTATTGAATTATCTAGATAGCCTTTAGAATAAAGAGTTGTTAATCTTAATTGTCTTTAATGTCAATTTTGCTGGGGAAAGGAACGGGCGCGATATTTTTCATCACGATTTTAAAGCATTTGTACCCGGTAATATTCAAGTGCGTGGTGACCTTTTGAATATATGGTATTGGCAGGACAAATATGCTGATCCTGTAGTACAGATTCCACTATTTAGGTCTTGTTATTTTTACCTGTGTGTGTTTCCCCATGCTTTGATTTATTTTCAATGTCCTAATGAGTTTCATATTTGCTATGTTTATGACATGTGCATGGATGTCCTTTTTGTTTTTATTGATGATTAATTTGCTATGTCCCAAATTAGAACAAGAAAATTTGTACTCATATTTATTGCATACATCTTCTTTGCTGCATTTATTTGAGAATTACTAGATAAGTTTAACATTTAACATGAAACAAAAGTTTATTGCTTAAAAATTACTGCATATGTGCCATGTAAAAAATTTTCATAAAGGGCAATTTAGGCACTTCACGTCAGAAAAATAGTTACTTATTCTAGTTGGAAAAAAATCAATTTGAAATATGCATGTTATATTCACATAACTTATGTTTTGAATAAAATAACATTTTTGGTAACTATTAGTTAACTTATCAATGTCCAGATAATGGTAGTTTATGTAATTGCCCACCACAAATTCTGAAAATAGTGGCTAATCTTTAGACACTTTTACAGTACAATTACAATTACAAATACAATTTTTTTTTTCCAATAAATGTATATTGCGGTCTCTACTAGCCATTTTTGTGAAGTTTTAATTTATTTGTGATTTGTTTGTACTGCACCAATAATCGTTAAAATAGTTATATACATAATCATTTCACAATACTTCAATCATAACTTACCGGATATTGTTGTGATATCAAATAAAGAATGTCATGACATTACAACAATTTTGTCATTGGTTATGTTTATTATACTTGTATGCTACTTCCTATTTAGTTATTCATTATTGATGCTTTATTGGTCAAACAGCTTCCCAAATAGGACCATTGCAAATTGTTGTATAAAAACTGAGAATTCTCATTAGTGAGTAATGAATCACAATGGATTCAAATCATTTCCATTTGTCAAGTTCCATTGTGAATCCTGAAGAAGGAGATTAATGGTGAAATATATCATTACTATGGCAACCAAAACATAAACATTGTCACCAAACCAAGAGATGTAATATGTGCTGTAAAAGGGATATAATATACTTTGCATGCTTGTGGGAGCATAATCATTTGTCTTTCCCTCGTATAATAAATTGATATTTTAAATACGGGGGAAACCTGGGGGGTATTTCATGAAAGGACTTGTCAGACGTTTTATCCGACAAACTGTAATAAGCTACTGAAATGCTTGCATCTGATTGGCTGAGAGCAAATTTGTCGGATAAAACGTCCGAAAAGTCCTTTCATGAAATGCTCCCCTGGTCCACTAGATGAGTGATAATGTTTTTGTTTTTGTTTTTTTGTTTTTCTTCAAAATGGATAGATAAAGTCAAGAAAGTACACTATATTTGATGTACTTGTCCCTATATAAGTCATTATTTGAAGTATTTACATTTTGTAGAAGAAATGAGATATTTTAGGATGGTTGGGTGATTCAGATACTGAACAGCAATAGCCTTGTTTGTAAATATGACACTTATGTATAGTGTGGGCGTTTATTGGGATGGGTGAGTGTTGTCCATTGTAGTATGACACCAATCTCTGTATATGATTTCATGAAAATGCCTCGGAGTCCGATTGGGTTGAAATTCCCTGTATTATGAATTCACTGTCACTGTATTTTGGGTTCTTTTTCTCATTAAGTTTCACATTGTACTTCAAATAATCCACATTTGCCTCAGTGTACCTGAAATGAATGCCTAACTATAGTCTGATATTATTGTTTCAGTTCCTGTACCATTGGTTTACTTTAATACCTTTGTGTGTTTTAGAACTGGTATAGCCTATACATGTAGGTATATTGTTATTGAATATGTTATCTTCTTCTTTTTTTTAAATGAAATTACAGTTCAAATCAGGTCATTAGTACTTCAGAATGTAATGCTGCTAATAGATGATATGACAGCTATTAAAACATATCTGTCATAATGAACGTCAAAATATGGTAAATAATGAAGAGTGATAACCTCTAGTAAACATCGCTGTAGTAATTCATAGTTAATACTTCAAAACAATCTTCTTTTGATTTTGGAGCATTAAATTTTTTATGAAAATGAGCAAAGAGAATAAGGTAGGACTCGATCCCGAGACTTCCAAATTTCCAAACCCATTTTATTTGCTCATTTTCATATTATATATTTCTGGTCAGAAACCCTCTTTACTCACATTTGATTTTTATTTTAAACACAGTCGTATTTTTAAAAATCTATGTTTCCTTGTTCCTTATTTTTTTTTTAAAGTGATATTTCCTATTTTTGATGTCAAGGCAAATTTAAGTCATAAATCAAGCAGTCACTCACAGCTTGCCTGTATGCGTTTACATATGGGTATATCTTTGATACTTCAAATTCTGAACATAAGATTTTCCAATGTTTACATTTTATATTAATTTTGTTTTGTGGAAATCAATTATTGAGATACTTAACAAAGGGTACGTGATGTTGGCAAGATTATATCACTTTTTGTTCATAGTCAATTATTTTTATTATTATGAACTTTGTTCTATTTTAATTCTAATATATGTATAATATGTTTGGTACATTTTGTAGGTATGCCTAATTATTGTGACAATTTTGTTCTGTGTGAATGCTGATAATAACACTGCTGTGGTTGAATAGAGGCAGTAGATTAAATGTGATTATTCTGGAAATGTACCATATTGGGAAAATTACAAACTTAATTATTAAACACAAAATAAATAAAAACCAGAATCACATTAAAACTTTGCAGTGTCAATCATATGTTTGTGGATGAGTACTGAGATGAATTTTGTTTTGTGTTAGTGAAAAAATGGAACAGGGGGAGCAACTGCTTTACGCGCCCTATTTTTTAAAACCTCTTATTGAACCTATATTTTAATATCAAACAATTTCCAGGGTGCCACCAACCCCCCCCCCCCTTATTTTTAAATCCTGGATCCGACACTGAAAACATGGGCTATGTGTGCTATGAGGAAAGTTTTTGAGATCCGCCTCACGTCACTTTTGTAATTAGGCGGAGCCCTCTATCGATGGAAATTTTACAGTATATATCATAGCGACCAAAACATGGCGATGATAAACCGTAACGAAAAGGGAATAGACGAACGTAAGTTTTTATATTTTGTTTAATTATTGATACGAAGTTTATGAGCTGTCAGTTTGCATTTGTTTGAAATTTCTATTTTGAGTGTATAGCTAACATTAGAGAGGTATCAATATTATGTTTTCAATTATTCCAAATTATGAATTACAAGGTAGCAGACCGAGCCGAGACTCGAGAGAGATTTTTTGAATGTTTTTGTTTTTGGTTTTTTGAGCGGGTCACGCAGCACAGTCGACTGCAGAAGCTACGGCGTAGCCGCTGTGGCATGGCCGCTCGCTCCATGGGCGGCATGCACGGCCCGGTTTATTATTATGTTCTGTGCAAATTAATAATTTTACCGACTTTAATTAAATTAAAATCCTTCTCTCTAAATTAAGGGATTTCTATCTTCTCTATAAAATCACCCCCCCCCCCATGTCTGATCAGTCTCTCTTCTGAGCTGAGTGACTTATATTATAAAATGGGCTTCATTTTCATGTTTTGATTTTGTCCTTTTAACTGTTAATAAGTTAGTTTTTGTCTTTGTCAGTTTGTGTTTGATCTTATTTTTTTTCAATCTCGTTCTTCAAGTGCAAGTCCAACTCAAACTAACAAAAAAAAAAAAAACAAGTCCAAATCATCCTGCACGCTAAAGTAACTAAGCTTATAACAGTAACAACAATAACATGTCCGTGTTCTAGTATTAATTTCTAATTCTATTTTAATGAAATTATCCATGAAATTTGAAAGGAGGACTGCTGTGAAAATCCTGCGAGCGTAACCTACTTGGTTTCATGACAGTTACCCGAATGCATGTCCTCTCAGGATAAAATATATAGGGTCTAACGTTAGATCCGAATTTCAGAATAAAGACCATGCATTGCCATTGGCATTCCAGGTATAAAAATTAATGGAATTTGGCGAGATTTTATGTGAAGACTTTCAGAAAGTGATCTTAATATTATTTGAATATATTTTTGCTTACCTATAGACCACACAAGCAACTGAACTATCTGGGACTAATGACAAGACTCAGTAAGAAAACTTTCAGAAAACAAACTTAATTTTTCACTTTTTAAAATCACATTTTCACTTATCTTTCTTCAATAACTGAGTGTTTGGATGTTCCTTTTACTATCCCTGATGTTTTCAAGTTTTCTTTTTTACTTCTTGGATGAAAAATTATTTTTTTAAATCCACTTTCTGAAAATTTCCCCGCACGTTTTTGGGCGGGAGAGGGAAAAAATTCAGTGATGTTTTAATTTTTTTTTCATGATTTTGATTTCGAATTTTTCCAAAACTTATTCACTGTGTCTTATATTGATATAGACATGATATACTACTACTAATTTTGGAGCAGAAAGTGATTGCAAAAAGGAGAAAAACCTTGGATGAAACAACATTGACAAGGTTGCAAAATTTTCCCCAAAATATGGCAGTTTGGTCCACGAGGTCAATACTAAAGTATTGACATCGTATCATGAGTGCTATAGACCTAGTCCTAGATCAAGATACCATTGTTCAAATGGGTCTGGATTTTCCTTTCAATTTTCTTGCTGTTTTTTATCTTATTTCTCTGTACTAGGCTAAAATATATACTTACTTATATTTTAAATTCTATTTCACAAGTAAGGCTTAGACTAACTATACACAGCCCCCATTTACAGTGAAACAACCAGCGATGATGAGCGATCAGGTGATTATACTGGTTAATATGATAAATCTAATGTTAAAATGCAATTTAATGGAATGTATGATATTTGAAGATACGGCCGTTATAAAACTGAATTATATAAGAGCTTTTTGACTTACCAAAATGAATTTTCCGTTGGCCTTGTGTCTTCTCATACACGTAGTGTGGGTGCCATCGCTGCCATTTTCTATGACGTCATTTTACTGTACGAAGACGTATTTAACTCTGTGGCGAAGTCAGCGCACGCACGGAGAAATATACATGGATGGAATCAATTTTCCTGTATTTTTCTTCTTTATTACTTCATGTGAAACATTTGCAGATGTCACCAATTCGAGGAAAAACTTCAAAGATTTGATTCAATGTGAGTATGAATTCAAATAAGGTAATTTTTGACCACAAAATTTGTGGTCATGTATAGATATTTTCAAACCTTCACCAAATATGTCTACTGGCTCGTCAGTTCCCATCGCTTCGCGACGGGGGCTGGTTGGTTTAGGCCTAGACTAGAGATCTACCAAGAATTTGTTTGCTATTTTTTTTTGGGGGGGGGGGAGGGTCATGATAGTGAAAATTAGATTTATTGAAAACCTGTTATCTCAGAAATATACTACACCTTAAATTTAGAGTCAGTATCTCAATTTGCAAAATGTCGGAAAACCTTGGAGACAAACCAAGCACACCAGACTAAGTTAAGCAGCAAAATCTCCCACCCAAAGACAGTCCCACATGCAATACAAGGTCAATATTAATGTATTGACATCATGTTATGAGTGGTTAGATCTAGAGTCTAGTTAGTTGTTAGATCGAGGCATCTTCTCTGTCTTCTCCACCGACATCATCCTTATCTCTACCAAAATCATCCTCCAGTAAATTAAAATTTCATTCCTCTTCTTTCTCCTACTTCCTCCTCAGGAACAGAATGAAAGAATGACATCAACAGACCAAGCAAGATGATCAAAAAGAAACAAGCCCATGATGCTGTCAACATGTAATAAAATAACTTTTTGTTAGAGAACCAAACCAAAAAAAATTAAAATGTCTGATGTGGTGGCTAAGATCCTGAAGGAACACCAGAGGCGACCAGGTCAGCTTGAGACAGAGACCAAAGGTCAATTCTTCTGGAGGATCCTCAGAGAGTCTATCCGGGACACGACTAAGCTGGTCTCTAATGCTGATACTAAGACCATCCATATTGGTCATGGAGTTCATCATACCCGCAAGATCAACCATGTGGAAGCCATCAAGGATGTGATCTTCAATCCCCAAACACAGGTGAGATTGAATGATGCTGTTGAAATATAAATTGCGTGCTTCAATAACTTATAAGTAGATCATGTTTATTTTATAGAAATGTTTATCATCCTGGGGGTGATTCTGTAACAGCTAAAGTCAATCCCAACTGGGATAAAATAAATTTTAGGATCAATAGCCATGTTATAGTTCCATAGGTCAGCTATCCTAATTTTCTTATTACCAATCAGTCATGATGCTAAACTTTAGTTTAGACACATGTTAGATATATGCAAACCATTATAATGCAAGTGATCTTCTTCTTCTTCAAAATAATATGCCTTCTCCACTGCTGAAGATTCTTGAAGATAGGGATGATGAAATATTTTTGTTTGCTCGCAAATTGTGGGATAAATTTTATAGGATTATTATATTTTTTACATGGCATGTTATTGGATACTTCCATTTTCCATTATTATATCCCAAATAATGAACAGTTGGACTTCTTTGTGTGGAGCCATATACATTAATTTTGTCTGCTGCAGAGTGAAAAATATGTTTTATACAATGTTGAATAATAATGTTTAGTTCATATTAAGAAGACTTTGGGCCTATTTCAATGGGAATTCTATTTTTAAGTCGAACATATGAAACTCATTGGGTGATTAGAAGGCCTGGCCCCTTTTATGATGGAAAAACATTTTGACCAAAACATAATTTATTCTTTAAATTCTAATATTTAACAAAATGTAAAATTACTCATGAATGGAAATATACTGTCTGTATGATATCAAAACAAGACATTTTATAAATATTTTGTTTTTTGTTTTATTTATTCTTTATTCAGGAGTACCTAACAGTAGACTCTCGTGGTATCAATATCTTTTACTATGATGGTCGATTCAAGGGACACGTCGAACCAGAGGAACCTATTGAAAGACTGTTATTCTGTAAAGGTTCAAAGAGATATGTAGGATGGACACCAGATGAAGAGTTTATCAAGGTGAGAAGGGATCACATTCGTCTTGATCTTGAATTAATTCAAAGCCTATTTCAATGTGTTAATTGATTTTTCATAAGGTCCGTGTAAAATGGGGGGGGAAAAAATCAAATCAATTGCAAATTGATAGTAACCAATCACGATCCATGTTACATGGACTTCTTGCATATATGTCTTTCTGTGAACCAATGAGAATGGTTGTTTTAAATTTGCAATTGATCACAACTCTTGATGTTACAGGTGTTTCACCAAGTGGTTCATTATGTTGAAAAATGACTTTATAAGCCGCTGGAACATAATTGTGGGTGCTGTATTAATCACATTTTTCTGTCCTTTAGCACAAGAACTGCTTACCAGTTGTTCATAGCGTCATGCATAACCTTATGAACGACTTTGTGAAACACCCCCAGGGCCAAGACATAGATAAAGTGGCTGTCCTTCCAAAACAAATAAAACATGCCATGATACATGTAATCACTTTGAAATGCTTAGCTGTGTCAAGTAGTTTTCAATATCTCCTAAAGGCTCCTAAAGCAAAATTGCTGTTCGATATAGTGTAGAGTAATTGATGTGATACTTTATTGAATATCCCGGCTTAATTAAATAGACTGAAGTGTCTCAATGGCCCATATACTGCTATGAAGACTGAGTTTGTGTGCGTCGCAAGTTCGTACAAAGCTATTATGAAATCCTTGCGATCCTTTTGTCTGCTGCGGATCGCACAATAGCTTTGTAGGAACTTGCGACGCATACAAACTCAGTCTTCATAGCAGATTATGGGCCGTAGACTTTCGTTTTTATCTCTCTTTTTGTTGTATCTCATTTGTATTTCTTTTATTTAATCAGATGTTTTCCCAAAACTATGACCTGATATCGGAGGCTAAATCACCGCACCCTATCACATGTGTGTTATACAATGAACAACAGAATGAGGTCATCAGTGCTGGACCTGGACATATCATGGTATGATATTCATCTTTACAGTTTATTCAAAGAATGGACATTGACCTATTTGACCTTGTATTCATTGACATGTGCTAGTCATTTGTTAATATGAACTTGGGTTGGTCTCTTAATACAGATTTCATGATTTTATCATCATACGCAATGACAGGAATATACCAGCAAAATGGTTCATTTGTATTCAGTTTTAATGATAAATATTATTATTCATCACTACAGCGATTCCATGGTAACTGACATTACAATTGCTAGTACACAGAATTGTTAAGTTATTTGTATTATAGTAGTGGCATAAATAAGAATGGATGGGTCTTAAAATTAACATATTAATAAGTTAATGATAGGGAAGGAATTATGCAAAAAAAATTCCACCGAATCTGCATTTCATAAGATCTTCAAACTAAAAATGTGTCGATTACTTCTGTTGTAAATTCAATTTTTAACTGGTAGTACATTTAATCATTTGCTGTCATAGACAGAAGTAAGTATTTATGCTGTTTTTTTCTTCTTTCCCAGTCATGGTGCTTCCGTTATGGTGCTAAACATCTTGTCCCTCAAAAGGTAGTCAAGGATAGTTTCTTCTCTCAAGACATTTTCACCATGTTAGCAGTCGAGAACACGGCCAGTAGAACTCAGCATTGCTTCGCAGTCTGTGAGTCCAACATCGCTGTCTTCAACCTACACGATGGCGTCATGCTGGACTACAAGCGCAATCTTCATGTTAGGAAAATCACAAGGTAGGGAGCAGTCATTGAGATTCTATTTCACTTCCCCAACACTGGGGTTCCCGCTCAACCTGGAAAACTTGGAAATTGGGGAAAAGTCAGGGAATTTTATAAGTAGTTGTCAGACTGTTGTTTGCCGTGACGCATCAAAATAGGTCAAAATAGTTATTCTTGAATTTTGAATATCCATCAGGGAATTTTGTTCGGGAACCCTGAATACACAGTTGAAATACCTATGTTTATAAAAGAATACACAAAGAAAATTATAACTATATGAATGCAACAGATGAGATAAAGTTGTCTTTAGAGGGCCAAGATGTTTTGTCCATGTTGAAATAAATTATAATTTGAGTTGAGAACTGACTTTTTGTTTAAAAGGGGAAAAAAAATTACTTGCCAAGTAACCTGTATAGATCAAAGAAGAACACTTTATAATTTTGATTGTCATGTATTTCCAAATTCTGACTAAAATAGAGGTGGTAATATTGAATGAAATGAGAATTAATTTTTCATTTCTGCATTCTGAATAATTGCAAGCTTTTAGATATTCTGATGGTACTATTGACCCAAATATATATATGAGTGGAGAAAGATTCAGTTGATATTGCCTTCCCCTTCCCTCCGTAGTGTGCTGTTTTTCAACCCTCTGAAGTACCTAGTAACAGGAGCTAGAGATGGTTCTATCAAAGTTTGGGACACAGACTGGCATCTTAAGCTGGTCTTTGTAGGTCATCGCGGCCCTGTCACAGCCCTCTCTATCTACCCATACGGTCCATACATCATGTCTGGTTCTGAGGATACAACAATCAGGGTCTGGAGTTTAGAGACTTGTGATGAAGTCGATCTGTAAGTATACTTTGTTTTACTCTTTACACGCAAGTTGGAAGGGGATGGGTTTTTAAGGGTATGAGAAAAGATTCATGATGATAATTCTTAGGAATGACAAGAATTTTCGTACATTTTGTGCATAAAAAAAATTGTGCACATTTCATAGTTATTTCTGATTTTTCTATTCTTTTAATAAAATTGCCATGCCAAATTCGCTGTTTTAATATATCGAATGTATGAGCACTGAAAAAATAATTTGACCGAAACCAAGGCTGTGCTTTTGATGTGATATACCACTGTACCTCTCCACATTATGAATGCTGTAGTTATTCTATTGATTTGATTTCTTGTAAAAGTAAATGTTCCTTGAAGCCTGTACACATAGTGTTTTATTTTTCATTCACTTTCTCCTTAAAAACTGACAGAATTGAGGCTGGAATCCCAATTGCAGGCCTAGGCACACAACTCAGAAATGACAATATTTACTCATTTGCTGATACCATGGTAGACCTATGGAAGCTACGACACATACATAATCTCTACACTACTGTAGGGTGAGTATTAAGAGATTGTCCGATATTAGTAGAGGACTTAAATATTGGGAGTGACTCTTTCTTTGAATATCAACTCCTTTCACTTTCCATGTATTAATCAGTTCTCTGGTTGGCCGTAGGGCAATAATTTTCCTGTTTACGAACCAGGAAATATTAGCTTTGTAGCTGAAAATTCAGGATTTTTTAAAATCAAAGATGTAATATTGTAATATTTGTTAGTCTAACAAAATGTGCATTCCCCAAAAGTGTCATATCCTGTTAGAAATTCTAGAATTATGAGATTATGTAACTTTTTTTGTATTAAACATGTGTAAAAAAATTGAGACAATCCAAGATGTCAAGTGGAGGACATTCAGTGAATTACTGTCAGCCAACAATTGTACAGGGTTAGAAAAATTGTTGAATGGAAATTCTGATCAATTGATCATTTTTTTAAAGTCCCAGACCGGACCGAGAAATGAAAACCAAAATTACATATAAAACGAAAGCTAATATTTCTTCATAATACAACAATTCCCAATTTAAGCATTTTTATCTTCCATCTAGAAAGTATTTCATTAAAAAGGTGATCGAACCTCAACCAGGCCATCCCTCCCAAGTACTCGAAAAAGTACTTCTATTATAGTGGCGCGGCTGATGACGTCAAAAAATGTTAACGGAATGCTACATGCTAAATGCTGAATGAATGTCCTTTCATTTCATAACAATAGAATTCTAGCACACATGGGGTCTATTGTTCTGACATAGCAATACAAACGTGTTTTCTAAAGGCGAAACCCAATCATGCCTGGCAGTAGCATTCCCTTAAACTTCTTTGACGTCGTCAACCGCGCCATTAAAATAGGGGTAACTTTTCGAGTATTTGGGAGGGATGGCCTGGTTGAGGTTCGATCATCTTTTTATGAATACTGTTATGAAAATTGAATTTATTTTGGGGGTAATTATGTTATACGCCTACTTAGCTTTCAATCGATGTAAGGTTATATTTACTCCGTCAACGGTCTTTAAATTTTTTTTTGGTGCTTTTTTTTTTTTTTTTTTTTTTTTTTTTTTTTTTTTTTTTTTTTTTTTACAGGAGCAAGGTGAACAAGATTAACATGACAACACATCCTGATGTAAGTTGACTGTGGGTGTCTGTATGTTTGTGCGAGCCCTTTGCTGCCCTGCTATAAAAGTGATATACTTATAATGTGGAGATGCTGAAATATACAGGAATATGAAAAGTTTACCTCTGAATGTAACTAAGCACCTTTAAACAATGACCTTTGCCCATATAAAAGTATTAGTGATTATCAATGCTTCCATAATTTGATGCCAATTTACATTATTGTAAATCAGGAAAAAATGTTTGATAAATACAACTGGTTATTTTTGTAAATTTTCAAGTTTATTCTCACAAAAATGTCCACTTCAATATAAAGTTATTTGTAGTTATAAAAAAAAATTTGACAAAAAAAAAATTGACAAATTATCCACTCTCAGATTTCCCTGACTTGTCCAAAATCTTGAAAATATCTATAAGCGAAAATATGGGCATATACAGTAGTTGTGCTTTTAGTTGTAGTTTACCGTTTTATCTTCCTTGCCCATCAGTACCGACCACCTCATGATATTATCTGTAAAATGTTCTTGATCATCTATAGGTGACATCTCGTGCTATGTGTGTATGTCGTGATGGTACTGTGCGCATAGTGACTCCTGGTAGCGGTGATGTCCTGACCACCTATCTAGCAGATGATGCACAGCAGGGTGTGGTCGATGCAGCGTATGCAGGAAATGAGAGTGAGTCCTCAGTCATAATACCTTTTTTTAAGCCGTTGAATAATAAGTTAGCGTAACACAAGCCATTAGCTTGGAACAGTGATATTTTGCTACAAAGTTCAATAGAGCATGGTTATCAAACGTGTTTGGCATAAATCCTTTCCAATTGAAGGTGAAACAAAGAAATATATCATAACAATGTCTTGTCATTGAAGTTTTTGTCTGTTTATGCAATAAGTGAAATAAATGATCAAGAAGATGGGTGTACACTAATTTTGTTTTCATCCCGCATATAATGGTCTCAGTTCTTGAATGAGGAAAACCATGCCTGTTATGCAGGCTTAATATTCAATGGGTTGAATGTATTCTAATTTATACCTTTTCCCAAAGAAGTACTCAGTGATAGATCAGTTGTGTCATGGACAGGGAGGTAGGCATAAGTCATCTTTGCTTTAGAGCCTTAGATCTTAAATCTTCCTAGTTGCCTATCTACAATAAGGTACTTATGACATAAAATATATATGTAGGCCTCAGGATTTTTTTTGTTTTTGTTGAATGTAGAGTGTAAAAATGTAAAACATTTCATTTATCGTATGATTTTAAAAATTCATTTTTTTAATGTCTAAAATTTCAATTTACATACCATAGCATTACTGCATGGCAAGTATGTATTTATTTAGTCAAAGGAACAAACACTGATTTACAAGTTAATTTAATTCTCCCTCCAATTCCACACGCACAGATGTCTTGTTCGCCATCCTCAAATCCGGTCAGATCATCAAAGCGGATACTTCGGTCAACCCCTGTAAGGTCCTGAGCACCTGGACGCCTCCTAAAGGTGCCAAGGACAAGAGTTCCCTCAACTGCATTTGTCTGTACGAGTACGTTGTTCAGTCCACCATGCAGAATGACACCTGGAAGGGTATCTTGAAGTCCTTAGCAGCGTCCAGCGTGATGGATGAGACACAGATTAAAAGCAAGGATCGTACCTTGCTGATCGGAGGACGCAAGGATGGGTACGTGGCCGTCCTAGACTGGAAGACCATGAAATGCGTCTTCAAGACAGATGTAAGTAGTTGGTCTAATGCTTGAAGTTGTTAACCCTTGGAAGCCTTGAAGCCCTGAAATTTGCCTACCAGAAATAGCAGAATATCCCAAAAGGCAATTGTCCATATGATATTGAAATGTGTGAGGAATTGTTTTTAATAAGAGTCACAGTCTAAAACATTTGTGGGTCTTCCACCAAAAAGATGGCACTAAATATTGCAAATCAAGGATCATCATCCATGACATTGCCTTCTGATAATGCCATCTCCTGTTCCAATCCTATAAATTAAAATTTATATATATTTTTTTTTTTATAGTCATGTTAACTTAAGCTCTTCTATTTCTCCATTTCACTTTCTCTGATTTTAATCATCAATCATTGATCGCTTACAGCCACATCTCTCTTTCTTTTTGATTGTAGGCTCATGGTTATAAAGGAGTCTTAGGAGTCGCTACCAATGCCAAACATGATCAACTTATAACAGCAGGATTGGGTTTTTTATAGTCATCTTAACTCCTCAAGCTCTTCTATTTCTCCATTTCACTTTCTCTGATTTTAATCATCAATCATTGATTGCTTACAGCCACATCTTCTCTCTTTCTGTTGATTGTAGGCTCATGGTTATAAAGGAGTCTTAGGAGTGGCTACCAATGCCAAACATGATCAACTTATAACAGCTGGATTGGGTAAGATTACATGGGATGTTGATTTGAAAAATACCAAATCATTTTCTTAAATATGCATTTTGGAGTTTCTTAATGCTTATTATATCTTGAAAACATTTTCTTTACACTTTTAATGGGTTGGAACAACAAACTTGCAGTAACAATAATATCAAATGATAATGTTTTCAAGGCATCCAAATTGTACTTGAATGAAAAAAGTAAAACATTTAGTGGATGATTTGTACATGTTAAAGGGAATGACTAATTAAACCAAATGTCGTGCTAAAAAGTGAAAGCTTGAAGCAAGATATTTACTGATATCAAAGATAATGTGAAGTATGTCTTGATGATTTAAAAACAAGCAGTTTCAAATATTGTCCCTATACATTTTTGTATGTTGCACTTGTACAGTTACGTAATATTTTTGTCTTTCTAGTTAGCAGTAGAATAGCGTAGATTGTGGATGAAAAGCAGAAAAGATCTTGTTAAAATTGGATGATATTTTATATCAAAAAGAATCTAATTCATTTTGTTTCATCCTCTACATGGCATCCTAATTTTAACTGTAATAGTACGTCCTATCCCATTGGTATAAATTGAATAAGCATCTTTCAAAGCTGAAGCACAAGAAATAGTACAGTGTTTTATTCTTGAGGACATAGTAAACTTTCAGTTTTGGATATCCTTTATTGTTGATGAAAAATAGTCTGTTGTGATTCTCTTAAATCAATGTGAGGACCCTAAAAAAAAAGTTTTTTGTACTTTTTATATGAAAGTTTCTTATAAATTTGTTTCAGTTTCGGTAAAGAGATATTTGTTGTTTTTTTTTTTCTTCCACGGAAGGACATATACACCATGCTAGTTTTATTTGTGTATGATTAGTCATTAGTGGTAGATTTGTACTCTTTATCTAATAATTCATTTACATTTAGATTTTAGTATTCTAACATAGTTTTTAGAACTTTTTTCTTAACTTTGTTATGTAAGGTGCTTCTGGTGTAGTATTATATCTTTTTCTTGTACTTAATTATCACATATTATATCAGTGTGTATTGTTTCACAATGGAGTAGTTCTAGATTTTATGATAACCCTTTTCTCTGTCCATAATAACATCATTCATAGATTGTGGAATGATCAAGGATGGTAAGTGTATAATTGCACCACATAAAATGTTTGCTGTGGGACTGACCAATCCTATTTATACAAACACTGTATCAGGCTCACACTATTAATGTAATGTGAAAATGCATGAGTTATCAATACACAATATTTGTAGTTTTGAATACTTGATGAACTGTATTGTTTGAGCAGTTTAATTTGGTTAAATTTAACTTCCCAGTTAACTTTTCACCCCAACTTCCTTTGCAGCTGTACCCCTTGTGGCACTGTGTTACAAATTCACTTGTGCAATATCCACTCCATATTGGTAATATTTATTTTAACCAGGAATTCATGTCATTGGGTTTTTTAAAAGGTTACAGGAATGCATAATAGTCCTTGAATGTCTCATTTTAAATAAAGTTGGTTCAATTATATTTTAGTCTATAAAATGAAGATCGTACAGCAGGGTACATTTTTTAAAATGTAAATAAATGTAAAAGTGAAATTGACAGAGCACTGTGACATCACTGGTTGGTTCAAAGGTAGCACACAGGGAGAGTAACACTTTCTAGAGTTTATCTACTTTTGGCAGATTTTTTAAAAATTTTATGGTACTAGATACAAACATGAATTTGTTTAACTGTCTTCACATGGTGGCAATCATTAGCAAGAAAATATTGTATTGCAGGGGTTGGATAACCACTGGGGCTGGGGGCACCAGCCCCTCCACTTTTTTTTTTTTCAGTATATATGTACAAAAATGTGAAATTGAACTTCAGATCACATTTTCCCATGTGTTCAGCCCTTGCACTTTCAAAATTGTTACCCAGCCCCTGAATAGAGCTGCATACATGTATTTTTAAAAAAGATATTGAAAATAGCTCTGAGTGATACCCACAACGATCACAGCCTGTTATGAATTGGGTGCACCCCTTCCCGATCAACCCTCCCCCCCCCCCAAACTCCAATAATAACTTACCCAAACACTTCCTGATACCTGATTACCAGAGAGTGAGGCCCCTCCCAGTTTGCAGTTTGAACCCTTGCTTGCCCCCCCCCCCCTATATTCTACCTCAATAATCAATGCCCTTATACCGGTGTAAGCAATGCTAATGATTTGGTTGTCCCAAACTCGTACAAGTACAGTGTATCCAAGTATTAATTTATATTTAAATCTTACTGAATATATTTCACCCATTTATTGATGATGAATTGCCCCCACCTTGAATCCTAACCGAACCTCCCTTTACACTGTATCTAAAGTTTTGTACTGATTTATGCAATTGCTGGTGTTATATGAGCAAAGCAGTGTTGCACTTGTGAACCTTCCCCAGCATAGTGTACTTGATGAGTTAGCTTCTGTGTATGTCAAAAAGCACCAGCCAAATTTGAACTACTTTTAAAAAAAAATTATATTATCAAACTTTCACATTTTGTTTTGAGATTTCCTAACCTGATATCCCAATTTGTGTTAGCATGACCTGATGGATAGTTTTACAACTTTGTTCGGCTTTAAAAAGAAATGCATGCAGCAGATGTTGCACAATTCATATATTTTACGCAAAAGCCATAAAATTTTGAGTCTCAAAATTTATTTTGACTAGATGCAATATGTCATCTTAGTCTTCAAAATTTAATAATGAATCTGTAAATAATATGAGCATTTTTGATAGAGCCAAAATGAAGCATTAATTAGCATATTTTTCATGTTAGTTACATGGTAGATAGCAATATTTTGGCAATTCCTTATAAGATATGGATGGGATATATTTGTAGGCCAGTAGTTTTGAATACAAGTGAAAGTCAAGAATAAAGATGAGGAAAAGATTCTCTAAAATAATTAAGAATATGTATTTATATCTTGTATAATCAAGGCATCAAGGAAATGTTAGATAACCGTATATTCAATTTACATATTTATAGTGGAATACTGCAGTTTGCATCAACTATTTTTTCCAATTTATTATTTGCATTTTATATTTTCCTTGATGGAGGTATTATTTACTTTAATTTTTGTTTGTATATATCTGTTTATAATTCATGAATAATTAAAGTAATCTGACATTAACCTTTGACCTTTTTTTACTCAATGTAGATAATGTTATCAAAGTATGGCGAGTGTTCCCCTTTGCCGAGGAAGCTCTGACACCTCTCATGTCTATCTACTGCGCTCACATGCCGCTTCATATGACCGTCATGAAGACTACACTGTGTGTCGCTTTCCAGGATCCAAACACTGCCACCTACAGTCTGGTTCATTACAATCTTATCAACAAGAGTACGTATGGTGTTAGGAATTCGTATAAACTCGTTTACACCTTCCCTTATTAATATGCTATTCAACATATGTATCGGATTAAAAAAAGTAACATCCTTTCAAGACAAATTTATATTTATGTTGCAATAGTTAGGGTTAACTTGTGAGTACTTACAATTTTGTTATAGGAAATATATATCATTTATAATGTCCACTAGCAAGGATTGCTCATGAAATGCCCGAATATTCATATAATGACCAACGCAAAAGAATAGTTAAAATGTTTGGGCCGACCATATTTCTAGTCCTATATGTGTATTTCTGTGTATAGTGCACGTGACTCTTTGCAGATTTTGTTTAATTCCTTTATCATTTCACTGATTCCAAAACCTCACAGCACACAACAATTGTTAGGTGATTTTTTTTTATAAATCTTTCAATATCACTTTGAGACAGATTCTTCTAAAATTCAATCGCACGACCACAACGCTGATTTCCCTTGAATGACTTTAATTATGATGTTCTCCCTTGAATTACTTTAACGATGATGTTCTTCTTGATTTCAGGTCGCAATGACCACAGTCCTGATGAAGATCATATTGATAACATCACTGGCTTAGCTTGTAATGCACGAATGAAGGTGTTTGCTTCAACCAGCGTTGATGGCACCATCAAGATATGGGATGACTACAATAGACTTATAAGGTAAATCTAATGTGTCAAAACATGATAGAAATGTGAAATAAAACATGTATTGAATTCCCATAGGTGTGATGTATAGTTGAAATTAGTCAGCTTTTAAAATAGACCTGCACAGAAATATGTGCAGTCAGATCTTTAGGGGAAAATGACTTATATTTACTGATCAGACCCTTCTGTAGTAAAGTTAGTCTGCAAGCCCAGATCTGTCATTCAGCCAACAGATGTTCCTTTAAAAATGAAAAGTTTGAAGCCTAAAATTTATCCCTCAAAGACATGAGTAACGGAAGGGAGAAGACTATATATCGGCATGCACTGCACGCCTTGAGACGCTGTAAATTCGATAATACTACATGTATGTAAAATTTGTGGATTTCCTTCGATTTGCATCTTCAATTTCATAAAATGTATGGAAGTGGTGATTTCATTGAATTTCGTAGTCTTTGGTATAAGTACAATTACAACTATCTGTCATGATCAGAGGACTACATTCCAATTGCAAGAATGTGAAGCACAGACTGCCTGTCTCGTTGAACAAAAACTTCACTTTTTTGTAAGCTGATTATATTTTTGATGTTGTTGGCATACCGGGTTGTTGGTGGGTCAGATATTTACAAAGGTTTTTGTTCAGAATAGTTGTTGTCAGTCTCTGTTGTCTTATAGTCGTATGGAGTGGACTTCTGTAGCCAACATATCACAATAAATAATTCAGAATAATTGTTCAAATCCTCTGTCTGTTTATTTTATAGATGTATCAAGTTAAATGCTGAACCCTATGGAGTAGACTTCTGTAGCCAGCAAGGTGATCTCCTAGTTGGTATTGGCAATCACATCCATCGGATCAGCCATGATAGCTGTAAGTCAAACATACCTGAAAACAGAGGTGTTGAAAGGCTCTGAGGAGACAAAGGATTGGACAATCGCTTGCCCCTCCAATGCTTTGTCTCTGCAGAGTCTTCTGATGCCTCTGCCTGAAGACATGAAGTTTTATTGGTATTACCCAAATACAGCTGAGCAGAGAAGGTAGTTTATATCCACTTTGTCTACAAGCAGATGGTCTTATTCCCTGATTATCTAATACCACATCGGCTAAACCATTTTGGACTAATATAAATTTGGTCTCATTGCTGTTTGTCCAATTATTGGTCTATAACTCACAAGGGCTAAAATCTCCAGATGGTGTAGTTGTCCTTCGTCTACTTACTTTCCCCCATTTCATCAAATGAAAATCTTGGACATGATTAAAGACCAACTGGATATAGCCTAAAGCCCAGCGTACACATTGCGATGCGATTGCACTAAGATCCGATTGCAACAAAATTGCAGTGTGTGCGCCAACCTGCAACACGCTGCAACTGCGATGCGATGTGTTGCAAAAAATCGCAGACCAAATCTCAGACATTTGACATGTCAAATCTTTCTGCGATTTTCCTGCGATTTTGATAATTTCAGCCAATCAGATTGGCTAGAGATGGAGGTTGTATTACTACGCGCCTGCGCGTTAAAGAGGGGTACCATGGTGATATGCAGCGCCTGTTGCAATGTGTGCGCTGGCCTGCGATGCGATTGCACTGCGATGCGATTGGCAATTTGTTGCAATCGGATCTTAGTGCAATCGCATCGCAATGTGTGCGCTGGGCTTAACTGGAATTAAGACAAAATGGTAAATGGGCTCAGTGGCAATTATTCTGATACTTTGTTTTCTTAATACAGTCATGCCTAAGACGTATCTGCGAAAGATGGTGTCTATGGTGTTTCCTGAGATACCAACTGAGCAACCCTTAGAATATGAGTTAGAAGGTATCAGAGCTCTTACACCACTCAGTCATAAGAGACTCAAAGCAGCGCACTCATCACTCTTCAAGTAAGTGTTAGAATTAAAGAGATTTCTCCCTTAGAATATGAGTTAGAAGGTATCAGAGCTCTTACACGACTCAGTCATAAGAGACTCAAAGCAGCACACTCATCACTATTCAAGTAAGTGTTAGAATTAAAGAGATTTCTCCCTTAGAATATGAGTTATATTGTATCAGGGCCCTATACCACTCAGTCATAAGAGACTCAAAGCAGCACATTCATCACTCTTCCAGTAAGTTTTAGAATTAAAGAGATTTCTATCTTAGAATATGAGTTAGAAGGTATCAGGGCTCTTACACCACTCAGTCATAAGAGACTCAAAGCAGCACACTCATCACTCTTCAAGTAAGTTTTAGAATTAAAGGGATTTCTCATAGAATATGAGTTAGAAGGTATCAGAGTTCTTACACCACTCAGTCATAAGAGACTCAAAGCAGCACATTCATCACTCTTCAAGTAAGTGTTAGAATTAAAGGGATTTCCCCTTAGAATATGAGTTGGAAGGTATCAGGGCTCTAAACACCACTCAGTCATAAGAGACTCAAAGCAGCACATTCATCACTCTTCAAGTAAGTCATATAGGGCTAATATTTTACCTGTACTAGTGCTGAAGATTTTTATTCAAATTATATATGAGCTTTGCACTTTTCTTTTTCTTTACTTCTTTTTGGAGGCTTTTTTTTTTTTTTTTTTTTTTTTTTTTTTTTTTTTTTTTTTTTTTTTTTTTTTTTTTTTTTCTGTCATCGTCTCCTACATATTTGTTCCTTTTCTTTTGTATTCACCTATATTTTTCTCTTTGTCCTTTTATGTATTTTATATTTCCTTCCCAAGTTGTTATTAATCTTTATTTCTCTCTTCTTATCAATGCTTCCTTTATCTGATCCAGTAGTTCAAAGTTAAAACTTGGTTTCACATTAGTAGTAAAGTACTCATTGATCAGAATCAAACCAAATCCCTAACGCACCTAAACTAAATGCAAATTCCAAAGGATATTGCTCCTGACCTATATGCAAATATCCAGAAGACAGTCCCCTGATGTTAGCCAGATGTAAATTACTTTTTACTGTGCTTATCATTTGATTAGGTTTGAGCGTTTTGTGGATACTTTGACGGAGGAGGAATCAGACCAGATAACCAGGGAGAAAGAGGAAAAGGAAGAGGTGAGACTTGGGGTAATCGACCTTTGCTCCAGCGACAATTGCTCCAGGCTTTATTTCGTAAAAGAAATAGGACTGCAATAGGGTTTTATGTCTTTTATTTTTAGGGTTAGATATAGTGTTAAGGCCATGGCTGAAGTTAGTTATTTTATTAGTTATAGGGTGTGACCTTGGAGCAATTGCTGCTGGAGCAAATGTCGTTGACCTAAGAATTGAGTAGATGTACCTCAACCTATTCAACAGTCACAACTACAATTTGTACAAATGTTTAATTCATGATCTTTTGCCATAAAGGTGACTTGTGACAGTTTTATTGCAGAAAAGGATGATTCTACTTTCAATGCTTATTATTCTACCTCAGTGGAATATGTTTGCAAAGACATCTGAATTACAACCAGACATGATGTCTTTTTTAGCAGGTGGTCCTACTTTGAATGTAAATTTACTTGTACAGGGTTTTATAGAGAGGGGGTATTTCTTTACAGTGGTCACTGAAGCAGGGTTTTCACTATTATATTAACTACCATATTTCTCTCTCTCTTCTAGGCATACGCCCGGCTTGCTGCCAGAGAAGAAGAGCTTCGCAAGCTACGCGACGGTGAATTTGAGTTTTCTAAGGTACACGGCATCAAGAAGGGAACATCGGCCGCAACCAGGGTCAAGAACCAAGGCTTCCGGAACTACTGGGACCAGATCCACACTGAGACCCAGCGCCCAGACATACCAGACTATGATAACTTTGATGTGTATCGAGAGGTCGTTGACTATGACCCTGAGAGGAAATGGATGCCAGAGAGGGAGCCGGTTGGGTTCTTCCCAGATCCGGGCCTTGCTAGATGGCCTCATCGCAAACCTGGGCAGCTCCAACCTATCTTGGTATGTCACATTGGCCATACGGTACTTACATAATGTATTCACCTGTCATTTTAGGGGTATTAGAAATGAAAAACAATGTATAATTTTAACCCAGGGATTTAATTTTGTATGTGTATCATATCAAGCAAATATTTATGAAATAGAACATAACAGGCTTTGATTTACTTAGCAGGCTCTTTTCCTGCATGTAGTGTACCTATTACAACGAAATAGCTGCACTTCTTGAAGACTAATTCCAAGTATACTGGGAAATGTGTCCTATGGCAGAATTAGTTTGTCTTCAACAAATAAAAATCAATAAATTCATTATCATAGTTATTTAGTTTCAGCAGTAAATGATGTTCATTTTCCCCCTATATTCCCTATTACCATGAAGGATGCTGAGCTTTCAAAAGAATCCATGAAAATTTCATGTGACTTTGATGTAAGTAGGACTACTGCATATACATGTAATGTGAATGATTATCAAATGCACTTGGTTACATGCACATCTGTGTACAGAACTATTGTTGGCCCTTCTAGCCTTTCAGGTCCTAGCGGCTCTCTTTGTTCATTTGTCTTTTTCACTACTCCTGTTTCTCAGTGCAGTCTTATTGGTGAAAGGGTTTTCTTTTTGGTATCAGTTATTTGGTTGATATTGTCGTGTTTTGATTTTGGAGAGGAAACTATTGGTATATTTCATGCCATAGTTGTCTGCTTCAGAGGAGCAATGCTTTACCCTATTTCATTTCTATCATTCTTCTGTCTTTATTAATTGGTTTTAACTTTTCTTTCCTTTTTTTTTTTTTTTTTTCCTTTCCTCTCTGTACTAGATTTCGCACTAGTGTGGAGAGTTTATTAGGATAGGGGTAGGATTTGCTTATCGTTTGTTTTTCTCGGAGTGAAGCCCCCCCCCCCTTTTTTTTTTTTTTCCTTCTGTTTATAGAGTCAAGTTGGAGAGTGGATACTCACTTTTGAATTGCCTTTTATTCTATGAGAGGGCTTTCTACTAAATCACCTTATTTTCATTTTCCCCTTTTTTCTCAAATCTGAAGTTTGATATATGAAGAGACTTCAAATTCAGTCTATTTGACTTTCATTCTATGACTGAATAGAGACATGCTAGAACTTGAGATTTCAATATTGACTGTTGTCAAGAAACACAGACAAATGTGTGAAATAGATGCACAGTCTTTATGGAAGTGCTGCTTTGTAGAATAATCCCAGAAATTTCATGAAATTGACTATGGTTCGCCGTGTTGTCGATTATTCCCAGGTGGATAAGAATAAGAAACCAATCAAACCTGAAGAAGATGAGGCAAGTGAGGTGAAGATGGTGGAGACAAAAGATGAAGGAACAACAATGATGTCCAGAGTGGCAGGAGAGGATGAAGAAGACGAAAAAGAAAAAGAGGAGGAAGAGGAAGAAGTTAAGATGGACACCGATGGGAACCAAGCGGATGATGAGCTGGAGGAAGAAACTCGAGAGGAGCTGAAAGAAGAGAGAATGGACACCGGAGAGGAAGAAGAGGTAGAGGAGGAGGAGGAAGAAGACATCCCTCTACCGATCCATCCCAGAGGTTTCATCCCTAACTCAGTGCTAGTCCGACTCATCTGGCCCCCGGAGGAGACGGCTAAAATCATGGAAGAAAGATACCGCCCTCCGCAGCTGGACGAGGACCAACTAGCACAAGTAGCTGCACATAATCAGGTTAGTCATGCACAGTGTACAGTTTACAGTGTATTCTCCTTTACAGTCTGAGAGCCAGAAGGCAGCAACTCCTATCACTTAACATAAAGATAATGCCGTTCTCGCTCTAAGCAGATAAGTGCTTTTTTATGCATGGCAGATTGTATTTTTTAAATGTTGTGTGGATGTTTAAATTTTTTTCTCCAAAAATGTTTTGTTTGGCGTTGCTTTATTATTTGGTTCATTAATTGAATATATTTTACCTTGGATATCTCATCAATTGATTAATGTATAACTTTTTGTTCATTTGGCGTTGCTTTATTATGTGGTTGATTAATACATGTTTTATTTTACTGGGGGATTTCTCATCAGTTGAATTAAAGATTTGGGGTTAATTAATTAAATGTTTCAATTGATTGATACATAAACCTAACAATTTATTTAGCCCGTTGTGTATGTAAATGTAAGCGTTCATTATTAATCAAGT
This sequence comes from Paracentrotus lividus, assembly GCA_940671915.1. Classification (NCBI taxonomy): domain Eukaryota; kingdom Metazoa; phylum Echinodermata; class Echinoidea; order Camarodonta; family Echinidae; genus Paracentrotus; species Paracentrotus lividus. Next base: position 3,859,146 of record CALNVZ010003014.1, on the reverse strand, counting down.
TTTACTGACAAAGTAAGATTTGTGGTTTAAGCCGTGGAAGAACATAAAAGCAAAATGATACAAATGGATTAAAAATAATTAATAATAGTATTTTTTCAATGAAAAGAAATTATTTATCAATAATTATAAGGCATGGTGTTGTTTGTCAATGTTCACGTTTCAAACGTTTGAAAAAATATGCTGTTGTTTTACTTCCTTGCAGTTTATTGCTGATACGGAAACAGAGGTGAAGATTTTGTTTCATACGAAGCACTTTTCACATGATCTCTTTAACCTCCCTTTTCCCCCTAGTACAGAGTTGCATGCACAGAGTGATTCACGTAGAGAAAGAGAAAGAAATACACTTTTGCCTCTTTTTAGCCTAGTAGACATATAGATTCAATGAGAATTTAATGCTTGATATGATATCCTGTCTGTGACAATACCTTCTTCGTGTGATCATTTAAGCTTTGCAAATGACTTTTAGTTTCCTCATGATGTGTAAAAATTTAACCAAGTAAATGAGTTGAATAGTATAGACTGATTTTAATGTTTTTAAAAGAAAATTGTGCTTACAAATACAAAACTTTTCCATTATATTAAATAACAGATTTCTTTTTTTTTTAGTAAGGATTCAGTTACATGTACCCAGAATTTTTTCAAAAGAAAATCGAAAATATAAAAAACAGTATTTTGTTGCCCCAAATTCTATGATAGGTTTGGAAAGGTCTCACAGACAGGACTAGCATATATCTACTCTTTCTCTTTTTATTATCTCTATTACACAGACACTTGTTAGCGCATGACAAATTGAAAAAAATATTTATAAAGAGATTCTTATGTCATTATGACATCATGGCTTGCTGTTATATTATCCTCTCTAAAATTTTCTCTTTTTAAATAGCCTGTATTACATAGACACTTGTATTAGCACATGACAACAACAAAAAATATAGAAAAAATAACAAAACTTTTACACATTCTTATGTTATTATGATATCATGGCTTGCTATTATATAATCCTCTGACTCTTAAATTGTCAATCAATCCACCGCTTTCTCAATTTTGTTTATTAGATAGGCAATCATGAATCACCTAAGAATGCTAATTAAATAATAATGTACAATCTTTCTTATTATATGACCTGCAAACAATGTTATTTAGCAACAGCTAGCACTAAAAATCACTTGAATGTACAACCAGCACAACTGTAAAAATATATTTCTAACTTATTCTCACTATTGCTCAGAATGCATTATACATTGTACATGTAGGTGTAGTACACAAGTTTGCACATTTTAAACAAAGAACTAGCACTCCTAAAGAAGGACAGTCTACCTGTCCGAAACTTTGAGCACTCTCCACTACTCATCTGGTTCACAGTCCTTTTCAGGACTCAATCAAGACAATATACATCTAATTATTTTTTTTACTCCCCATCTCGCCTATCAATTTCTACTTTCTGTAACTCTCCATTTCCTCTTCTACTCTCTCAAACAGTCCTTTTCAGGACTAACCACATGGTGAACCGTAAACCTTGTGATACGAACCAGCTCAAGTCACACACAAGCACATTACTGTATGCATTGATGTTTGTTGCAACTGAGATTTTACAGATTTTTTTTTAGCAAACCTTATTGCACTTTTTATGAGTCTTTAAATCACACCTTTAGGGACCAGCCATTGAGGAGCGAGTCCGTCGCTCCAAAACGGCGCTCAAGTTCAAACCCCGATTCGGAAAAACCAATGTTGAAAGGAGCGAGGAGTACTATGATTTCTGGAGTATATATGGATGGAAAGTATGTTTAATACTTTCAATGCATTTATTCAGAGCATTGATCAACTGAGCGCCCCATCCACACTTTCATTTAAATTTTATGTGCAGAATTCATGGCAACATACCACTGACTGTTTTACCCTGTGTTTGGTTTTTCACAAATAGTCACCAACTTGTAATAAACAGAACAAGCAAAACAGATAACAGGCATGTCTTTTAAATATTTGTTGGAGATTTCTAAAATTTTCATACAGCAGACTTTTGAAAAAAATTATCTCGCATAGTATTTTTAAAGTAATTATCTAAGCTGTAAAATTGGACATTTCGCCACTCCTGAAAAAAGGTTCAAATTTCACTCTTCGCTGGCAGCTGCATTTTGCAATTTAGAAATGAGAAGGAAAAAAATTCTACCCCACTACACAGCGAGAAAATTTCCCCTTTGACAGTTTTGGAAACTCTGCTGTTTATCTGAAGGTTCACTTCTTATTAGGAGATAAGATGAATTAAAAATTCATACATGTATCAGTTTACAATTAAAAAATATCTGTGCTAATTATCAACACTACCATTACAAATAATGTAATTAACAAATGCATGTTTTGTTTGTTTTCACCAGTTACACCAGTGCCCTGTGACATAAATAATTATGATTATTTGCAAATTTGAAACAACTCTTCTGATCGGTACAGAGTGAAATTTCGATTTGAAACTGAAATGATTGTAACTCTTTGTGTTACAGGGCACAGATCTACACTTGCACTAACTCACTATGTTTTTAACGTCTTGCCACAGTTTTAATGCCTTCCTATCACGTGTCTTTGACAGTGATTCATTTTGTGACGCCAAGTTATGTAAAGTGTGTTGTGCCACGTTTTTTCTTGATTTTTTTTTTTGCTATGACAGATATTCTTTTTTATGATTTTTTGTAGACATACAAACTTGTTTGTGCAGGTAACAAGTAAGTTTTGTGCTTATAAATACCTGACTACTATTTCGTCAGAAAAGATATTCTTAAAGTGGATATTTTAAGTATAGACATAGAGGAAAAGACCATTTGATGAGGCTCAGTTTTATTATATGCTGCATGCTGAATATTCAATATTTGTTCAACGCCATTAATCACATATATGCTTTTTCTACTTGAATCATTCTATTCACAAATTTATACTGTAATATGTTCCTCAGTCTTTCTGAACATATATCGCTTTTATTGCATCATGCAAGTAATCAGAAGAACATGTTTTGTTTTCATGTCCCGTCTATGTGAATGATCATTGTCCGTCATACAGTTAATTGACTTATTATTATGTTACAGGAATTATGGAGGAAAGAATGTCTGAAAAATTATATCAGTATCAATTTACACAATAAACGATTTTTAAAAAAGGAATATTTACTTTCATTATACAAAGTCAATCTTGCTTGAGCCTAAAAATGACTTATTTTAGTCTTGTAACCCGTCAAGATCAATTTACACAGTACATGTATGTGTAACTTAATGAAACAAGTGTGCTGATTGGTACTTTGAAGAAGAAAAAATCTGTGATGGCTGCCTTTAGAATTGTACATTGCAGTAAATGAGCTCTTGCACAATAATGTAACACATAATTCAGATTTCTCAGCCAGATTTTTATGACCATTTTTCATTACTTTTCCATGTTGACTTATTTTCTCCCTGACTTCTATTCATTTGCATTCATTCATTGGAACAGCGTGTCATTATTTGGTCTGAGGAAGAAGAGGTATTTTTGTAAACAAGCACAACAAATGTGCTTGTTATATTTATTTTTTTCAGTGGATAACTGTTAGTTATTTTTAGCATTGGAGGTTCTGGGTGCATGTTGCGTAACTAATTAAAAATAAATGATGTTAAGGCTTTAATTATTGGTAGGTATGTTTAAATTTTTTTATTCACAATTTTTAAATGTATATAAAGGGAGCACAATTTTGTGAGATATAATTTTGAAAATCCCCTTTTATTCTAGCTTTCTGGAATTTAATTTTATGCTCATATAAGTATAAATTACTGTAATAATGAGATTTCTTTAAGCTTCAATTTTTTTTAGTAATTTAAAGTACTGCAAATTAAAAATCATTAATATATTTTATTATATAATACAATTTTGTAACATGTTTTAATACATTCTTTTAATTTTGAATAATTTGAATAAATACTAAACTAGGTTTCGAGAGTTTCCTAATGAAATAATTTGTAATCATAGATTTTGTTTTGAGAACTACAGACCAATACCTTAATTAATCAAATTCCTACCTGTTATGATGGAAAGATTTTTAATGTATTCTTTTAATTCAAATTGGAATAATTACTTAACTGTAGGTTTTGAGAGTGTCCTAACCAAATAACTTTTAATCATAGATTAAGCTTATCATATTAAAAGAAGAATTTGCAAGGTTTCACACAGCTTACAACTGTATATGACAAATGTAAAAGCAAGACATTTGTAATGAAATCTATGTTTGAAAGACTAGTTTGAAAGTATTTCCTGCACTATTGAGAGTGATTTTCTGCACCTGTGTTGAGTTGTTTTTCGTCTTCAATCTTCCTCATTATATTAAATGGATTGATACTGAGATACTGAGATAAAAAACAACTAGATCTTGACTCCCCAGTGAATGGTGTTTGATAATTGGTCTTCAAAAAACTTTATTCAGCAAAACTTTATTCAGGTTTTAGTTAAGTCAGGATGGACTGCCAAGGTGTCTGTTGTAACATGTAACCTTTGTAGAACTGATATTGATTGATGTAATAGTTTTAAGTGCAAATAATTGATGTTGAAAGAAGGTAACATATTGATGTTCAAATAGCTCATACTTTAACTAATAAGGATTTGTGCTCTTTAAGGACAGACTACATTATAGGAATAAAGCTGCTCCATAAAACATTTTGATAAGTTTTCTTTATCAATTAACAACCCTCCTTTATCCTAAATTGAAATAACAAATAAAACAGAGTGATGTGTTGAGAAACAGAACTTATTTTAGTAATGAGTGAAGGTAAATTCTCATCGCTAATTATAATTTAAAGTTTTTATATTTAATTTATTTCAAATCATTAGAAACTTTTTCTTATTTATTTTCCAGTAAATTAACCAGTGGATGAGGATAATTAAGGCATTTGGCCTAAAAAAAAAAGATAAAGATAATTTTCAGCATATAATGAGTATGTTTAACAAAAGCCAACTTGATGTGAGGGTGGACTTCTCCTTGTTTCACAAGAACCTTTTATTTTAGTTAACTTTCCCTTTACATCTTTTAATTTCTTCCAATAAAAGTTGACTCCACATCCATTTTCTTTCGACAAGGTGGGCTCAACTACTGAGTGAAGATGAATTCTTATTACTAATTATGAGTCTAAGCTTTGGCATGATAACCAGAATGATGTGAAATCCCACTCAAAACCCCTAACAGTAAATTCCAAAAACAATTCTTATTAAAGATAAATTTATGCATTTTGCCCTGCAATCAATCAGGATACTCCTTTACCAGATGGAACAAAACAGGAGGTAAAAAAGAAACAAACTTGTTGTTTAGTATCGTGCTTAAACTGCATGTATTGCATGTTTGTAAGTTTCAAATTGTGCATAGTATGCTGTAGAAGAAAAGAGAAGAATTATCATTTTTACAGATGGATAGAATTAGAAAATGTAGAGTAGATAGAATTGTCCTTCAAGCTATTACTCTAGTAAAAGTGTCAAATTGTGCATATCTTACTGTATATACTTCGTATATAAAAAAAGAATTTCCTGAGCTATTTTAGATAGAAATAGAATTGCCCTTTAGGTATAGTTTGAAAAACTAGTAGATTTTTTGGTGTAAAAGGAATTCATAATTCATCTCCCAGTAAGCCTTATTCTTTCAATAAAGAAGCATGTTATAAAAGAAGAAAATTATTAGGTGAAATATGGAATGTGCAAATTTTCATGTTTAATGATAGGTTTCCCATGTCAAATATCCACTTATTAGAAACATTTATCCATATAGGCAGTGCAAATGTACATACCTAGTATATACATGTAGGAATATGTGACCCAAATCTTCATTTTTAGGAGCACGACTGTGCTTGCTGCTCCTACTGCTCTGTTTTAAATTGTGTTTTGGGGTTAGGGTCATTCCATCTGGATTCACCCAATGGGTTACACCCTACCGTCTCAGAATTTGCTCAAATTTGGTACACATAAAATTTAACATTACCTTCCAATGAAACTAAAAAAATAGCATAAACGGTCCGACGGTTTCCGTGCTATGGCCCGCCCTTTTTTATTTGTTTCGGCAAAAATGGGTGTGACCTTCCATTTCAACGGCACAATGCGCCTTAACTGGTTGAGCAATCTTTGTGAAACTGGTACCATTCAAAAGGAAATTCAAAGAGGAATTCAAAAATGGTATCAAAAATATTATTGGAGGAATTTAAAGTGCTATGACCTTTGACCTTTCCTTTAACTTTGATTTTGACCTCCAGACGAATAATATTTTTACTTGATTTTTATGTATGTTAACTGTCAGTATAATATTAACATAACATGTAAATATCTAGGATGATATTTTATTTCTTCACCTTTAAAAACTCTTTTAAATGTAATTTACAAAGTTACTGTTACCCCCACATAGTGATATTTGTGTTGGTAATGTGTGTACAAGTCTCCATTATAGGCTTACTTGAATACTTCCAAACTGAAGTTAAATTACATTCAATTAAAACAGGAAACTAAACTTTCCAGGTAATAAAGGAAACATTAAACACAATAATAATGTATACATGTACGTAGACTCCATTTGCTTATGAATAGAGACATTTGTTTAGCCCTTTTGATTGGGGTGCAATAGGTATACATACAAATCATCAGAAATCTGCAGTTTTGACAGAAACAAAATGCTTCCTACATATAGTCAGCTCTACTGTCCAAAACTGGATGTACATCCTTGAGATCTTTGAAGCATCAGCAACAGATATGGAATACTTTATGGTATTTGATTGTAATGTTTCTTCAGTTTGAAAATATTCATGTATAATGGAGTTTTGTACAGACATTACCAACACAAATGTCAGTATGTGGGGGTAACAGTAAATTTGAAAATTACATTTGAAAGAGTTTTTGATGGTGAAGAAATAAAATATCATCCTAGATATTTACATGTTATCTTAATATTATACTGACAGCTAACATACATAAAAATCAAGTAAAAATATTGTTCGTCTGGGGGTCAAAATCAAGGTTAAAGGAAAGGTCAAAGGTCATAGCACTTTAAATTGCTCCAATAATATTTTTGATACCATTTTTGAATTCCTCTTTGAATTTCCTTTTGAATGGTACCAGTTTTACAAAAATTGGTCAACCAGTTCAACTGCATATTGCCGTTGAAATGGAAGGTCACACCCACTTTTGCCAAAACAAATCAAATAGGGCGGGCCATAGCTCGGAAACCGACGGACCGTTTACGCTAATTTTTTTTGTTTCATGGGAAGGTAATGTTAAACTTTATGTGTACCAAATTTGAGCAAATTCTGAGACGGAAGGGTGCAAAATTGCACTTTCATTGGGTGAATTGGCATGGAATGACCCGTTAATTGTCAAACTTTTAAGGTGATAACTGAAGCACCATTTATGAAATTTCAACTTAAAGCGACTCTGAAATAAGAAGAATTAAATGATGAACTGATTAGATTTTAAAGGAAACCAATACCCAAGGAAAGAATCACTTTCATAGGAAAGAGCATAATGAGAAGAGCAATTTAAAAAAAGTTTCATCAAAATCGGTTATAAAATAAGAGAGTTATGGAAGTTTGAAAAGTCTCGTTTTACCTTCTATGGGGATCCTCAAATTGGCAACATCAGTTTCAAAATGGCCGATTTTATGGACAACTCTCCATTGGTTTTGTACACAAATGTTCAGATTTTCCCCGTTTTCTTTCAAAATACGTCTTATTTACTTCTGAGTTGAAAATATGTCATGGAAAAATATCTTTCACACAACATATTTTGAACTCAGAATGAGGTAAGACATATTTTGAAAGAAAATTGGGAAAATCTGAAAATTTGTGTACAAAACCAATGGAGAGTTGTCCATAAAATCGGCCATTTTGAAGCCGATGTTGCCAGTTTGAGGATCCCCATAGAAGGTAAAACGAGACTTTTCAAACTTCCATAACTTTCTTATTTTATAACCGATTTTGATGAAACTTTTTTTAAATTGCTCCTCTGATTGTACTCTTTCTTATAAAAATGATTATTTCCTTGGGTATTGGTCCCCTTTAAGTAAAATGGGTCTGAAGTCAAAGACCACAGTTCATTTAAAAGGTATCCATATCATTCCGCCCAGTTTAGAAGGTCATACTGCTTGTAGTTTTTAGTTTAGAAAAGGGATCTTTACAGCATGTTATTTGTAGGTTATGTGAATGCTTAGTTTAGCATTTAATGGTGAAGGGGTCACTTGCTTAAATTTCAAAGAAAAAAAATAGTAGCTGTTGTATTGCATGATTGGAGAAGGTTATTTCTCATTGCCAGTTTATCATTTTTATGCCTCCGCCACCGAAGGTGGTGCCGGAGGCATCATGTTTTCGGGTTGTCCGTCCGTCCGTACGTCCGTCCGTCCGTACGTCCCGCTTGCTCGTTATCGCGATATCTCAAGAACCATTTGAGTGATCAACTTCAAACTTGGGGATAGTATTTACCACCATAGGAAGATGATCTGATTAGATTTTGGAGTTTGTAGGTCAAAGGTCAAGGTCATGGAGGTCAAAAATAGTGAAATTCTATGTTTTGAGTTCGTTATCGCGATATCTCAAGAACCATTTGAGATATCAACTTCAAACTTAAAGATAGTATGTACCACCATAAGAAAATGATCTGATTAGATTTTGGAGTATGTAGGTCGAAGGTCAAGGTCACGGAGGTCAAAAATAGTGAAATTCTATGTTTTGAGCTCGTTATCGCGATATCTCAAGAACCATTTGAGATATGAGCTTCAAACTTAGGTGTAGTATTTACCGCTATAGGAAGATGATCTGTTTAGATTATGGATTATATAGGTCAAAGGTCAAGGGTCACAGAGGTCAAGATGTGAAAATCCATGTATTGAGTTTGTCATTGCAATATCTTGGGAACCAATTAAGATATAAACTTCAAATTTAAGGGTAGAATCTATCACTAGAAGAATATGGTCTGATTAGGTTTGGGGTCACAAGGTCAAAGGTCAAGGTAAAAAATGTCATTCTATAAAGCAAAATGAATAGATGAATGTGCGATATTTTTCTGATCTGGCAATGGCGGAGGCATATATTTCGACCGCGCGCGGTCGAGGATTCATCTTGTTTAAGATCTAGATTTTTGTTTTTATTTCTATTTTTGCTAATTTTGAATCGTACGTAGTGAATGACATCAATGCCTGTTCCGAATGTTATTCTGTCACTTTCAGTGAGTGTCACTCTGTTGAATGTGTTTGAAAGTTAATATAATTCATTTGTATTCTTGCACATCAGAATCATTGATTCATATGTTTCCTGGTTTCAAATGCATCTCAAAGATACATCAAGCTCATGATTACAATCCCAGTCTCATGTCACTTCTATATACAATGAATTTTTAATCTATTGTAATCAAGCATTCAGCATTTATGCCATATATCATATTGCTCATAATCATAAAGTCATATTTAAACTATATTCATTATTCAATAAATGTTTTTAAATTGTCAATTTGCTTGTTTTCAATATAGAGAGTCTTAAAATATTCTCATAGCAAATCAATTTGCATTGATTATTCACATTTTAAAATATTAGTAGTTAACAGGATTACATGTAGGTTTAACAAAAACTGTCTTTTAAACAATATTCTACAGTATAGTTAATGTACATTATCTAGAGTGAATCATATTTAATGTATGAATGATTATGCCCCCAAAATTCATCATTTATCTCATGTTTCTTGATACTGATCCTTTTTGGTTGTAAATTTCTTCCATAATAAAGGATGCTGAAAAGAAGAAGTCCGTGGATGATCTTGACTTTGGTGCCCCATCCACCTCTCACCTTGCCAAGAGGTTGGGCATCAACATGGAGGAACCGACCTCGCCCAAGGAAGTGGAGGAAGAGAAAGACCCTACCCCTACCCCTCCACCAACCCCGCCCCCAGAGGAGCCTAAGGAGGTACCCGTCAAGCCTCCACCCAAGAAACCTACCAAGATGAAGGTGGAGAAGCTCATCTCGAAGCCCAAGACACCACCACCCAAGGAGCCGACGCCCACACCCCCTCCACCACCGACACCATCCCCACCCCGCCCTCCAACTCCCTTGCCACAGTTCATCACACAGTTTAAGGGGTCCGAGTGGTTTGAGCAGTACTTCCCGAATGCTACTAATAGGGTATGTATCAAAAGATTTAGTAAAGTATTGTAGTGTTTCTGTGAAAATAATATTGGGTATGCATGAAATTGTTTTCCATTATGCTAAAACATGTAATCTTATACTGTTTTGGAGATGAGGTTTTGTTCCCTACCCTATCTCATTATGATGAAACGAGCTGAAATATGACAAAACTACTCTTAATGGGTGCAGTTGGACATTCAATGATGAAGAAAGTTGTATATCGTTATCCAGATGTTTCCTGTTCCGTAAAGAAACGTTTATTGATTGCCACAATTTTCGCCAACAATGTATACCTTTAAGTTTTTTTGATGGCAAATTAGAAAAAGGGATAAGTTATTGATATAAAAGTTGCATGATTTAATGAGTCATTTAAGACAAGAGTAGTAAACCTCCTTGCCCTCTTTTCCTTGATGTTTCTCTAAGTCTGACATCTAAAATTTTTAATCCTAGTCATTCCCTAATCCCTGGACAGTGAGTGCCTTCGTCACCATGCTCCTACGTTTGCAGAAGATCGCTGACTATGGCATGAAGACTCCTATCCTCTATGCCATACTGACTCTCTATCTCAATGCTTTGTTCCTAGTCATTCCTGAAGCCCTGGACAGTGAGTGCCTTCATTACTATGCTCTACGTCTTCTGAACATTGATGACTACGGCATGAAGACTCCTATCCTCTATGCCATACTTACTCTCTATCTCAATGCTTTGTTTCTAGTCATTCCCGAAGCCCTGGACACTGAGTGCTTTTGTTCCCATGCTCCTACGTCTCCTGAAGATCACTTACTACGGCATGAAGACTCCTATCTTCTATGCCGTACTGACTCTCTATTTCAATGCTTTGTTCCTAGTCGTTCCCAAAGCCCTGGACAGTGAGTGCCTTTGTCACCATGCTGCTACGTCTGCTGAAGATCGCTGACTATGGCATGAAGACTCCAATCCTCTACGCCATACTGACCTTACATCAGCAGGATCCTATTCCTAATGCTGAGACAGTCCTGGATATCATCCTCTCGATCCTCAACAAGAGCAATGGACCAACGTGCCAAGATGAAGACCAAAAGGTGAGCAGTAACCTTCCTGATTCCAGACTGATCCATTCTACACTATATTTATGCTATATGCATGAAGAATACTTTGTGTTTCAATAGACAAATTTCATGATACCAAACCTCATGTCTACAAAGTAATAACTTGTTCTTCATATGATAACCTCTATATGGGTTGTAAACAAAGCCAATATTCATGTACATTAATTGCCATCTTTTATTGGTGGTAGAACGATTAGCAGTGGAAGTTTACACGGTGCACCAAGTATTCTTTCTTGAGGTTATGAGTGGTCCTGAAAAGGACCTATCCAGTCTCGACATTTCTGTGAGCATGTTTCCACTGTCTTCTTCAGGAAAATGAAGATGGTAGGAACATATGCTCTCTGCAATGTTGAGAGTGAGTAGATCCTTTTTAGTGTGTGAGATCAAAAGCCAAGAAGGCTTAAAGCCGTCAAATCTTATTATGAGACAGACATTATCTGCTGTGGAGGAAAGTAACTGTATATCCCTAATTGCTTTGACAGGATTTCATTGTAGCCAGTCTGCATTTCATAAAGGGATATGGCAAGTTCAGCAAGAAAGTGGTTGTTGAGATCATGGTTGAGTTTGTAGATGGAGATAAGATGGTCAGGTAAGAGAAATTGTATTTGGTTGAGTATGCTCAATAAAAGAATGATTATTTATAAACCAACTATATGTTGAAAAGGAGGTACGAATGATGATGAATTACTTTGAAATAACCCAAAGTTAAGGGAGAATTCAGACTCATTAATCATAAAAATTTCCTTGCTATTTTGATGGTATTTGAGTAAGGGGTGGATGAAAATTGGCAAATGTGCAACAACTTTAGAGGCCGCCGGACCCGACGATCATATCTATTGAAATTCAGATTCAGATTCTATTCATAGTCCTGCAAGTTTGAGGCGTTAAAAATTTACAATGTATAACAGGATTTAACATTCGTAATTGAGTGGTTATGCAATTTGTTTGTCTTCGCAGAGAGATGGCGTCTGACATGTTTGTACACATGGGACTGGAGGACGCTCATAATTACTTTGTAAGGGAGCTAGATAGCTGGGATGTATGGGGCATGGAGGAAGAAAGCAGAAAGAAAGAAGTCAGAGAGATGGCTACGATGTGGTTAGACCAGTGGATGGCGTTGTTTAAGGTAAGAAAAATGTCCAGGGCAGTGTTTCATGAAACAAATGAAGATGCTAGTACTAGAAGTTCCTATGTTACATCAAATCAGTTTTGAGAAACAGAGGGTAAAAATGTAACATACGAACATCTAGTACTAGCATCTTCACTTATTTTACATATTCCGAAAGAGTAACTCCTCCCGCATCTTTTGGTACCATTTTTGTGTGGTATGTCTTTACGCTTGGATGAACACGACACATTGTTACATAAATGTAACAGAGGGCCAAAATGTAACATACGAACGTCTAGTACTAGCATCTTCAAATATTCCCTGATTCTCACTGACAAATGATATAAGCTCCTGAAATGCTTGCATCTGATTGGCCAAGAGCAAATTTTTCAGATAAAACATCAGACAAGTCTTTTCATGAAGCGCCTCCCAAGCAGTGTTTCATCCAGTTGTCCGTAAAGTTACGAATGGCTTTACGAACAACTGGAAAATGTTCTTAGGTGCTATTACATATACTTTACTAATCAAACTCTCAATTATTAAGTACAAGAACTGATCACCCGTCGTTTCTAAAATTGTTTGTAACTTAAGAAAGATTTTGGTGAAACACCACTCAGTATTATTAAAGGGAGTCTACTCTAGCGGGAAAGGTAAAAAATAGTGAGCTTCCTAATCAATATTTTTATGCTATTTAGAAAGAGTATTATAGTAAGAAGGTCCACTGTGAAGGATTGCTCTGAAATAACCCTTTTTATGACATACCTAAGCTGAAATGCTGGCACGAATAGTTGTTTGTAAATCCAATTCATGCATTAATGCCTGTAGTGCATGTGACTCTAAACCGAATTGAGGTTATTTCTGTAAGTTAATTACTTTGTGAATGAGCTTGGAATCTGGAAGTAGACAGAGAAAGAAAGAGAGAAAGAGACTATAAAAGTTGTAGAAATGACATCATCTAAAGGAAAGATTACAACATCTTCTTTTCTGATTTCATTCCGTTCAAACCATCTGATGCAATAATATTTTATCCATCTGTACCATAGGGTCATCTGAAGAGGTCTATAGAGCAGCTACAGAAAGGCAAGTTAACAGGGAAGATCGCCCGCAAGAGGAGCACTGGAGGAGGAAAGTCAACAGGCTCTCCTACCAAGAGGGCTCTAAAACAACCTGTAGAGGTAATGATGTACCCCCTGTTACACCCCTGTTATAACCATGTTAGGCCCCAACTGCGCCCCTTGTTATATCCTTGTTAGACCTGTATTACAAACCCTGTTACGCACCTGATGCCTTTACACAACCTGTAGAGGTAATGATTTCCCCCCTGTTACACCCCTGTTATAACCTTGTTAGGCCCCAACTACGCCCCTTGTGATATCCCTTTTAGACATGTGTTACAACCCTATAACGCTACGTCCATAAACAACCTGTAGAGGTAAAGATGTGCCCCCTGTTACACCCTGTTATACCAACCATGTTTGGCCCCGGCAATGCCCCTTGTAATAGCCTTTAAAACCTGCATTACGACCCTGTTATGCCCCTGATACACTTCTGTTCCACAAGTATTGCACCAATGTGGTTGAAGTCTGATTATGACATCTTTTTTTTGTGTGTGAATTTGTTTGTAAATATTCACTAGATGTAAACAAATCTTGATTCAATTCAATTCTATTTGATGTTGTTATACTTGTTTTACTCCTGTTAAAAATATATTCCATAATCATCTAACAACCCACTTTGGACATTACTGTGAATCCATACCTTGTGATCTACAACCCAGTGATTTAGCTGTATGCACAACACCTTTTCTCTAATACTGTGTTCTTACTTTTTCCATATTAATTGTACTTGCTATGAATTCCTATTTGTCTTTTAGGCGCCGTTTATATTTTGCTTGTGCTAACAATGAATTCATATTTATCTTTCAGGCACCTGTTCCTACTGAGCAGGGTTCACAGGAATCAGACAAGTTATCTGAAGCTGGTGATTCTAAGAGTGTCAAGTCTGAAGCAACGAGCAAGAGTGGTTCCGAACCAGCTCCTCAACCTCAACCACCACCACAAAAGTCACTTACTGGTGAGGCAAATACCAAACAACTTTTGCAGTGCTCTTATTTCTGCTTCAATAAAAGGCTACTTATAGGAAAGAAAAAATTAGAATCAAAAACATCTGTCCGAGAAAATATTAGCTTTATATACAGTTATAAGTCTGATGTATTTGCTTTATGTTGCCCATGAATACACTCAAATGTGCTGAATGGATTTTAGCACAATTAAGGATATCATTTTTGTTTTAATTAGCCGCCATTAAAACAGCACATAACATAATTGATAGTGGATATTCAAATTGCCTAAGAGAGGGTCTTATTGAAAACATTGGCACCATGACATACCGCTAAAAAGGATTTCCATAACTCAAGGGTGTAAGAGTTAAGCTTTTTAGGTGTTTTCAATTTTGTTCAGCTTTTTTTAGATATAAATCTGCACAAAAGTATGAATGCTGTTTCAATTTCTGCCCTTTTCAGCTCTTTTTATACTTTTCTCTAATCTCTTTCCACATTGCAGTGACCTTTAATGTACCACCTGACATGTCAGCCCTTGACAACATCCAACCCATGGAGGCCATCAATTACTTTGTTGAGATGGAGGTAGAACGACATCTTGAGAAGCTTAAGATGGCTGCTGCTAAGGAACAACTGAAGAAGGAAGATGATCAGAAGAACACCGTCCTGGTTCTACCCAAGATTAGAAGGTTTGTCACATGATACAGTCGTAAAGGTTGTCAATGTTGTTGAAGTCTAAGCCCACTTGATTTCTTACAGTAATATGATTGTTGTAATCGCATTATTGTTGATAAGCTCAAGATGGCCGCCGCTATAAGGAACAACTGAAGAAGGAAGATGATCAGAAGAACACCGTCCTGGTTCTACCCAAGATTAGAAGGTTGGTCATTTGATAGGGTCTTCAGTGGTTGTCAAAGCTGTTGAAGTCTGAGCCCACTTGAGTTCAAATGTGGCCTAGTGGTTAGAGCATTGGACTCATAATTGCAAGGTTGTGAGTTCGAATCCCAGCTCTGCCATTATCTCCACTTTAATTTAAAAAGTCCCAAGAGTAATTTCTGTCGTCTATAAGGTCAGCCACTATGACTGATTAACTTAGACGTAAAATGGTTCCTATGTAATTGGTTATATATCAGCTTGGTGTTGATCAGCATTGAAAGCTGCTTTCCGAGTTCCAGGCTACAGGAGTTACTTTAACAGAAACAGAAGAAACAGACATTATTGTCGTGTGAATTATCTGGGTCATTGTTGAGAAGCTCAAGAACAATTGAAGAAGGGAGATGATCAGAAAAACACTGTCCTGTATCTACCCAAGATTAGAAGGTTGGTCATGTGAAAGGTCTTCAACCGTTTGTCAATGCTGTTGAAGTCTAAGCCCACTTTAGTTCAAATGTTTGTTTTACGAGCATTTAATATGGGTTATTTTTTATACATGGTATACACCATTCTGCTGGAGATGGCAGGTCACTAGTACTGCTGAAATGTTGGTCTCAGCAGTTAGTTCCAGAGCTAACAAAACCTCAAGAGAGAATTAAAGAACAGTGTTTTTGAGGACTAATCATGTAGTGTACCCTCCAATTAATCATACTCCTTAGATACATGCTTGTTGTTCTTTCATCTAGAAGCGGGAACAGGACAGCTATTTGGGATATTCTCTCAACATAACACTGAAGAAGTGACAGATGTATCATCTGTATGTCTTTGTTAGAAGCCTCAAAGATCTTTTTAACACGTACAATTGTCAATTTATCTCTTTGTTCGATTTTATGCAATTTTTGAGCAACATTTGATTTCATGCAATGTTTGTGAAACATTTGATTTCATGTAATGTTTGTGAAACATTTGATTTCATGCAATGTTTGTGAAACATTTGATTTCATGTAATGTTTGTGAAACATTTGATTTCATGCAATTTTTGAGCATTTGATTTCATGCAGTTTTTGGGAAACATGTAGATCTACAGCCAGAGGGCACCTCAACATAACAGACTTTGCTTCGTTTAAAGTTTGTCTCTGATGAAGATTCTGCTAAGATCCAAAGCTCAGGCTCCTTTTGACTCATTTTGACTCCACTAGCTCTCTTCAACTGGATAAACAATTTCAGCATATTTTTTTTCTTTTCGTAAATTAGAGTAACTAACTTGTTGTCTCCCATACCTAACTTATGTTTACACAGTTTCTTTGTTTTGATAATCAGTTCGATGAATATCAATGTTTTCCATATTGAATTCCATCTTTGTGCAATGCTTCACTCATAAAGTGGATCTGGGGGAGGCTCATTGATCGGAAGGTATAAATCAACAACCAGGATATATTGAATTTGCCGTGCTGTGATATGTTATTTTCATTTGTGCTAAAAATATTTGCAGAAAAGTATATGACCTGCCTGCTCAAAACCACTGATAAGTCATCAGAATTTATATTGAGATTTTGATCATATTCTGAAACTACAGTCTGTGTCAAATAAAATGGTACAGTTGGGAAACATTTTTTTATTGTATGAAGATTAGTAACCACTTGGTAATGCTTGGTATTTTCATAAAGCAGGGAAAATGAGCTTTCTTCTGCAATTTTTTTCATCTCATTTGGTGCAGTAGATCTTGAGATATGATTAGTTTTCTACAATAATTAAAAATCCATTTTGCGCACGCCTTGCCATGCCTTTGTGTAGGTTTCGAACATAAGCCGCCAAAATTGACCTAAAAGAACAATAGGTTTGAGCACAGTTAAATCTCTTGTTTTCCCCACAAAATCAGCATAACTTTTGTTCTCCAAAAGCAAATTATTTGAAACAAACTGGATAAGCAAGAAAAATATATTGGCTTTAATCTGATACCATATTTACATAACATTTGAAAAGATTTCATACCTAATTTATTTTTTCCCCGACTGTACCATTTTTTTTACACAGACTGTAGAGATCCAAAGCTTTGTAGTATATTAAAGTATGCACTAATCCACAGGTTAGGATGGTATTAAAAAGCATAATAAAAGCAAGTTGTCAGTTTCTTATGATGTTGATACTCTTTGTGTAGATTTATCATTGCAATATTTGCAGAATTCCATTAGCTTAAATCTATTTTTAATGCGAAATTATCTTATAAGAAATTAATTGGGCAATAATGCTTTAATGATATGATTTGCTTGCAGTGTACGTAAGTTTGTTGCACATTTGATTCGATCGACACAGAAATATTGACTTACTATGTTAAGTTTTTACAATGGACTTACCTGATTTACTCAGTGTACAATGCTCATTGTTTAGGGTGTGTTTTTTGTGTTTGTTTTTTGTTTTTTCAACTCTTTTTAATGAAGAGTATTATTACTGGTTGCCTGAGGGCTTATGCATCGATCATGATGAATGGAGAGAGTCGGTGCAAGTGCACTCAACCTTGTAGCAGTGTGTTGCTGGAGCATGTTTCATGCAATCATTATTTCACCTACATTAAAGGGCCTTTAAAGTCGGAGATCATGGGGAATGCGCGTTTTTCCCGAGCTCCATTGACTCGTACACAATCGACTGTGAGGCTTACGTATGGGTCGGACTACTGAAGATTAACGTTCGGACAGTACGAACATGACGAAGTTGACCAAATTCAGTCAGTCAATAGCTTTGGGTTCTCCATCCTCAACAATCCTTATTTTTTAGACTCTCAACGGGTCTCATCGTATAAATTCAAAGAGAGTACTTGTATGACGCTCCTTTTCAAAAACAAACATGGGTCAAATTTAATTCAGAATTCTGGTTAGTTAGTCTAGCCATGAAGGATTAAGTCCGACGTCACTCTCTTCCCTCTACGAGACGTGTTATCGCTGAAAATTACATAATACCCTCGGGCTCTGCAGGCCATGTTATTGTTTCATCCGAGATAGGCTGTTTTCCTCATGTTTTATCACTTTTAAGTCCCTTTAAGCCATACTGAAAAGTCTTCAAGAGAGCTGGATCTCCAATAACCTTGGCATGGGGATTACCGTTGCACCAGGACTAACACCTTCACCCTGCACAGGACTTTCAAATGATTGAAGTGAACACCAAGTGATGTGATCTGTAACCAATATAGTTACATAATTATATATATATGTCATAAGAATGTTCATGATTTAGGGAATTAGCTGACACTTTTCACGCAGTCTTTAGATGCTAAAAGGTTTAAGCCACACTGAAAAGTCTTCAAGAGAGCTGGATCTCCAATAAACTTGATTCAGTAACGTGACCAGAAATTACCGTTGCATCAGGACTAACACATTCACTCTGCACAGGACTTTCAAATGATTGAAGTGAACACCAACTGATGTGATTTGTAACCAATATGATTACATGTATATTTGTGTCATAAGAATGCTCATGATTTAGGGAATTAGCTGAAACTTTTCATGCAGTCTTTAGATGCTAAAGGTTTAAGCCACACTGAAAAGTCTTCAAGAGAGCCTGATCTCCAATAAACTTGATTCAGTAACGTGACCAGAAATTACCGTTGCATCAGGATTAACACACTCACTCTGCACAGGGCTATCAAATGATTGAAGTGAACACCAACTGATGTGATCTTTAACCAGTATGATTACATAATTGTCATAAAATGCTCATGATTTGCCTGTTCATCTCATCATTCATGCTGCCATGACCCAGGGATGACCTCGGATCAGATGATGATTTCATGTCGAGGTTCGTCTTATTCTATTTATTGAAATTTGAGAAACTGGTACTTGTATAAAAGTATCTACGTTTTAGAAGAAACCAAAAAATGGTTTCCTTATTTGCTATTTTTCTTTATCTTTAAATCATTGCTTCTTGGTGTATAATTGTATGATAAAATTACTAAACCTTTGTAGCAGAGGTGTATTTAAATGTCTGTATTTTATTTTTTTATTTTCTTATTTTTTTATTAAAATTACAATTTTGTGTATCATGAATATTTTCAGATATTCACAATTTTTGGGGAGTGTGAACAAATAGACTTATGACGGACTCATCGGTAGAATTCCGTTACCTTACTAAGCAAAGTTAAGCAACATTTATAATGTGTATAAATTTCCTTGTGAGAGTGTTTACTGTTATTTGATATTTGAAAATGTGGAGGTAGAGGAAATGATTAATACTTGTTTCAGATTTGGGACCAATAGCATTTCTAATTTATAACAACTACAATGTATGTGCTTCTTCATTCCGATTTGTACCTACATGTATACTTGAATTGAATAACCTTTATATTTAGAGGGTCTTGAATAGAAATGTTCTCTTATTGTGTACAAAGGATGGGATATTAATACTTGAATAACTGCTTTGTTTTGAAATATAACAGGGATTTCTCTGATGAAGAATTAAAGAGGAGGTAATATATTTGCTGTGATTTTGTTTTTGGCACCTCACTTCCAAATAAGGAATTTCAAGTTTATCTGAACCCTTTTTTTGTAAAAAAAAAAAAAGAAGAAAACAATAAAAACAATGACATTGCACCATTGATCTAGTTAACCAATCAGAGGTGCTAGATAGTTTCAGTTACTGTTCAACATTTACCAAATTATTCCTCAAAGTCCAGGGAATACAGTACTTGTTCATATTGAACGGCAACATTAAAATTCAATCACTCTACACCATTTTGATGTTTCCATTTTTTTGTTTTTCTTAATTTCATTTATCACACCTTTAATGTACATGTAGCAACAAAATTGGACAAACTCTTTTGATATATTATATCAAAATACATATTTTTGTAAAGCTTCACCATATTTTTTCAACCCCTAATTTATGAGATTTAGAGCACCGGATGCATTTTGTGTGTGTTTGTGATCATTTTGCACTTTTCGTGGTTAGGTTTCATTGTCATTTTCATCATCATTATCCACATCATCATCATCAGTACCTTCATCCTTATAAACATAATTGATCATCACCACCACCACCACCACCATCCTTTCCTACCATTACCAACACTGCCATCATAATCATCATCATCAACAACAACATCATCATCATCATCGTCATCATCACCACCATCATCATCACCACCATCATCATCATCATCATCTTCATCATCACCATCACCACCTCTTGTTACCATTACCATCATCACCATCATCTTCTTCTTCATCATCATCTCCATCATTCCTTAATCTCAAGTTCTGATCATACTTTCCTATTTTTGAACTAATCTTTATTAATTCTTGTTACTCTGCTGGTATATTTAGCTCTTAATCTTAATCATTAAATATATATCATCAGCGATCATCATTTCTATTGATCATTGATAACATTACTGAGATCATTGTAACCATATCATCATTATTTCACAACTAAATTCATAATCCCCAAATTACTTTTTATCATCTCTAATAATTTACTAGTATCCCTTTCATATTGATACATACATGTACATGTTTGAACCAATCTGATTATTAAATTATACCTTTTTGTCCTTGATTATAAGTTACAGTAACACTCGGTCAAATCCATTTTAATAGTATTGACTCGTAATTCAAAGATTATTATACACAAGCTTCAAGTTCAAGTTATGATTTGATTTTTTTTTTAAAGTTTATTTTCATGATAAAGACTACTAGTATAATGCAGAATAAATATATATTTCCAACCATACAGTCAAGAACTTCAGAGCACAAATAAGATTGCAGTAATGATGTGAATATTGTGTTCCTATGTTCAATTGTTTTATGTGTATTTGTATGTAAGGTTGTTGACGACATCAAACATGGCTGCATTTGTAGCCTCACAAATAACGTTACTTTCTGAAATGCATAAACTAGAATTAAAAGACCTACCAAAGTACTTCTCTCTCCTTTGAGAGGAGGATAATTGTGATTTGAAGTTTCTCACGTTTTGATGACTTTTTCCTTGCAACGTTTGACACTTCTAGTGAAGGCGGGTCGTCCTCAGACTTCAAGGCAGCCAGGTAAACAAATTTAAAAAAAACATGCTAGATTAACAAGATCTAAAACTATTAAAACAGAATTTTCTTTATAACATATCTAATTTTCTGAATTGAATATGGAGCCATAAAATATAAATAATTAATTCATAATTTTTAACAAACACAGGGGGCTTAGAAAAGGGAGGTGTCTTTATTATCTTTGAGCTAAGTATAATTTGCATCTATTATAAGATAGAACAAAGTAAGCCAAATAAATTTGCTGTTTAGGTATTCAAAGTACATATTATTTCTAGGATATTTGATGTTAAAAGCACACGTACTACTTACACCCACAAAGAAGGTTTATGCATTGGAGGCAGGAAGATAAGAGAACGGTTTTGACAGGTAATGATCAACTGTTCAAAGGTGTGATTTGATTTTAGTTTGCATATGTTTAGTAAAAGAAAATCTGTTGGTAAAGGGTTAATGTGAACTGCTTTGTTCTTGTTTATGCTGAGAAAATTTACGTAATGTATTTGTATATGTAGGGTTGAGGAATACTAATACAGAACTACATAAAATTCCTTTGAAAAAGGATGTAGATGTAATTTTGATTTTATCACTGTCAAATGTGTGCTTTTGCACTAATTACATCTTTTGTGTGTACATTTTAGCAGTTATTTATTTATAAATTTATCTTTATTTTCAAAGGTTTATGCTTATTTACATTTGATGTTATTTTCAAAATGTGAAGTTAGAAACAGAAATCGAAGAAATTTAATCTTACCTTTAAAATATATTTCTTTTCTTTAAATTAAAATGTCAATTGTACACATTCAGTATGAGTAAAACTAGAGATGTAACAGTGTTTAACATGTTACAGTAGTGAATTTGTTTTGCCATATTTGCAATGAAATCATGTTTTCATCAAATACTAATTGTTTCTTCCTTCATGCCGTCATGTAGAGAATGGTGGGAGGAAATGAAGAGGTATGAAGTCACTTTTATGTCTGTGTTTTTTTGTTGTTTTTTTCTGTCTCAAAACAAGGTATATCCTGAATGAAACTTAAGAATTGGAACATCCTTAAACTTGATTGCACGTTTAGCACTTTCAAGTCAAGTATATTATCTATCAATGCAAGGTTGTGTCAAGTCTAAACTGAATTTTCAGTTTATAAGTAGTATTTCATCACAGTTGTATTCATTTCCTCAAAATATTTAGTGTTAAATTGTGTTTATAATTGGTAAATAGGAAATGATGTGCTTTGATTATCACTCTTCATTAATATTCACAGTTTTATTTTTCAAAAGCATGTAGTGATAGTATTAGGTAATGTTAACCATACAATAGTCTAGTAACTTTAATTAACATTTCAGTGTCAATAATAGTACACCATGAACTTGTTATCAAAAAGAAATTACTATCATGAATCATGGATGAGTTATTACCCCAAAAACTATATTAAAGTACATTTTGTTTGTTTTAAACCCTGCAATCATGAAGAAAAAAGAACAAGAAAAAGAAACCAAAGGAGGAGAGGTATTATTTTGCTGTGCTGATTCACTTGTTATTGTTACTGCACATATTTTACAAATGTTTCCTGGACCTTAATGTATCTGAGATCCTGGAGATTAAGTTGTGTTATAATTTAAATTTTCTTGTGTCAGCCTGCCAGGATAAAGGCTGGATTATGAATGCTACAGTCAGTGTGGTCGATTTTGTTGTAATTTACAAAATACAGTCTACTCCTGTTATATTGAGTACAGGTACCACAAGATTTTGTTATATAACAAGGTGATTCTTCCGGACCCATGTGCACATTGTGTGTATTTGCCCATGAGATCAGTATATCGAACTTAGGCTTGGTCCTGAGAAACTTGTTTTAACCCTTAGCTTGCCACGGACACGTTTTTGTGCAATTGTACTTATTATCTGTACAATTGTAATAATTCATTTTCTCTTTAATGCTGGCAGTACAGGCTTTGCAAAACAGAAGAGTTAATTGTATTGCGTCTATGGATCGATTTCCAATCATTTATACCAAGCAAGACCATTTCATACTATTAAAAAAAAAATCAATATGGCACGTTAAGAGTTAAAAGGAGTGGACTTAGTGTATTATCTCACATGACTGATTAAAAGTCTGTCCTTATACAAGAAATAATAATAACACAGTTTCGAATACGTGAGTTTGAAAGGTTAGTTCCAGTGAGTCTGCTGAATTTTGAAATGATGAAAGTTAGATTTTACTCCATATTTTGATGAATTTTTCTTGTAGAGTATTCATTGTTCTCACTCCACAATGATTTAGACTGGCTCACTTTGCAGTGTGTTTTTAATAAGTGTGAACTTAGTGATTTTTCCACACTGTATGACACTTTTTTTTTGTGCCACCCAAAAATATGTTCTTTTTTTATTTGAAAATATAAATGTTTTCATTTTATTCCACATCTTATTTTACCACCCTTTCTCCTTAATCCAATTTGTGTTATGTATTGTTGTTTCACATTTTTTTTCATTAGGGATTTGAACTTAAAAAGTTATTATTATGATCTTTACTGCATGGAAAACATTCCAGCATATTGCAGCATTTATATATAAATTGTTTCATTGCACTTGAGTTAATTAATATCTTTAGCCAACACAAATTAAATAACATTTCTGAATAATTTACCGCATGTTTGTCGATATGGTAATATTCAATGTAATGAATGGATGTGCAAAAAAGATGATTTATGTACTTGCACTTAATGTAATATTGAAGATCTGTAACATATCTTTGTTCTTTTTTCTTTCTTTTTTTCTTTTTTCTTTTTCTTTTTTTTTTTTTTGGTACTTTTCATTTTTGTCAGCATTTCTACTCACTGTTTGATACAGACAGAGAGTGGCACATGGTTTTTAAACCTTTTATTTGCAGTGTGTGTTCAAAAGGGATCTCCTCATTGTATCTGTCATCACATGAGGCATCATTTGCAATGGATTATATTGTTTAATTTGGAAATTTTTCCAACTCTTCCATGACTGGAGTCTTCAATTAATTTAGTATTTGAATATAAGAACAGTCCAAGTTCAGGACAGTTTATTTTTCAAATAAATCAAGAATTTATTTTTTTTTTTCCCCGCATGTGTCCAATGAGGACTTTTGGCAGTATTTCATTTCTTTCAGGGCTGTAAATTATATAAAATAGGCTCATGTATTGAGCATCATAATTTAGCCAAGTGTTGGACTTTGGCTGTTTTTATACTATTGCATGTTGGCTTCATGCACACTATCAAGATTGAATTTGCTTTTGTGAGGCCAACGGTGATGACATTTCTTTGCAGTGAGCACCTTTGAATATTTTTGTAAGCACATTACAATTGTGGTAACCAACAGCTTTCTTAGAATTTTGTCCACATACATGTAACATTTTTATTTCTCATCATTCAAATTTGCTCCCATCGAAGGACAAGAAAAAGGTAATTGATGAAAAAATTACAGTTTCATTAAATCTCGGCGATATTGTCTTTGTGGAATGAGATATCTGAATAGCTGATTTAATTGTTTTTAGAAGATTTTATGGGTATGCCCTACATTATATTTTGCACATATAAGAATTGATCTACTATGTTGCTTCATCTTCTTATTCTACTCCCAAAAAATAAAGAGTTTTTTGTGGTATAATCTCATTCTTTTTTAGGTGCACTATCCATCATTTCATCAATCAAAATACTTCATTTGAAATTATTGTTCTGCTGTTTATTGTACTGAAGATTATTGTGTAATTGATTTTATTGATTGAAATATAAAACAGTCATTCTATTACACAGCCTAAAAAGGTTATATTATATTATCCGATCACCCTTGTGTAACCAATTATTTGATTAAGCTCTTAATCTTTTGTTCTCTTTGTTCATAAGTATTTTTGAAAAAGGAAATAAATAAATATCATTTAATATATTTATTTATATGCATAGCTTCAGTGGCCCTGATGAATCTTTGCAAACACCATGATGATATTAATTATTTTGTATATCTCTTTTTCTCGCCCTCTCTCTATCTCTCCCTTCTCTCTCTCTCTCTTCCCTGGATTCTGTATTTTCCTTTCTCTCCCTCCATCTATCTGCCTTCTCTATTTCTATCCTGTACTCTACAGCAAGCCTAACCTGGTTCGTCTTGGTGAGACCCATACGAGTTCCTGCAAGGATAAGAGAGAGACAGTGCTCCAAGCAGGTGAGAGCAAATGATTACTCAAGAGGGATGTCAGCTAAATCAGCTCCCAGGACAACTCATCCCAGTTAGGATTAGGGTTTCAGGGTCCTGGTTTTGGGTTTGGTTTTTAGCCGGGGTTGCCAGAATTCCTAATGAGGGGTCTATAGCTTGGGTCGCATATTATTCTTGGGCCCTGACAGCTTGGAAAAGGAAAGCCGTTTTGCCCATGTTTGTATGAACAACACTGTACAAAAATTGGCAAATTATTTGTTTTTTTCTATGGGCACCGGAGTTATATGTGATCCAGGCTTATTGATGGATGATATAAGAGCCACCAAATTTGACGAGCTTTAATTGTTCAGTTGGAGAAAAAAAATGGCAAATGAATTGTTATTTTGAGCTTACCTCACAAAGCATGGGTAATTCCATGAAGTTGGAGCACTAGTGACATGACAGATGACTCGATAGTAATTATGCTGTAGATTATAATGGTTGTAGGCTTTATATTTGTTTTGAGGCCATACATTTTCCTTTAAATTTTGTGACTTTCAGACTCAACTTTGATGAAGTTAGTGAACCATCAAAATATAACAAAGCTACATGCTACACTGTTATATAACTTTTAATAACTTAAACAAAATTGACCCTGAATGGCTCAAAATTTTGAGGAGAATGTATGGTCTCATTGTAAATTTAAAAGTAGACAATACACTTCTTTAAAACGATGTAGTAAAATGACAAATACACGTGCCCTTGTTTCACTTTACGTCTGTTGGATTAAGCTATCTTTTACGTTTTTTTCCACCAAGAATTGCTTCTACAATCCTTGCCTTTCAGTCTCCTGAATTGTAACCATCTCCTATGTTTTTCCCTCCACCTAGAATTGCGTCTACCACCCCTGCCACATCAGCTGAGGAAGAAGATGGAGGCCGATGGTCTCTATACCTTCACATCAAAGATTGACTTCCCGGTGAAGACCTATGTTCTCAATCCATTCCCTTCACCCATTGATGTCTATGAGCAGATGCACCAACCTATCCTACTCACTCTCAAATCATCCCAGAAGTACTTTGTACCCGGGCAGTCTGTCGTCCAGTCGGAGAACTACAGATGAGGGATAGGGTCTTTAATGGTTTCAGAAGTTTTAGCTATTTATGTGGGTTTGAACTGGCACAATTGAACTGTAACTATGGCGATTTGAAATCGATATGTTGTTAGGCACTTGAGAATGGACCATTTTACAACATCTGCAGCTTCCGTAAGTCATGGAAACATGAAGAAAAAGTCATTATGTGCAACCACCAGAATAAAACTGCCAGTTCCATTTTTTTTTAATGCTTGTGCCAGCTATATCGGTTGATTTAAATAATTCAGTTGATGTTATTGTAAGAATAAAATGAATTGTACTGAAGCATATCAAATGTGAACATCGTTTACTATATGGGCAGTTTGTAAATTATATGAAAATGAAATTTATGTGTTTGAGTGTAAGCCAGTATATTCTGCTGGTCAAGATGCTACATGATTATCATATGGATACACATATTTATACATATTGGTTTTATTAATAACAACGTTCAATATAACAGGCAAAGGCTAAAAACTAATTCAATTCACAAAGGTTTTAACAAAATTCTTACGAACTACACAATACGGCTGTGCATTTGAATAATTCAATCAGTTGGTGAGACATACATGTACAAATAACATTTTCAGACCATACTGAATCTATGATGAGCAAGATTACAGACTTGCAAATTAAAATGAGATATTACAGAGAACTTACATTGTGGAAATGTGACTAAAATACATGTTTAAAGCGAGAGCGAACTGAGCAACACTCTCATTGATTGTGTGTTATAAATAGCTAGTCTTAAAGTATACCTTTTGTGATAACTATTTACATAACAGTGTATAAATTATCCTACAATTTAATTTGTATTGGGAAAATAAAATGTTTTGAGGGGAAAAGTATGTGTTTTGCTACTTGGCAACATAATTATTAAGGTATGTATGTTTTCATTCAAATGAGCCTGAATTATAAGACTACATTGTGAGTATCTTGCATTATGGGTTAGGAATCAGGGCAGAATTGAGTAGTTGAGGACTTGAGCTGGTGCTATACGAGGCTGTTAGTTCATATTGGCTTCAAAGTATAATTCATATGATTTGTTCATTCTGACATTCTGTCTAAGTTAGTACATTTTTGTACTTACAAATGCATAAACTTGTTATCTGTGATTGTTTTCTTTTTGTATATGGGTACCCTTAGAGCATTTTATTTTAGGTGGACTTGGTACATTTCTTGTACATTTTTTTCATTTTGTTGAATCTGTTCAGAAATAAAAAAATTGAAATGAAATATTCTTTATTAAACTTTTATCATTAGAATAAAAGTAATTATGGAGTACATAATAATTATGTTATTACTATCGGTATAATAAGGTAAAATATAAAATTCTGATGAATCAAACTTCTACTGTTCGAGATTGCGACCAATACTAGTTTAAACCCCAGGTTTACGCTATGGCTTAATGTAGGACACCTTTGTGAATACGGGACATTTGGTCTGATTGCTATTTGGCCGAAAATGTTCAGATTTTTTAATATACAGTTTATATCTGATTTAAAAAATAGTGGAGCGCACATATGTTGTGACTAGATCAAATATTATTAAGAACATTTGTTAAACAAATTTTAACTTGAAAAAGTTTCAATCTGGCTTTTTGGAATGATCAATGTGCAATATGAACAAAGAATTACATGTTCACTCTGTCATCAAATTCAATACTACAATGTACTTTTCTATATATTGATAACAAGAACAAACTTCATCCACTTGATTATGTAATTTATGACAAGTAAACTTGAGTACGACACTGTCATCTGAACTTGGAAGTTAAAGTAATGTTTTTTGAATTGATTGAGCATTTTTAATAGATTATATTACAACATATTGATATCACTTTATATTGTATTATATCTTAAAGAACTGTATGTTATTGTTCACAGCTTCCAACCATTGCCGTCCATAAGAATTTACACATTCATGCTAAAACATTGAAAGCTTAATATCCGTCCATAAAGTTTTCTAATATTACCATTGATAACATGTTATTGTCACAAATATTATATTTCTGTACCAAACGTGTAAATAGTATTTATGATAATTTCTGTTTTGTCAGATAAACATATATATATTTATACAAATGTAATAGCATGCTATATGTCATTCATATTTTATTGTATGCTGTATAACAATTACTTGTATAAAGTTTTATGGAGAATGATGAATAAATGAATATTTTGAAATGAGATTACTTCTTATAAACTCTTCTCTTTTTTGTGTGTGTTGGGGGGGGGGGTTAAACCATGCAAAATGGCATAAAAATTACACCAGAAATGATATTTAATTTCAATTCAATTTAATTTTATTTTTCCTTATGTCCGACAAAAGAATACAGTATTCATAGAAATATCATTACAATAAACAAAGAAATAATCATGTAATACAAAATATGCATATATAAACATATACATGTACATACATACACACATACATACAGTCTGTGTCAAATAAAATGGTACAGTTGGAAAACATTTTTTATAGTGTGAAGGTTAATATCAACGTGGTATTGTTTGTTATTTTCATAAAGCAGGAATATCACTCTTTCTTCTGCATTTTTTTTCATCACATTTGGTGCAGTATTTTTTGAGATATGACTAATTTTCTACAATCAAGAAAAATCCATTTTTCGCACGCCTTCCCATGCCTTTGTGTACGATTTCGCATAATGACCGTGAATTCAGCGCTCCAGAACAATAGAAGTGCGTAATTTCGATTTGGTCCTCGTCGCACAAAACTTAGCATAACTTTTTTTTTACGAAAGCAAATTATACAGGACAAAGCGCATCAGCAAGAAAAATCTTTTGGCTTTAATTTGGTACCACAAACACACATTATATGAAAAGATTTCACACCTAAATGATTTTTTCCCCGACTGTACCATTTTTTTTGACACAGACTGTACATATACATATGCATATAAAAATATGTTTGAATGTCAAAAAAAAATATTGCAGATTTAAATACTTTATTATAGTGTAAAGCAGAGATAATAGATCACATAAAATATGATAAAATTATATTGATAATGGTGATGTTTGTGATGGTGGTTGTGTTGATCATTGTGAAGCCATCAAGTGATGGTGGAGATGATGGTTATCTTGATGTTGGAAGTAGTGCATGATAATGATGATAAATATGGTGATCCTTATGTTGATGATAATGATGATAAATATGGTGATCCTTATGTTGATGATAATGTTAATAATTTATAGTATTACAATTTTCAAATCCGTGAATGATATCAATATGAAGACCTATAAAGGCTAATTAAAGCAAGGCATTATAGCCCTTTTTTGTTAATGTCTTATTTTTAGTCGTGTATGCTTCCTAGGTAAGCCTATGTATTCAGATAATTATGTGAGCGCATTTTTGGAGGTGGGATATTCCTGAAAAGAGTGGCATTTGTATAAGAAAAAATAAATAAAATGTGAGATACAGCTGTGTAAGAATTGTTTTTATTTTTATCTATTTTAAAAAAATCATGATTTCCATCAAATTAATGGTATAAACTGGATAATACACAAATAAATCATTAAACTCGACATATTCGTTAGTTTGTTATATGCATCCATTATTGATTTTTTTTTTTTTTTTTTTTTTTTTTTTAATAATTTGTGCTTGTTGTTGTTTGTTGTTGTTGTTGTTTGTTGTTGTTGTTGTTTTGTTGTTATTGTTTTGGGGTTTTTTTTTTTTTTGGGGGGGGCAAAATGATACGTTCTCCCCACTGATCTGTATTTAATAATTATCAGCTCAGTGGCATGGTTCTCCCTCATCTTCTTCACAAAACTGATGACGCCCTCTATAGTCGATATAATGCTCTGAGGGTGACCTCTTTCATACCATGGGTGTAATATATTACCCACAATGCTCAGAATTTATATAAACTACTGTAAAAAAAAATGATAATAAACAAAAAAACACTTTAAAATCAACTTTTGCATCTTTAAAGATTAAATTTCTATTTCAATATGTTTTCATATCATCGTTTATCTTATTTTCGACATCAATTTCATGAGATTTGTATTATGTCATGAATCTAATTCCCATGCTATTCGATTGAGGTAAACACCGGCTCGGTTACGAAAAAAATTAAGAAATCATGGCTGCGGTCTTACGGAAAACGTCCGGACTTTTACGTGTAAATTCGGGGATTCTCAGCCCCAAGGTTCGTTGAAAGTTGATTATTCATTATTTTAAGAAGTAATTTAACATGTAAAGAGTTAGTATGTTTTTTAATATCTGGTAATTTCTTCGAGTTTATCAATCTAACTTGGGCCGCGGGCCGCAGTAGGTGAAAGGTTTTAGAAATTTACGTGTGTTGTCTATGCGTGGGACTTGAGTGTTGGCTTATTGCATAAAGAATTGATGTTGAAGGTTATCGCGACATGAATGCGGATCAAGAAGTAACGTTGGTTAGAGTAGAGACATAAAATTTATCTTAGCTTATGTTGATGACATACATGTAAATCTTGTTGCTAGGATTGTGGAGAGAGGTTAATATTAAATTGAGTAGAGTTGACTTGCATAATTCATAAATTTGCAAATGCCAAATGCAATCGCAAAATCTACTTCCAAGTTCCATTGCCTTTTTTTTCACATCGATAATGCACACCAATCAATTTTCCATTGACTGTGTTTAAAAGACAGCCAAACTCCGCTGATACTAGTGATATGTTCATCGCACCTATCACAATTCACATACCGTATTTGCCGGCGATAAGGCCGCAGCGCCGTATAGGCCGCACCCCCTTTTTGACAACTTTTTTTGGAAAAAAAAAAAAAAAAAAAAAAAAAAAAAAAAAATGGAAAAAAAGAAATTCTGAAAAAAAAAAAAAAAAATCCTAACAAACAATGTATACAAAGAAAAGTAAGAAATAAGCCCTGAAAAGAGCAGACAATGATTCATTTTTATAAGTACTCAAAAGATAATGACAAGTCAGAATCTAGACTTGAGTCTAAATTCACTCAGAATCTTAGCAAACTTCAACCCTCAGCTAGCTCAGTAAGCTGCAGCTAGTCACACAACACACACACCAGCACAGCAGGCAGCATGTGTGTGCAGTTTGCGATAAGCCAACAAATATTCCGATTTTGCTGCTAAAATCACATCTTTGGAACGAGTTTCCAACATGTGGTAGTAATGGCATATGAAATATTTACATAGGCTCTTATATCCTACCTTTATTCTTGAATATAATACTAAAATTAAAGCTGAAAATCTAGATCTAAAAGATGAAAAAAAAAAATCGTATTTTTATCAGCTGGTTTGTAGCTGTGCATAACATGAACTACAGAGGGCGCGCGACAGATCACCAAACATCATATTTTGCAAGTGGCAGTAGCTGCGCGATCCTATTTTTATTTTTATTTTTTTTGGACATGTATTTTGCTCAGAAATGACTCATTATCGGCAGCAATTAAAAAAAAAACAGAGTGCTGAGGTTTATTCATGAGAAAAACAATTTTTCATCTCCACAATGTAGCTCAAACATGTTGGTAAGATCTTCTATTCCTGTGGTTCCTATTGCAATGTTTTACCAGTCCCATGTGTGCAAAAACATGTTTTTTCAAGGGGTTGAAAATACCCGATTTTGTTGTTGTCGTGTATAAGCCGCACCCCGACTTTGCGACATTATTTTATCCAAAAATACTGCGGCCTTTACGCCGGCAAATACGGTAAGCTCATGTGATCACCAAAGCTGTGAATGGAGAAGCATGCAACTAGCAATAACAATATCTGGCTACTTTTTCTGCACGCGAGATGGTCTTGGACTTGGCTCAAGTATCGAAAGAAAAATATTCTTTAAAGAGCGCAGCACCCGAGATTCTGGAAAAATGCTGTAGGCTCAGCAGTCAGGATTCCAGTTCCAGCTCAGTTTTCTTCCTTCTCTAATGGTTTGCTGCCTGTTTCTTCCTTCTTTGCTCTGTCCCTTTCATGTTGTCTAGATCTAGCTGGGTACACGCTACCACCTTTACATTATGAGCCTATGTCAGACGACTCAAAATCGTGAGTGGCATAATGAAAATGCTTTATATTTCAAAAAAGCCAAATGAAATGTCTGTCCAATGTACCTATGGGAGAGGAAATTAATGAGAAAATATCAGAGAAAGAGTTATAAAAGAAGATAATTATCAGAAGATGTTAAAAGAAATCATTTATAAGCCTGCGGAAGAGAAAAATGGTGGACATTCACTAAAACGACATGCTTTATGGTAGGACCTCTATGAATATGATATGGAAGAAAGGGAAGTGCAGCCTATAATGGACAATAAAGAAGCACTGTAAAAACACAAATTATTGTATTTAACTTAGGAGTGAATATTACTAGAAGATATACTAGGTCTCGGCGATGAGGAGAGCACAAAATAGATATAGCAAAGGTGAATATAAAGTAAGAAATTGAGCACACCATAAATCACTGACATAAAGTTTTTGTCAGTAACTGTGGCATACTACACTTGGAACAGCTTAAACAAATAAAAAATGCTCAGAATTTCCCAACAGTCGATCCATTATAAAAAAAAAAAAAGGTTAAAAAAAAAAAAATATAACGAGAGAGGAAGAGAGGAAAAATGAAAAAGAAGAAAAGTATGATGGAGAAAAGAAAGAGAGGGAGAAACAAAAAAACAAAAAGACGAAAACAAAATGAGGGAGGGAAAAAGGAAGAGAGAGAGGGAGAAAAAGAGAAGAAAAAGTATGCGAGAAAAAAAAAGAAGAGAGAGAGAAGAAAAAAAAGAAGAGAATGGGAGGGAAAACAAAAATATATAAAAAAAAGAAGAGAGAAATGGGGGGGGGGGAGAAGGACAAAGAAACAAAAAAACAATAACATAGTGATTTAAAAAAAAAAAAAAAAGAGATAAATATATATAATAAAAAAAAGCAATGGCAAAAATAGTTGTATCCAAATCCTTGCCATACATAAAATAACGGGCAAGAAGAAGTTACGGACTATAACCTAGCTAGGCTAAGCATCAATCAAGATTCACTTATTCTTTTCGAATTTAAAGATACTACACACACACAGTCTAGGTAAAAATATTTAATTTAAGGACCAACAAGCGTGTTTTCAAAAAACAGGGCTAACAGTCCAAACAAGAATACGATTCTTAGCCTCGACTTCAAATCGAGATTCACACTTTATTCTTCAACAAGATCAGCATATACGCGAAAGCTTCGAGTCAACTCCACCTATAATATTATTTCATTTGCTGAGGGTACGATGATCTGAGGAAACACAAGCTCGCCCACACTTGTACCTACAACCGAGGAATGTAATTTGAGCCTGCCATCTCGTAGTGGCGATACCGACTTTTGGAATAAGGCCGAGTTGATTGGTTCGATTTGGGACGACTCTTTTAACAATATAGTATATTGGTGCAGAGGGCGCCATTTACAAGAAGGTTGGCTGACTACGCCATCTACTAGTGAGGAGCCAATGCGGTGAGTTTTCTCTCCTTTTTTTCTAACATTTATTTAGTTGAATAATATGAAAATGACCAAGTGAGGAACCAAAAATTAAAGCAATGTAGGTGGGTTCTTTTTTTTCTTTTTTTTTTTACCAAGCATAGACACTGAA
>CALNVZ010003014.1:3788898-3821140 GCA_940671915.1 Paracentrotus lividus | reverse complement strand
AATAAGCAAAACAAAAAAAAGCCATTTTCACCAAGATATGAGAAACAATGTCTTATCTCCCCAGCAACTATAAACAATATAATTATCTTTTAAAGTAATGCATCAAAAATCTAAATTTTGAACTTGTTTCCCTCCTAGATCCTCTTTTTTCCTTTTCTGTTCTTTAACCCTTTGTGATTACATACATTTACAATTTATTTGATTATTTGCCTAAAACTATTTGTAAATACATGTATTACCATTTTATTTACTTTTCCGTACTTTCTTATGATCCCACCATGTTGAAATGACAGTATAACTTGTTATGAGTAGATAAAGTGCTCATTTTAATCCCCTTTTGCTTGCAGGCTCTGGTAACCCTTGGAACATTAGCAGCAGGCAGTGCAGGACTGGTGTCCGCCCTCCATATATCAGTGAGTGCAGAGGAATATGAACTACATCCACCTAAACTGCAATGGCCTCACAGTGGAGTCTTCAGCACATTTGACCATGCCAGGTACATAGTGCCACTTTGCTTCAAGCACATTTGTCATTTTTATGGGGATTGTGAGAGGATATTTATTTTTTTTTTTTGGGGGGGGGGCTTGTATTTTCCTCATACATGATGTTCCTACAGACACTCATTCTCAGTAGTTAAATGTCAGACAAGCTGAATTATCATTTAATCATGGTTTAAACACATAAATGGGGCAGAAATGCCATACATATGTACATGTAAATTAATAATCAACATTGTCATATTTTGATATTCATGATCAAATGCAATGCAATCAATACTGTTAAATTGCAATCAATTATTTGTTCTTAGCGCGTATGGTTCATCCAATTTTTTCAAACCTTATTAGCTTTTATGGTTGAACCTTTTCTATTGTGATTTTTTTATACATTTCTTAATTTCTCATGTTTTCCTATATATCCTTATTTTAAGTTTGTAATTATTCTCTTCTTTTTTTTTTTCTTTTTTTTTTCTTTTTTGTTTTTGTTGCATGACCTTGTATTCTACATGGAAATAAATAAACATTAATTTCAATTTCAATTATGTATTTTCAGTTTGCGAAGAGGATATCAGGTGTACAAAGAAGTATGCTCAGCTTGTCACAGCATGCAGTACCTGGCTTTCCGTAATCTTGTAGGAGTAACACATACAGAGGCAGAAGCCAAGGCAATAGCTGAGGAGGTAAGGTTTTAATGCAATCAACTTTCTAGTCACCTTTTTTGAGGTTTCCTGTGAGAGTTTTCCTGCATTATTATTATTTTTTTCTTCATTAATGTTTATATTGTATGATTATTTGTATGCTGTATTGATTATGTTATGAAAATAAAGCAGCCTGTGGAGGGCTAAATAAATATTTTTAAAAATATATATATATTTAGTTGGACCAAGCTTTCTTTTTGCCACAACTAAAGTGCAAAATGGTTGTATTTAATTTGTTGAAAACTTTATAAGCTGGTCCTTGAGTGAGTATAAGAATGTAATTTCATTTGGTATTTTTGTTTGTATTATTTACATGCCGTCTTCTGTTTTAATTAAGGTACATGTGTAGTCTTGTTCGCGACTTTTTTTTTTTCCGCCTAGAGACTAAGCCAATATGTGTAAAAACCTCAAATCTTGATAAAAAATGCAACTGGGATATACAGAAGGAGAAATATAACATTTTTGTCTTCAAATGAGTTTTGTTTATGTGTTTATTTCTTTAATATTTCATACCCCCAGCAAAACTCTTGTGGTTACTCCATAAAAAGAAAGTTCTACTGCATGGTAATAGAGATGAAATTGTTTCATATTAGGCATTCTATATTTTGCAACTACTTTTATCATATTCTCCTGTTTTGAATATTAAATTAATTCTACACCATGTCATACCATGTGCATGACATAATTAAGTGATGTTATCTTCATTTGTTGTTTTGTTTAGTACCAAATTCCTGATGGACCAGATGAAGAAGGAGAGATGTTTGAGAGACCAGGCAAACTGTCAGATTATTTCCCCAATCCATACCCTAATGATGAGGCTGCAAGAGCTGCCAATGCAGGTGAGTGAATAGCTTATTCTTGGTTAATGCTAGCTGACCTAGTTAAGAGTGCCTGAAATCATAGTCGGCTATCCTATTGTACCACTCAGACCCTGTGTTTCATAACTGTGTCGCCTCATTAAGAATTCACATCAAATATGCATCCCATGATCTAGTTATAATCAAATAATGTAGTTTTACATCATGTTCTCGCCAAATGTTGCTCTCACACTCTCCAAATCAGGAGCTTTCCCATTTGACATGAGCTACTTTGCCCTTGCCTGATATGGTAACAAACAAATATTCCATGATCTCCAAATCCAATAAAAGGTATTTTTACGTTATGTTCACACCGGACTCTTCTTTCACCCTCACCCATACAGGAGCCCTCCCACCTGACATGAGCTACATTGCCCTTGCCCGCCATGGCAACGAGAACTACATCTTTGCTCTGCTGACTGGCTACTGTGACGCTCCAGCTGGTGTGCAGGTCACAGGGGATCTCTATTACAACCCTTACTTCCCTGGACAGGCTATTGGCATGGCTCCTCCTATCTACAATGAAATCATTGAATATGAAGATGGTGAGTGAATGTTTTAAAATAGGTCTGTCAAAAAAGAAGTGATACATGTGGGTAGGGGGCAATAAATTAGGTATGAAACGATTATGTGGTAACAAATTAAAATCAAAAGATTTTTCTTCAGATAGACTTTACTTTGTGTAGTTTGCTTTGAAACGTTAGCTAAATTTTGTGCAAAGAAGAGAAAATTGCACTTCAGAAATCCTTTATTTGTAGATTTGCCACATTCTTGTCATCATGGCCTATTGTGTTTGAAACCTAAACAATGTATAAGACATGTCCAGAGCTGCCAACCGTCCCGAAAAATTCGTATTTGTCCCGAAAATAAGAAGGGAATACGAAAATACGAAAAGGCATTGAAAAATTACGAATTTTTGTCTTTTTAATGCAATATGATTACATGGTCTTTGCATGCAAGTGGCGCCTTGAATTATACTACAATAGCATTGTATGCAATACGATCATTGAGTGCATGATCTTTGCAAACAAGCGGCGCACTAGCGCCAGCGGGGGCCGAATGCGCGCGCACACCCATGCTTGCATTGCTGGATGGAGGAGCGAAACCATCGACTCCCTGCGCGGCTACTCGCCCTAGCTTTCGGCGGTGGTTAGCTGCGCTCGCGCTGGGTGCATGCAGGCGGCTGCGCGCGTGCCTGAATACGATGTGTGCGTGCGATCGACAATAACAACAAACTACCCTGGATTTTTTAGCTGGATTAAACTTGGATTATACCTGGATCTAGAAATCTATCGCATGGGAATTTGATTGAGCTCAACATGGCAACTTTAGCTTCCAAAAAAAAGAAAGAAGAAATAGACTTAATGGCCTTGTATCATACCATCTTCGAAAGGTGAAAACATGCTCATCATTGCAAGGTTTGTTCGTCCGATTTTTCAAAGGAATTTTTTACCGCGTAAGAAAATAAGGATTTTTTTCTTTCGTCGTCCTAACATGGTGGTTCACACGATAGCCTATCAAAAAATGCATAAAATCAGCCAAATATTGAGCTGCCGGAGATGCTAGCAACAAAGCAAAATATCGCTAAGTTTTGTGTACCTAAGCCCAAGGCCAAGGCTAAGGACAATTCAGTGATGCGTGCCGATTTTTTTGCAATTTTTTGAGGAAATTCTTACCGTGTAAGAAATTACGATTTTTCTCTCAAAATTACGAATTTTGAGCTCCAAGATTACTAATTTCTACTTCTAAAGGTTGGCAGCTCTGCATGTCAATGGGCAAAATGATTTTTTTCGTGATTTCAGAAAACTGATCACATTTCAAGATCCATCACACCTATGAGATTTTTAAAAATGTAGAAGGAAGTACGCTTTTCCTGCTAAAGGAAGTACCAAGTGCTACCTGATTGTGATTGATGTTCATACTACAAAAAAAAAAAAATCCTGCTTGCACAATTTTTATTATTGATACAGACTGCTTTGTTCATACTGCTAAAAAAAAAATTGTTATAGTTCTTGAGTTTTTGTCACACAGAAAATTCAGGCAAAATAATCCCAAGAAATTTATTTGATATTTATTGAAACATTCTTTGATTTAGATGAAGTCACTTTAAGATTTTTTTTTCCCTCATGTAAGTTATTTCCTCTCTTGGATTCGTGGTCATAGAATCATGGGAAATTGTAGAATCAGTGGCGCTTGAAAAAATAAAGTATAATTTTTGCAATATTGCAAGCATCTTGTAATCATCAAATAATTCTGAGAGTATATATATTTGATTGACTGTCAATATTATTTGTGTTTATGTTCATCAGCAATCAAGTTTGACTCATAATGCATATTGTTTCAGCTCCTCTCCACCAAGTCAAAACAAAAGCCTATATTGTTTTCTTTGTTTAAAAAAATGTTTCAAGTATTTATGAAATTAGATTAGGACTTGTGGATTGAATATAATTGCTGTTACTACAGGTCGACTAAGATTTATTTTAATGACCAGTGCCTTGTAACATGAAAGATCTTATGATTATTTCAATCGTAAGTGTATGGTAAACCGTGTATGAAAAGTGACAACCGATCGTGAGATTGACCGTATCTCTTTTATGTTACACGGCACAGGTTATATTATGTCAAGCGCTTTGATTGGTTAATTTATTAGATAAACAAAATATTGTTGGTATTATTATTACAGGCACTCCAGCCACCATGGGCCAAATAGCCAAAGATGTGAGCACCTTCCTGCGATGGGCTTCAGAACCAGAGCATGATGAACGCAAGAGGATGGGTATGAAGGTATGTATGTTTGCTAAATTATAACTTTATCAGGGTTATAGTACCTGCACCCCCCCCCCTTATCTTCGGTCTAAACCGTTATTGTCCAAATTCTCTCATATTCGTAATTTTAATACAGGTCACACCTGGATACTGCCATTGATGGGTTAAAAAAGGATCATGCAAAAGAAGTTATGATATCAATTTTTGCATTAACTGGGAAAGGGTTATTGGGGGCCCTGGTACACTGCAAATCTAAAATATAATGAATAATAATAAGTAGAAAATATTCATGACAATTGCTGAGAAAGATCCTTTAATATACCGATATGTCCTGGGTAAAAACTGCTTTTTGGAAAGCAGAACATATGTGATGTCGCCATTTTATTAAAGGTATTTCAAGTCTCCAATGTTCTGAAACCAAAAAAATCTTGCAGTATATTTATCAATTTATTTATTGAAAAGTACTTGTAGGGTGGTTGTTATTTACTTGCATTGCTGTACAAATTCTATTACTCCAGCTACCTAACTTTATATATCAGTATTTCTATATGTATTTTGTTCCAGGGCCTCCATAAAAAAAAAACACAATGTTTAATTATTGATGGAGCTACCCTTCTACAAGAAGCCTAATAAATAAATTGCTCTAACTGATTTATTCATCTCTGTTTGACCTCTACAGGCCCTGATGATTCTTAGTATGCTAATGGGCGTCGCCTACTACACCAAGAGACACAAGTGGTCAGTCCTCAAGTCTCGTAAGATCGCATATCGTCCACCAACAGCATGATCATGAACCTTGTCTTAGAATAACTTTTTGAGAATATGTCCCCAACAATCCAAGAAAGAAGTCGTCACATTTGTAATACAACGCATCACCTCGTAGTGTACATGTATATGACTATCAAGGTTCTGTTTGATATTAGATACTTAATTATTACCTAACGGGTATTGTGCTAACAATTGTGATTATAATATTAGAAGGGTATGGTCAGGACACATACAGAACACAGAATACAAGAGATTGAGATAACATTATCATTATTTATGTACATTTGAGTTGATAGAATTTGGATATATTATATTTTGTCATTAACACATTTTTGTTCTTTTTTGGTCAGTATAGGGAATTTTAGGGCTTGAAATCTTTGAATTTTAGATATATTTCTGAAGATGAAGCTTATGTTCTTGGTCTCGTTCCACATCCAAATTCCTCAAAGGCTAATTACAATTCTATTAAAAGTAATCAACATATGAACTAATGAGGTATTTAAGATCTAAAGTAAATAGTAAGACTAACAAGTATGAACTTACAGCACAAGTAAAGATAATCTTGTACATCTTCACAACAATAACTAGTCATTTTGATATTTTCACTGTACAGCCATGAATTATCCAAGCCTATTTGTCTTGTTTTCTCCAGGACTATTATTGCAATGAATATGTGTCATCCAGCGAACTGATTTTTATCTCTGTGCACCGTGGCACTGTAAATAAGAATTTATTTAAGTATTTCTGATTGATCTTTAAATCCGATGAAGCATTGTAATCTGATATCGGGATCATTATGGAAAGCGCTGGTTATGAGGGTGATGTATTTCAACTATCCATGCATTTATCCATTTTCTATGGTTACTAGAAGTTTATCCTCTTGTTTGAAATACTATTGCGATATTGAATGATGTTCAAACAAAGAAAGAGTGTTCACTTGATGTATTTTGTGTGGCTTCATTCTTTCTTGGGCTCATCTCTATTTGTCTTTAATTTTGGTGATGGTTATAACATCACCTTACCACCTTATACAAAGCAGGGAATCAGTATAAAGGCAATTCCACAGTAATGTAAATTACTGGGTAAAAAATATTAGGATTATTTGCATCATAGTTTTTCAAATGGAATTATTGAAGCTTCTAATAAATGTACTCATTTGTATATCTACTAGAAGCCCAAAATATATCCATTTAGTTACATAACTACAATGCAAATAATGCAGATATAACTGACGTTAATGTAGAATTGCTCATAATTATGCAGGTCGATGTAAAGAGGTATTTTACAATAAAGTTACTGTAATTTTGCCAGTCCACTATACATGAACATGGTGAGAAGAGGTTTGAACTTTCCCTGCATGAAAGGAAGAGAGAGATTTGAGTAGAATGCAATGAATATGAGCATAGATTGAGTTAGGTAGAAAGATAATATAGGTTTTCCCGGCCAATTTCATTGTTTTGTCAATCAATTGCATATTAGAGGCATTCATTTTCGGAGAAAACGCTGCTGCATCGAAATGTTGCCAGTCAAAATCGTATTCAATCATCAAAATTAACGATTGTTGTGATCGATTTCGTATTTGCGCATTCCACTTCACATAATAAGCATATACATTCGGCAATAACTATTCAAATTCATCTTCATCCTGTCGACATTTCATTCCGTATACTCAAACTTGCACTAATTTGAATGCACAAATAATGAAATTAAATGCCTATATACGAATTTGAACTTTGCAATCATTACTTTGTGTGCCTAAAAACGAATCTGAGAGCCTGAACACGACATTGTTTGACTAAAGTCAGTCTGTCGCATCAAACACCCAAATTTGAATACACATTAAATAAAAAGGGATGATAAATGTATGAAATTGGCCGGAAAAACCTATATTAATTCACTCCTCTTATATCAAGGCCTCATTACATTGAAATATTGTTTCTCTAAATGTTTGACATTGAGACCTGTTTTAATAAAATCTTGAGTGTGCACTTTATAATTGGAGGGGACTGTACTGATGGGATAGAGAGAAAGAGAGAGAGGAAGCCCTATATGATCTACAGGGATAATGGCAATTAGAGATAGATTGCGATAATCTTCCTGTTTATGTGCTCGCCACATCTTAAAGATTCACGCACCTCTCTCTCCTTTTCTTACTTCAGCTCAATAATCTACCTCTCTTTTAATGCTCTCCTTTTATATGTTCTCCCTCTGTATTTATTTAAATCATCTTGTCTTGAAATGTATACTTTCAACATTAACCAAACTTCAGAAAAACAATTTGTAATATTGTTCACGATAAATTAAAAGGAATCTGCATTAAAATTCATACATTTAAAGTCCTAAACAAAATATCCACATGATAAACTAGAAATACAGATCACACATGTTAGTAGTTCTGCTCCAGAAATAATGTTTTATTCAATATTAAACAGCCACAAAACAGAAAATAATATAAGGAAAAAAAATAAAGTAAAGAAAAATTCATTGTGTTACAAACGTGACAGAAATATGAACATACAAAGTAGCTCAATAATGACATAACATTAATACCTTACACCGCATTAAACTGTACACATCACATGTCGATAGCATTTAATAGCAACGATAGATACAACCAAATAGATGTCCACTTTCAATTTTTTGTACAGTTCCACCTCTCTCTCTCCCCCCTCTTTCTCTTTTTCACTTACAACCAAAGTTTTTAAACAAACTTCTATCTACATTCTCATTCCAAATCACTTGATTGAAAAATTTAAAATCAAAATGAATGAAATGAACAATCTGGTTTTGGACTCTACCAAAAAAAAGTACCTTTTTGAAGCAAGGTGTGGGGGTAACAACAAATCAGTTATGTGTCTGTATCAAATATGTACAAAGATTAAGCTAAAAAACTGACTTTCATTGATTTTCTTAGTTAATTCAAAAGTATAACTTTATGATTGTTTCTCACTTTCAAAGTACAGCTTGATTTTTAGCATGGTTTTACTGTAAATTAGCACCTTTCACTACAACCCTCAAAATAAAAATTAATAAAACTTGAGCGCAACTATTCAGACCAAGTATATCGTTCACTAAAAGATAATCCCCCTTTTGAATAGAAGATTTTTTTTTTCTCAACTGTCGCGTTAATATTCCAACTTATTCAACTATGTATTTAAATTCTGAGAGCTTTCCGATTTACATTTCAGCCTCAATTAAGGCCATCAAATTTCAAGAGAAGAATCGGAGAGAAGAGGGTGATGCTTACAACATTATCCTGAGGACAAAAGAACAAACATTTACAATTATTTCGAAAATAGAATCTCTTACAAGTTTACATTACTTAAACATAAAGGATTTCATGTCATGGCAAGGAGGAAAAAAAAGTTTTACTAAGAAAAAAAAATTACAAAGTTTTCTGATCTAACTTCCGAGAGACTGACCCTAAAACATGATAGGTCACATTCATCTCGAATATGAGTTTTAGCCTTCACAGTAGAAATGTGAGTTGTTTATGGTGGTTAACTTGGAAAATTTCATGATTAGATACACTTTAGTTCTAAGTCTTTGTTGTGAACAGGCTTTTTTTTTTCTTTTTTTTTTTAAAGTCATTTGTCAAAATAACTCATCTACAAAGTCCACAGCATGGTTTAGACTTGTTTACAAAGGTTCATAGCTTTGTGTGTGCACATTCTTTCTCCCATGAACTACATTCTGTAAATGTTGATTATTTCAGTTCATTCTACGAGGAAGCAATTCAGATAGTTAAATGATTGTCGTGGTGCATTTGTGCAATTTGCGGTGTAAAGTGAGTTGATTTCTGAAATCTGTGTGAGTTGCTCATTGGGAAACCAGCCCAAAATACAAAACTAAAGCATATCAAGCAATATACAAAATGTATCATCATCACATGGTTCCCAATATCTATGCCATATTATGCCTTAATTTTCATCATAGTTGATAATTCTGTTGAAGGCCTAGTTTTACAAAGTCTAATAAAGCATGCTTATCAAATGTGTTTGCCCCAAATCGTTTTCAATTAAAAGTGAAACAGGTATTTAAGTTTTTTGTCAGTTCACGCCATGATAAGTGATATAAACAATCAAAAAGAGAGTTGTTCTCTATTTTTCATCCTACTTTATGTGGTTTAAGTTCCGGAGGGAGGAGAACCAAGCCTGAACATTCAATGGGTTAAGCTATGCAATAATTAAGAAGTGTTACATAGGCATAGATGATGAAAATACATTAAATGATCATAAACATTTATAGGCAAAATGGACATATTGTTGATAGCAATTTCAAAACACACATGATCAAAAAGTAATTTACAAAATGTATTTCTCGTTTACCTCAAACTTTCCAAAAGTGCAATAAATACTCCTTGCCTTTTAGCTTAATTAGTACACGATATCAGAAATTCTAATTAACGGTTGCTATGGATTTATTCATTCTCGATGGAAATTCAAATTGTTTAATAATGTAAAAGGCAGACTAAACTTTACAGACACATGATCTTAATCTCCTGGCAACAGCTTTTACCTGTTTATCAGTGGTCCTTAGATAATAATTTGATAAATATTTTGTATCATTGTTTCTACCATAGTGCTTTAATGATTACTTTATTCAAAATGTTAAAGGTTTCTTTTCTTCAAAGTTCATAAAATGTACATGAAACAACAGGAGACTAAAGACACTACATTTTCTCCTCCATAGAACAAAACTTCTATAAAATCTGAGCTGTTAATAAAATATAGTGATTGGAAATGAACCAAATACAAAGAAAATAGATTTATTTGACACAGAATTGACATCTGCAAACATTTTACACACTAGACAAACATTGCAAATTCATTACAAAACATTGATGAATTCGAATTTTAGTAAATATAGCTTGTAATGATATATTCTATTTACAAGATAAATACATATATTTATATTTCCAATATTCATTCTGATTTCAACCCACTTATTTGATCTTACAAATTTCTTTTCACCCACAATTTTACAATTTTATTTAAATTTTGATTCATCAAATTTACCACCCCACTAGCATCGGATTAACACCAACATTTTAAAATTGCATCACTGTACATATAATCTAAAATGCACAATTTCAAATTCTCATTTTCAGTCTATTTACAATTACATTCACATCATATAGTTTTTTTTTTCAGAAAAGAGAATTCAGATAAAAGCACATTGCAACATTTTCATAAAACTAATCATATGCGTTGTGTGTTTATCAAAATGAAAAAAAAAAATCTTA
The DNA here is from genome assembly GCA_940671915.1 of Paracentrotus lividus. Taxonomy (NCBI): domain Eukaryota; kingdom Metazoa; phylum Echinodermata; class Echinoidea; order Camarodonta; family Echinidae; genus Paracentrotus; species Paracentrotus lividus. The sequence continues at coordinate 3,810,309 of CALNVZ010003014.1, read as the reverse complement.
CTTTTCCAACATTTCACAACACATTGAAAAAAGGCTATACAAAATTACTTCAATCACATGAATTTTCTCTCACGTTTCTAGTATTAGTACTAGTAGTATACTTTATTGAATGTTTTAGCAAAGGGCTTTTCGACAATAAAAAATGATTGAACCAGCATTTTTTTTTTGTATTCAATAAAAAATGTCCAAATGGAATCATCTTCTTAAAAAGCTATTATCCTTTTGAAATAAAATATACAGGATTAATAGGTAAATAGCAACATGATTGAAAATCTAATCTATTTTCTACTTCTGATTTTTGTTGAAAGATTAAGAAAATAAGTGATCTAAATGTAATTAACATGATTAGCATGTGTAAATTTAATTGCACAATACAATATACTCTCAAAAGATTTGGCTGACGTAGAGTTTACCCACAGTCCATTGTAGTTTTTGCGGGTCGTCAATGCCACACTAAGCTCAATTAAAAATAAAACAAGACATCCCTAGTAACAGCCATGACAGATTGAAATATCAGATTTCATTTCTGTTTCACAATAGTAATAACTAGAGAGACATTCATGCCTTAGGTTTTATGCAATTAAGAGTTACTACTCCACTGGAATAAAACATACAACTACAGGTATATCTTACAAAAATGATACCTTTTGCAAATGCCAGTAGAATAATAAAAGGGGGAAATGGAACTTATGTCACAAAAACAAAATTGAAAGTTTGGTCATCAAGACTATATCTACAACTGAACAACAAAGACTAGTGTTTCTTTATTGTACATCTAATATTGCACTAAAACACGTTAACTGACTATATCAGCTTTCAAATGTAACATTTTCAGGTTGCTCATTTAGTTCAGAACTCTTAAATGGTTTTCATGACTTATATAGAATCCCGATTAAGGTCAAAGGTTATTTAGATTTCAGCTTTCATTGATATAGAAAACCCTAAATAGGCAAAAGTAAATAGTGATGTAAATAGGTTAAAGTGGATGTGTGCTATCCCACACTACTACACAAGCTCCAAAACATTGAGAGTCCCTTTTTAATCTTTACCCCCCCCCCCCCATTCTCGTCTCGGTAAACTTTACAAATGTAAACACCTTCTTCCAAGAATAGCTTAATTTTAGTCATTAACAAAGAAAAATTATTAAACAAATTTACCCCTTCAAATACAGCAAATTTTTTCAGCATTAGTATTCTGTAATAATCTTTTTGAAACATTAATTGTGAGAGCATACTTCGATAATTACGAAACACGCATGTTTGTTTGTTTGTTTGTTTTGTTGGTTGGGTTTTTTTTTTTCTCATCAGGCCAATATCACCTCTCTTTTGTTCATACAGGGGGGGGGGGATCTCAACCACTTGAAGTCATGCTGAAGGTTTTCATTATCAACACGTATACATTGCAAAGCATAGCCTAAATCCATGCGTGCGTTACTCCAGTCAGCAAAACTCGACAATTCCATTACACATTTGTTAAACTTATATCTAATATCTCTGTGTGATATAAAAGATCATATAATATAGAGTTCTTTCGAGTATTCAACCTTTGAATTGCAAACCTTCTATTTCACAAATGAAAGAAAATTGAAGTAAGGTCGACATGAAAGCATCTTTAAAATTTGATTGAAAGCAGCTTTGACTAGAGACCAAAGTAAAAACACCTCTGGAAATCCAATAACTGTCACAATTCAATGACATACACCATATGACATATCTTATTTAGATTGGATGCCTTAACAACATTACATGTACAAATAGGAATCTGATAAGTGAAAAACAAGACAAGTGTCTTCCAAAACCTGCATTGCTGAACCATATATACTGCTGAAGAACAAACAACATGGTCCGAGAGGCATAGTGGTACAATTTCATTCTCTATCAAAGATCCAAGAGTTGTAATGTATTTTGCAGACATGAAGAGTGGATACGAGGACATAATAAATTGAGATTCCAACCGAACATGCCCTCATTTGTTTTCGAGTCTTCCATAAATTTGCACACACACACACAGAGCTTCGCTCACGTCCCTGGCCTGTAAAGATGTCCGATCGTTCCTTGGTGCTTTAAGAGGAACAAGTGATCCTTGAAAAGACGGCCAATGTTTGGATGAAAAATGCTCTCTATTCAAGCACAGCTTATCAAAAAGAAGCGGCTTTGTGTATCACCATTTCTTCTCCTTTTGTACAAATACATAACACAATGTGTCGGTGTAGAGAGATCAGCTGAAGCTTAGTGTTGGTTCGTTCATGTTTTTGTTGTTTGGTAAGCAGCAAAGAGAAGAGCCTAGCTGCGCTCTTCCATCTACTGGGTGTCCACCCTTCAGGCATCAGTGTACCTTGTGTCCATAGTTTTCAATTCAGGCAAATTTCCCTGATAAGACAGAAAATAGAAACAGAACTTATAATATTTAGTATGGGTGATCGAGAAAAGAAAAAAATAATATAATTCAGAAAAAACTTGATGTTCATTTTGTTTACATGCCAATTAAAAAAAAATAAATAAATGAAGTCTGAATTGGGGGAAGGGAAAAAGGAATTTTTAATTATGCCTTAGTGGAAATGAGGGAAGCTTTTCCCTTAATGACTAAATATTTTTATACAAAATATAATCGCACTTTTAAAAGTAAAGGCCGGAATTGTGAAAGTTGGGCCTGATTTAGAGAGCAACAATGAGTTGAATCGAAACAGTACCTGAAAAACCATTTTAACCCATTTTATGTTAATGAAAGTAACCTGAACCAACCAAGTTATCCCAAATTCAATCATTGCTAGAGGTTTGTCCTACTTACGGTCAGCTCCATTGAAACATGAAAGACCATGTACACAAAAAAACCTGAACCTACCCAGCCACACCAAATACAAGCCTTGCAAGAGGTTTGTCTTAGTAAAATAAGTTCTGTTTTATACTGAATCAACCCAGCTACCCCCAATGCAAGCATTGCAAGAGATTTGTCTGACATGCTGTGAGTTCCTTTGAAACATGAAAGACCATGTCAACCCGTTCCAATCTGAACTAACCGAACTACGTATAATGCGAGCTTTGTGAGAGGTTTGTCCTACCTACAGTGAGTATCCTGAACCAACCTAGCTATCTCTAATGCAAGCCTTGCGAGAGGTTTGTCCTACTTACAGTGAGTATCCTGAACCAACCTAGCTATCTCTAATGCAAGACTTGCGAGAGGTTTGTCCTACTTACAGTGAGTAACCTGAAGGTACGTGTTGTGAGAGGAGTGCTGTTGAGATTGAGATGATTAAGTTTCTTGAGATCTACCAGGCATCGGAGTCCATCATCAGTAACCTGGGTTTCACAAAGGTTCAGGCTTTCCAACTCATGCATGTGTTCAGTTATCAGCTCCAAACCACGATCACCAAACTATCAAAAAAAGAGACAGACCAATGTTTACTCTTGGCAAGGATTAAATCACCAATGCAAATCGGCAATACTAGTATACAGAGATGCCAACACTACAGAACAATTAGAACATTAGAAATTAGAACGCAATAACGCAAATAGTTAAAAGAGCCAATTTGACTTCTCATGAGAAAAAGCATGTATAATAACATTTTGGGAATGCATTCAAATCGATTGATTTCTTTCTCTGTAAACAAGACATTTGTTTCAGCTGTTTTAACTACTGTATAAGTGGTTATTTTCAAGGTGACTTTATTTTCGCGAATTTCGCGAGTTAGTCATCGTGAAAATTTCCACTTCAATACAAGGCTATTTATAGTAATGAAGTCATCTCCAAAATCACAAAATTTTGCTCTTGCGAATTTTACCACCTGGTCCAAAATCGCAAAAATATCTGTACGCGAAAATATTGGCTAATACAGCATTTGCGTTATTTCGCGTCCTAATTTCTAATGTTCTAATCATTCCGTCGTGTGGGCATCTCTGAGTATATACTGTTCTATCATAATCCTACATCAATGGGTGTACAGACACGGACATACTGACCACAAATGACTGGCCCTTAAGGTCGTTTGACAAAGGCAAAGTAGTATCTGGGGCTTGAAGCCTTTGGGGAAACAATTTATACATCTAGTATTATAAACTTTGCTCTTAAACATTAGGGAATGATAGCCCTATCTTCATTGGCCCCTTATTCACAAAAGTGTCCCAAGTTAAACCATGGCTAAAATCTGTTTAACTATAGCTAGCACAGTGGCGGATCCAGGCGGGGGCGCAGGGGACGTGCCCACCCCTTTAATTTGAAAACCGCTCATTGACCGTACATGTTAAAATCCGAAAATTTCAGCCCCCCCCCCATTGGGCCTGGTGCCCTCACAGCACAAAATAATGCTTAGCTGAACTGTTATCAACCTTTTCAAATCACTTTTAGACAGCGTCTTCCACATTTCAATGTCATGACCAGAACAATAATTTCACTTTCATGAGCTCACCTGAGTGGACCAGAGGTTGAGTTGCTTGAGGTTAGGTAGTTTGATGAGAGTCTCTGCACAGCCACTGGTTACATGTGTGAAGGCTAGGTTTAGACTCTCTAGGTTGCCCAAAGGACCAGCACTGAACAGCTTAGCCACATCCACGTCCGTTGATTTAGAGGGTAGGGATAGAGACTTAGGGCCACCTTTCTCTTGCTGCATAAATAAAACAATAAACAGTTGATTTTAGGACTAATAATAATATTGAAACAACAATTATACATGTATAGCGTTTAATGTAGTGTTGATATCTCTAGGTTACCCAGTGGACCAGCACTGAACAGCTTAGCAACATCCACATCCGTTGATTTAGATGGTACAGATAGAGACTTAGGGCCACCTTTCTCTTGCTGTTGGGATTTTTGAAGAAAAAAATAGCAGTTCATCTTAAAGCGAGAACGAACTTATCACCTCTCTCATTGACCTTGTGTTATAAATAGCTGGTCTTAAAATATACATTTTTAGATAACCCTCAACAATACAGTATATAAATTAACCTTTAATTTAAGTTTTATTGGGAAACTGAAATGTTTTGAGAGGAAAATTGTTTGTTTTGCAACTTAAAAACAAAATTATTGCCATTTGAATTTATAGAGGAGTGAAAAGTGTTTTATCATTCAAATGATTCTGTATCATAAGACTAACTTACACAGGATGTTGCATTATGGGTTAAGAATCAGGGCAGAATTGGGTAGTTGAGGACTTGAGTTGGTGCTATACAAGGCTGCTGGTTCGTATTGGCTTTAATACTATATACTAATATTTAGATAGCATTTATACAGCATTTAATACAATGTTCAACTGGGGGATGTCTCACCAAGTTGTTCTTAAAGTTACAAATGAAGTTGTTCTTAAAGTTACAAATGACTTTAAGAATGACTGCAACATGTTCTTAGGTGATATACCAATTACATGCTTGATCATGTAGCACAAGAACTGATCACCAGTCGTTGGTAAAGTCATTTGTAACTTACATACTACTTGGTTAAACACAGATCTGGGTTCTGTACAACAAATGTTTTCAATTAGTTGCAAAATGGTAATAGCTAATCAGGATAAGAATTTCAAGCACTTACAATCACTCTTCCAAATTTGTAATGGATCACAAAGAAAGTTGTGTTATGGGCCCTAATGTTTCAATGGACATGGTATTGAAAACATCAACTGAGATGATCTGAGAACAACTTTAAATTAAAATAGAGAACAAAATTTGTTCTCGATAATAATCAGACTTTTCTAGCTAACAGTGGTGAATAAAAAGTGACTTTGCCCTGTAAATAATGTTAGTTATATTTTATACCAATGCATTGTTAAATGACTTGCATAACCCAGAATGGGTAGATAAGAGAGAGTTCCAAAACTAGGTTCGCGCAGTCAAAGGTCAACCACAAGGAGCTGAATGGAACTATTTCTGTGATCATCACCGCGTAAAGGCCAGCGCACACTACATGATTGGCAAAATAGTTCCACTTCGGGCTCCATGAAATAATTGACCAATCAGAGACGACTTCCGTTGTCGCCACTCTGGTACTACCCAATATTCAGACAAAATTTATGCCAGGAAGACATAACAATTAACCTTTCCTAAATGGGGATAGTTCCCTTGATCTATTTCTGAAGCACATGTTTTTCCTTTCAAAAATATAATATTCAGCATCCTTAATCCATGGAAAAAAAGCAAAAGAGATATTAAGTTTCCACTTTGAAACATGTAAACACATTTTTAAGGTATAACTGAAATGTCATGGCTTTTCAATTAATAAACAGAAACTGAACCCCTCAAAAAATGTCTTGCAATTCAACTTTGAGTCCTCGTATCTTTTTTGTTAATTGTCTATAATTCATTAATTTTATACCATTGGAAGTTCAGTTATCTTTTTACACTGATACCCCATTTGTAAAGGTTGTGCAATGCTTGAATGCACAGTATCCCGAATACAAATCAAAGTCAGAAGTGGAAAGTTGCCAAATGAATGGCTATTGTTGAAGGCAGAGTTTCTATTGAGTATCATTAAATGGGTCATGCATTATTCCTCAATGTTTTCACTTATTGTTTGGAAGAGAAATGTGCCTTGCCCAAGCTTTTTGCTTGGCAGTGCTTATTTTTCATGAGTAGTCGTTTGATAAAGCTAGGATGGCGCGCTTATCAAATGTTGAGATACGGTTCAAGAACAGAGAACGATTGTGTGCTGAAATGGACAAAAAAAAGTTTGTTTTGATACTGCTTGCTTTGTTTGTTGGAGATGGATGAAAAAGAGATGAGTAGCGAATTTGTTATGCTGGAAACTTGCAATAACCTGTATGTAACCAATACACAAGTAATGCTCAAACCACTCGCTGGTTATTAAACAGTTCTTTTACAAACAATTAACAACAAATACTACCTTAAATTACCTGAAACATTATTTGACATTCAACCAAGAGTATCCAACATTGTATTGAGCGCTAACGGCACAAACAAACAAACACAAGAAACAAAAACCTGTTATACAGTTAAGAACACGATGTAAGCAATAGCCATTCATTTGGCAACTTTCCTTTTCTGACTTTCATTCGAGTTGTGAGTACTGTGCATTCAAGCATAACATAACCATCACAAATGGGGTATCAATGTGACAAGGAATAAATCAACTTTCCAATGATATCAAAATTTAACCATCATAAACAATCAAATAAAAAGATATGAGGGCTCAAAGTTGAATTGCAAGACATTTTTTGAGGGGTTTAGATAGGACTGATATCTCAGGATTCATGAAGGTTAAATTTCTATTGTTTCTTGGTACTAATGGATACGATCATCCAATATTACATCTACATGTAAAAGTCAAAGATCAGCTGTTTGAAAGTAATAAGGTCGGTTCGTAATTGGAACATAGGGAAATATCACAAAATATGTAAACATTTCTTTGTATTGGCTTGAGAGAGTACAGTGTACTTTCAACATGTTAGAGGAGCTTTATAACATTAGTTGTTTCTACTTGTTAAAGACTACCACCTACTAAGTGCATTAACTCTTTACCCGCCATGTACATAATCCCCCTCTGCCATATTAGATCAACCTGGCTTACTCTGAATAGATTTCCTGTCAATTGATCTCTTAATTTCCCATTTAATACGAAATTTTCAATGTAAGCAACATCGGCGAATACAATGTCATTAAATGAGGAAACAAACACTACACAATGCATTCATTGCTATTGTTTGTGTGCGAACAGCGGATTAAAATGTGCTCTGTTTCCATTGTGAATGGATTGTGACTGTAGTCGAACTTGGCAGTCCACTGGTTGTGCCGTGAGTCGAAGAAAGCGGGCAAAGAGTTAAAGAATATAAATATAACATATATCATCTATCCATGATCTCAATGGTTCACATCTTTTAAATTGATTTTTCAGTGCAAATTCCTGATTGATCGACTGACCTATCGACTTCCGTCTGCTCATAAGGATATTCTATGAACTGGCTCATTGAGTGTGCAGAAGTCGTTATTTCCTCATTAACTTGCTTATTGTTTTTCAGGACATCAACGAAGAACAACTCATTTATAAAATCATGAATGTATGCCTATGATCATATGCACAAGACCATTTTTGATACCCTTTTACAAGCAACCAAATTTCTTTTCAAATCTACCTTTACCTTCTTTCCAACGTTTACCTTTCCTGCTATTACTTTTCGAATGTGAGAGATCTACATAAAACTTTGGCAATAAATTGCCATCTTTTCGTCCTCTGTCTGTAATGCATTGCACCTGTTGTTTCATCAAGCCACTCAAAATTTTGGTTTCAAGTCATCACATCCCAGAACTTTAGTAAACCCTACGAACAACCACCAACTGGTCACAGATGAGAATTCACTAAGTATTCAACATAAGCCTAGGTAAAATACACACTCAGGGGCCTGTACGTTGTGTAAAAACAGCCGTTTTTGGCATTTTTGTACAGCAATTCACTGCAAAATGGCTGACAAAAATGCAGCATAGGCCCCTGATAGCATATATGACTTGTGATTTACCAGTTGACGGAGAGCCAGTTGTCTTTCACAGAGAGCATCGTACATGATCTGTCCCTCGTCGATGCTCTTTAATGCCTGGATGACCTGCATCTCCTGTTCCTCCATCTCCAAGACATCCAACTCCAGCATCAGGCAAAGCATCTATAGATGGAGATGGAGAGAGATCATATTATTTTTGTGCTGTGTGTTGTAATCAATATCCTTATATCATCCTCATTAACATCATCAGACTGGTCACTATTGTCATTTGCATTAGCATCTTTGTCTTCATCATCATCACCATCATAATTATCCTCATCCTCACGATCATCATCTTCATCACCATTTTCATCATCATCATATTAATATCATCATTACCATCAACATCATCATTATCTTAATAATCATCATTACCGTCATCGTTATCATCATCATCCTCATCACCACCACCACCATCATCATCATCATTGCCATCATCTTTCCTATCATCCTCATCCTACTATCACTGTAATTCACATCATAATAGTCCTCTTTATCTCCATCAGCATCATCATCATCATCATCATCATCATCATCATCATCATCATCATTGCCGTTGTAGTAGTCATCATAACCATACCACTATATCATCACCATCTCCATAATCATCACCTATTCCACCCTCATCATCATTATCTTCACCATCACCATCATCTTCATCATCACCATTTCAACCATCACCATCATCTTCTCTATAGTCATCATCTTTCCACCCTCATCATTGTCATCTTCTCAATCATCACCATCAGCACTTTCATCTCCATCGTCTGTCATCATTGTAACCATTATCAACATCAACCATTCTCACCTCAGTGCAGGTGATGTTGCCATTGAGGGCCAGGAGGAGCACCGGTTCAAAGAGGCGTGGTGTTACAGACAGCAAGAACCTCCGTCTTCTACAGCAACATGATATCAGCTTCTGGAGCTAAAGGGATAGAGAGAAGGAGAATATGAATATGAGATTGGTATTTATGCTGTGTTTATTTGCAAATTTCCTTCATTATTGTTCGACTATTACTTAATTATTAGGTAATTGTTATATTTGATTGAAAGCACTGTGATACATGTTTATTCATAGTAAGAGCACTATTTTGATGTTAATATTGTATTGTATTGTATTGCCAAAGAGTTGACTTGGAGAGAAAGATAGAGATGAACAGAGGCTCAGAGAATAGGGACGGGAAGAGAGAGGGAGACAGACAGAGTAAGAGAGAGTGAGAGAGGGGAGAAAGAGAGAAAGAGAGAGAGCGAGAGAGAGAGATAGAGAGTAAGAAAGAGCATGAGAGGGGGAGAAAGAGAGGCAGAGAGAGAGAAAAGAAAAGGGGAACAGAGAGAAAAGAAAAGGGGAACAGAGAGAAAAGCAGGGGAAAGGTGCAAGAGATGTAGAGAGGGGAAGAGAGAAATAGAGAGGAAATACCAGAGGGAAGAGAGAGGGGGGAAAAGGAAGGATGTGGGGGAGGGAGAGAGAGAGAGCAATAGAAATAGAAAGGGGAGAAATAACAGAGGGTAAGAAGGATAGAGATGGTAAGGGAGATCGAGACAGGGTAAGACAGATAAAGAGATGGTAAGAGAGCTGAGAAATAGTACTGATAGATATTGATTTCACAGTCGCTACCATGACAAGCAAACTTGATGAGAACAGATAAAGCTGTCTGTGAAAAGAGATTTTCTGCCACAACTGCCAGAGACCATTTCAACCTAATGGAGCGAATAAACAATAATCTACACACAGCCTCTGACCACATAAAGGTATATTTATAAACATGTTAGAAATTAACAGGCGCTTGACATACTGCATAGGTTTTTTATTCCAAATACAGATATTTTCACGATCGACATCTTCTGCCGCATTTTTGCATGCCACATGCCAGTTCCATATTGTGTTGATGAGCAAAAATAATTTGAAATTTACATGTCAAAACAAAAGTGCAAGAAAATAAGAGTCTTTCATGTCTCTAAATAGTACTGCAGTTGATACCTGGAGCAAGTGAAAAATTCACATTTACAGCTGTTTTCACTTATTTCATTAAGTGAAAGAAACCTTACAAGAAACCTTAACAAATTGCTTAATGAACCATTCTTTTCTTAGGCAAGGTTTTCCATCCTTACAAGGCCTTCCCACTTTTTCTGTGCAATCTGGTTTTGATATTTACATTTCAAACTCTTCTCGCTAGTCTATGTGTGGCCCATTTTGTGTCATATGAGGTGGAAAAGATTGAAATTAAACTTTATTATAATAATATTTACTGAATTGATTCCTTTTTACCAGGAAATTGAACAAATATGTCTTAAGATTGGAGTTGGACATTTTGGGTGATATGCATATTGTGCAGACCATTTTTAACATTCACTGTGAGGATAATCTCTATAGCTTCCTCAACAGTCTACCACTTACCATGAGAGAGAAAAGTTGTCCCTCGTCGTCGCAGGCTGGTCCTGATGGGCAGTAGAGGTCTAACCATCCAGCCTTACCATCACGAACACCACATACTGCAGTATGAACCTACCAAGAGACAACATACAATTGATCTTAGAAGGCTTTTAGTTGGAAAATTTCATCCACATAAAAAAATTATAACCGGGTCCTGGCCCTCTTGCATAAAAACTTCCATGACAACACTGCTCCACAGCCAATCAAAATCGAGGATTATTAGTAAGTTACAATTGATACAATGGTAAGCTTTATGGAGTGGGGTCAAAATCAGAAGATTTATAAACTAGACTGATTTTCAAGGACGCAATATTTAAAAGAACTGTTATCCAAGTATGACTAAAAAAATATAGGGAGCAACAGACTGATATATTTAATAGTTTATATGTACTGTATCACAACATTTAAAAATGAAGTTAAATTATGGAGGGGGAGGGGGTTGTATTAGTACTGTTTCCTGAGGATACACCATATTTATAAACATACATTGCATTTATAGAGCTACACACAATTTTCATAACACAAAAATGTTGAACAACTTCCCTACTACATTACTTCCGGTAGCCTTTGGGCCATCTCCCTGCTATTGAATACAGCCTTAAGACGCATGCTTTCATTGTTATAAACAAGTAACTAATGGAGATTAAAATAACACATATAAATTCTGTATGTTTGTGAATGAACGTGATCTCTCAATATAAAGGAAAGAGTAGGTGTTCTACGAAATAAAGCCATTTATATCCATCCTGATCAAATACCATTGTTATCGTCCCCAAGAGAGAAAGCCATTGTTATCCCTCAATGCCCCAATAAGCTATTAAAGACACGTTTCCTGTAGCCTTTTCATGGCATATTCTACTCTTCATACTAATTACTTTCTATATCCTCAGGTAGTTAGCATTCTAATTGCCCACAATACCTAAATAGGAAGTATAACATACAGTACCCGCAGTATACATTATAAAGTAGGTCATGTATGGCTTATTAAGGGATTGAAAAGTGTTTAGAAAATGGAAGTATGTTAGCTACCATGATCAAGCTCTATATATTCCTACTGGTTATTATAAGATGTTTTTATATTGAGGTGGAAACACAAGATGCAGTTTGATTTGCAATTCAACGGTGTTTTTTGTTTTTTATACATAAAATGGGAACATCAAAATCAAAAATGATTCTATTCTCTCTTTAAGATGCTAGTGCATCATGATTGGACAAGCTGCAACTTACTGTATTATGTTTGTATTAAAAGACAACAAAAAATCAATGCTTTTTTTTTTATACTAGATTTAATGTTGCATGCCGAGGTTTAAAGCCAAGCTTGAGTTCTTACAGCCAAAATAATTTGAGATAAATCTGTAACATATGTCCTCACATTGTTCCATTATAATATACATATGCCTACACAAGATTATATTCATGTTACGATAATGATTTCAGAAGAAATGTTGAAAAAATATCGAAACAGTCCATCAAATTGAGACTTGGAGTAGACCGCTATATCGCCACAAGTCACGGTACAACATACACACACAGATCCGGTGCGAATCACATGCACATGATATACCCGTAGACTTTCCACGTGGCCGTGTTAATCACGCATGTGCTTGGACGGGCCGTCCAGCTACAGAAATTATGCTTATTTTGCTCTTTTCTCAGCAAATACACAATTTTCTGTAAATTCTTTTGGTGTGTAGTATTTATTTCCTATGCTTGAGATTCTGGTATGAACAAGAATTTTTTGATTTATTTCATCATGACTACTACTCTAGATTATCTTTAATATAGAAAATACTTTCCACTCTTGAATCAGGCTGTAGAAAATTAAACTCTAACCATGAAGGTGACTCTGGAGTGTTTCATCAAGTCGCTCAAAAGTTACAAAACAACTTGAAATATGGAGGGCAAAACAAATTGGGTGCCCAAATTTCTTCCTGAGGTTTGAATTAATTTCCAAAAAATGAAAATTCAATTTTTTATCTAAAGATTAATATCCTTGACATTCAAAACTGGTGAAACACCCCCCCCCACCCTTTCCCCAATTTAACATAACATCGTTCTGGCTTTGAGTAGATGATATGTGACATGCATAAGGACTTACCTCACATCTGTAGTCTGATGCAAACCGGCTTATGATGTATTTCAGTCTCCTAAAGCAGAATAAACAACAAAAAATGCAAGAACATCAAATATGGAATTGAAATTACATTTTAATATGTTATACAGTACCAACTGAGTTCAATATCACAGCTGATTAAAATCAAGTAAGCTCATCTCATTAAAAATAGTGTACAAGTGATCTCTATTTATTGCAATCAGCTGTGATGAACTCGGTCTATCTAGTGGATACACTTCCAGACTGGATCACAAGGTAGTTGAATTCCTAGAATCAACAACATCATGTCTTTGACAAGACATTAAAACTAATTTGCCACTCTTTACTCAGGGGTGTAGAAATGTGTACTGGTAGGAATGCCTTAGTCCTTTGGATACACATTGATCTTAATTTTGTCTTCCTTGACCCAGGGGTGTATAGATGGCAACCAGTAAAAAATTCCAGTAATTTGGCTAGACATCAATCTCAATTTGCCTCCCTCAACCCAGGGGCTGTATAAACGGATACCAGTATTCCTATGGCTACACATTACTCTTAGTCTACCTCCCTTGACACAGGAGTGTATACATGTAAATGCATACTGGTAGGAATTCTATAGTCCTTTGGCTAGACATTAATTTCCATTTGCCTCCTTCAACCCAGGGTGGTGTATAAATGGAAACCAGTAGGAATTCCCACCATTTTCTACATCTGGATCAATTTAGGAAACTGTAGACATTTTTGTATTAACCCTTTGGATATTATGCAAAAAAAAAACAACAACATGGGTTTTAAACCCATGTTGTTGTTTTTTTTTTAAGTCTATGGGAAATGTGTGTGATGCCAAACAAGAAATAGTGTATCCAAGAGGTTAAAACTCTTTGAAGTGCTGGCTTTATAGTAATTAATTCAATAAATCATTTTATTAGGTTACGGCCAGATGGTCATTTACAAATGTATGTCTTTATGTCTCTCAGCAAAAGATATAAAGAAACAAAATATATTGAAATCAATAAATTCTCAACCACAGGATATGCCTGCATGTAGCTCTAGGGCTGCTTTAAAAGGCATCGTAAAATCTGCTAATTTACGACAGATCTGTGTGCGAAGCCCGACATGCTACACCATATGAAAGGGAAAGAACACTAATTGTGTGTGTTAAACATTACACACGGTAAGATATAATGCAATGGTAATTGATTATACATACTAATCAAACCAGATAATTTATATCCCTACAACATAGGAAGTACACCCTGTATAGGCTGCCAATAAAGTTGGAACTAGAGCCGCGGATCCATATCCCCCTTGCTGATTTAAATCGCACCGTAAGTGATTAAATCGTGATCGCAAAACGAAGTCCTGTCGGAGCTAGAGAGTAGCTTTTAATGATTGATGGACACAAAGCCTATCAATAAATTCATGGTGACGTCACAGAAAGCCTACCCTGGTAATCTAATCTCAATTGGCCATGCCTTGGTAATCGATCTATAGGTGCTGGTACATGCACGCACAGAGTGAGCTTTTCAACAGTAAAATTGTTTTCTTATTTTATCCAGTAGGAGAATGTTCACACCTCGTGGCACGCAGAGAGGAGGGGGCAAGGAGATGAGGGAGAAGCAGGAGATGGAAGGAGAAGAGCATGGAGGGGAGAGGATGGGGAGGGGAAGGAGGAAAGAGGGGGAAAGGAGGGGAAGACGAGGGGAGACGAGGGGAAGATGAGAGGGAGAGACAGGGAAGAAAAGGGGAGAAGGAGGGAAGAGAAGGAGGGAAGAGAAGAGGGAGAGAAGATGGAGAGAAGAGGGAGAGAAGAGGGAGAGAAGATGAGAGAAGAGGGAGAGAAAGAGGGAGAGGAAGGGAGAGAAGAGGGAGAGAAGAGGGAGGAAGAGGGAGAGAAGAGGAGAGAAGAGGAGAGAAGAGGGAGAGAAGGGGAGAAGAGGGCAGTGAATGAGATAAACTAATTCACTTTTCAGAGAACAATTTTTTTTTTTTAAATAGAGAAACAAAGGGAAATTTTGCTAGATGTGCGCTGCAGTTTTAATACCAAATGAAATGTCAACAATATCATATCTTTGATTGAATTTATTTCTAGCGGGGAAGGGAGGGGGAGGGAGGGGGAGGGGAAGAGGAAGAGGAGGACGGACAGGAGGGGGAGAGAAGGGCAGACGAGGGGAAGACGATGAGTGGCCCAACTGCAGAAACACTCAATACTTGCTAATAAAATATGAGCTCTTCTTCCAATGCACATTGATATCTAGTTGAACAAAAGAGGTGAAAATCAGGAAACAGAGAAAAAGGAGCAAGCACTCAACATCCATTACATCGAAACAAACCCAGAATAACAAGGTCCTGTGCAAACCAGAACGCACGCAACCAAACTAGATAGATAGATGGACTAAGTGTCATCACTTCTCTCAGTTTCTGATTGTTTTGTTTATCAGGGAAAGGGAGAGAATGAGCGCCTCGTTAATCAGGTCAGACAGTCAAATAGGAATCGACGGAATACGGGTGATATCATCAAAGAAAGACCATTGGAGCAACTATTATGATCAAAGTGGTTAGGGGGTTCGCGAGAGGTTTTGATGGGGAGCCCGAGAGAGACGGTTTGATTTCTATGTAGCAGGCACTTCTAATGGCTAATATTATTCTCACGTTCAGTCGATGCACTGATTATTGGAGCAGGCCATCTTCCATCAAGCTTATTTTAAACAAATAAGAGATATACAGTCCTAACCACTACAGATAATATCATGCAAACTAGCTTTACATTTATTTGCATTAACCATTTCATGACAGGAATCACTTTATTTTATTAAAATAAGCCTGATTTTAATAATGTCATGAAGTTGCCTATTCTAATGTTAATTTCCTTATAAATTATAATCCCTGAATTATTTTAGGACTAATAATTTGATCAGCTTTTCTGCTGCAAAATGGCAACATGATAACAAGTGGAAACATAATAACATAACATATACTGTATGTCGTGCAGGGTCCACTAGTAAAAGTTATAAATAAGTACTGAAGTGGCTACCCTAGATGAATATTACAACCATCATTGAGCACTAGCCTATACACATATTTTACTACAATACTGCGCTGTAAATATTTTAAACAAAAAGGAATGTATCTAAAAAATAATTAACAAATACAATAACTATGTTTAAAAGTATTCTAATAGCTAATTTGTATTAAAAAAAAAAAATTTTGATCGTGCCAGATAGTTCCCTGCGGTAATTCCTGATGCTAACCCCAAATAACAACGTAACAAATGGACATTGTTGTAGACGTTTTAGCTCTTTCTGCTGATAAAATTTATGTACCGGTATATCTATTTTTAAGCCTCTTCAGTCACTAAAGCTATTAAATCAAATCACAAAACATGGGCATTTATTCAGAATTCCAATTTTTGAAGAACAAAAATATCCTATTTTTTAAAGAAAGACAAAGGGATATTAACCTGTTGGAGACGAGCTGACTTGTTTATAACACACATTTCCCATAGACCTCAGCCCGAATATATTCGGGCTCAGTCCCCAACGGGTTAAGAGGACTGGTCAATATCACCCCAGCCACCTCTGAACAACAGCTCTACATTTTGCCAATTTGCTAGATGTAATGCATTTTAATACCAACAATCCAATTATATCATATCTTTGATTGAATTTACCTATAACTTATTTCTTTCATAATATTGTTTATTTGATTTATCATTTTTGTACTCCTGTCATTTCAGCCTTAGGCTGCTACAATGCTTTTCTTTAATAAATAATTTCTTTATTATTTCAGATCTATAGATCTATCTATCTATCCATCTATCTATGGGGAAAAAAAAGTTTCATTCTCACTATCTACCATTAATTACCATGAAAAGCTTTCAGAATACAGCCTTCATACACATTCTGCTATAACATCAATAATAGGGTGTGGGCCTTCATACTGTCCATAATAAACTACTAGAAGTAATCCCTTTGACAGAATTATATGGAAAGGTGAGCTCAATTTCATCTGAGGATTTAGGGAGGCTGTAGAGGGATTAGATTATACTTCAAAATGAAGGTTGGGTGTGAATGGGGAAAGTCTATTTTGAAATTGATTTACTAAAAAAAAAATAATAATAAAATCCGTCTAAGGGCAATCCCATGCTTTTGTTGGTTCTGTTTCTTTGTCATTTTTTTTTCCTGTTATTTCTGTGTCCTGTACAACTTTATTTTTTATTTCTTTTGTACAGGATGTGTAATCCAGTCAAGTTAAGTCATGACATGGCTTTTGTACCCTGTCTGGTACTACTTGAAGATCACCACCAATCACACATATATTCTTTTGTTTTCATGTCGAAATGAGGTGAAATGTTTCAGTTTCAGTTTATTTATTCCAACTTCAGCAAACATACATTGTACAATAAAAGTATACATAATATTGAAAAAAGTGAAACATTACAATATAATGTAATCAACATTATAATGTAATCAACATGTCCCGTTAGACACAGCAGTGAATCTTCCCTAAGGACATGAAGTAAAGTTTTTATTGAGTGACGTCACTTGCGAGCTCCCAAATATTGTGTGATGTAAATTTCATGAATTATCCATTTTTATTTTAAAAAAGAGGAAGAATAGAGTACCCCAGCTCTATCATCTGTTATTTTGCATGGTATATTCTATATTTTGACTCTGTATGCTTTGACAAATGTAGTAAATAAATAATGACACAATTTGGGGGCTTTTCTAATCCCAAGGAAAAAACGTCCTCCTTGAAATAATGTACCCTCACATGCATAATTAATGATTCTAGCATTCAACCCAACCACAGCACGTATCCTCATCATTCCTCCTCTCTAAATGGATGTAGAGGGATGGTTATGGTGACATCAATTAATCCTAAAGGGGTTGTCCCACTGGAGGCGATCGTTGTCGCGACAACTGGCGTTCTTGCTGTTGTGAGTGTGGTAGCAAGTTGTTGTTGTAGCCTAGCTTAGATAGAGTCGTATGTAGGTTTATAATCCCCTTTTTAAAGATGAACTCCTTATAATTATGAAATTATCAGGTTGTCGCCACAACGATCGCCGCCTGTGGGACAGGCCCTTTACTCTAAAATACTTTGTCTGGTGTAATACCATGATATATCATGATTAAAGAGGAGCAAGTGGCGTGTGCATAGGATAAGAGCCGATATTAAGTACAGGGGGAGATGGGGAGATGGGGAAAAGTGCAAGGATATTGAAAAAAACTGCAATGAAGTTAATTACCCATTCCTTCTCTTAAAGGTTATTATACTTGAAATATATCAAATAAAATAGTTCACATCCTGGACATAATTAATTAATAGTCATTGGCATACAGACTTAATTGGGGATCATTGCTTAGTCTCATCAATATAATTGCACATTAAATCTTCAATAATTTAGATATCCTAATAAATGAATGAAATCCTGTTAAGGGATTGGTCTAAATAGCATCATATAACATAAAATACAAGGATATGAAAAAATATGCCATGATGAGACATCACAATACCCAGAATGCTTTTATAGATATGTTATCAATAATTTTTTTTATTTTATTTTATTTTTTATAGTTTTTCCTCAGTAGCAAGTGAAAATGGACTATCAGCCTCAAAGACCCCTTTATGAATTGTATCCACCATATGAAACAAATACCGGTTCACTATTTTGAGCCATTAGTGCAATGTAAAGATTCCTTGCCGACAGAAATAACACTATTTTCTTTGGGGCTGAACCCCTCAAAAAAAGGCCTACTGGTAGCACTACATGTATTCCTGCCGCCTCGGAATCAATTATTTCAACAAGAATCTCTCGGTCAACAGGGGCCCATTTATTGAAACCGTCATAAGTGTAAGTTCGTGGACATCCCATTGAAACATGTGTTAATTCTACAACACGTGTCCCTATGGGTTGTCCAAGAACTTAGACTTATGATGGTTTCAAGAAACGGGCCCCTGCACTCTAACTTTGACTGTCTGAGATATGCTTCAGAAAATAACAATTCACAATTTTATGAAAGATGTTCCATTAATGATCATAATTTCCTTTTTTTTTTTAAATGTGTAACACTTTTTGTACAGAAGCCTATATCAAAGCAAACAGTGTGTTTTTAACTTATCAAATTTCACCTCAATAGTCTCATATTGTGCAAACATCCGGGAGAAAAATACCCATAAAGTCTTTTGTTATCCTTCTTGTCGCAGATTATGATGAATTAATTTCAAGTGTCTTCAAATTATGATTTTTATACTGGGTTTGTTTTCAATGTTGTAAACATTGTTAAGGTGAAAACTGTTAAGTATGAGAATAAAACTGAAACTGAAAAACTGAGGTTAATTTTCCAACAAGAGTGGTTTCCTGCAATATACAGTCTGTGTCAAATAAAATGGTACAAGTGGAAAACATTTTTTTATAGTATGAATATTAATCACAACCTGGTAAAGTTTGATATTTTTGTAAAGCAGGAAAATCAGACTTTCTTCTGCAATTTTTTTCATCAAATTTGGTGTTGTAGTTTTTGAGATATGATATCTCAAAATATGACTAGTTTTCTACAATCAACAAAAATCCATTTTTCGCACGCCGTCCCATGCCTTTGTGTATAGGTTTCGCAAAATAGCCATGAAGTGCTCAATTTCGATTTGTTTCTTGTCGCACAAAATTTAGCATAACTTTTGTTTTACGAAAGTAAATTATACAAAACAAAGCGCATCAGCAGGGAAAATCTTTTGGCTTTATTTTGGTACCACATACACACATTATTTGAAAATATTTCACACCTAAATATTTTTTTTCCGACTGTACCATTTTTTTTGACACAGACTGTATGTTGAGACTGCATAAACACTGCATTCACAATGTGCCAAATGACGTTGTTGTTACTGAAAACGACGGGGGATACTTTATACGCATACAAAAATACATTCATAAATATCAATTAAGATTGAAGAATGCTTGAACTATAAAACATATTATTATGACTAGAATTCAAACCATGACAGTTAAAATTTAAATTAGAAATAGTGGGTTCGAATACCGCCCGGGAAGCCTATGATTCTTTTTTCATAGCTGTCTGGTTCCAATATTTATCACACAGCAGTTGCGTGTGTTTCTACCAATTTGCATGGTTTCTACCGTTGGAGACAAATGAATAAAATTAATTGTCTATTTAACATCCCGACGGCGTTAAAAATTCATTTACATTAGAAATAGTTGACTTTTTTGTCTTTTATGAAAGTTTACTCTGAAAATATGTGAGTTTGTAGGCTACTCGGTTTTAAGGAAGTATTTTTAATAGTATTGTAATAAATTGTATTCAAGGTTGTATGATAATATTGTATTTCTTTACTCTACTACAACTACTATACAAGGACACAATCAAAATAAATTTTAAAATGGGCGGAATCAATGCTGACTCCTTAACTAAATTGTCGAAAACAAAGAGCAAAATGGAGTACTTTACTCTATGATATTGTCAATGAGATGTTATAATTTTCATTTGTAAATTGTCATACGATTGAACCAAAAGGATGCGATGTGAGAATGATGAATATAATATAGACTGGTCTGAACTGGAAAAAAAAATAATCACAAGAACGTGGCATAAAATAATAGAATGACAGTTTTCTGTTGCTTGAAAAAGACAAATAAATGAAAGATAATACTCACGATGTGAGGGGTCTGTGCGTCATTGCTCTGTAATCGAGATAGATAGGGAAAAGAGAGGTTAACAAAACTCGATAGTTTGCATGCAATAAAATAAAAACCAAACAAGTATACTTATACAGGTATAGCAGGACCTGGGAATGAAAATAAGAGTGAAATATACATTATGGTGTTACACGCTGTGCAGATCAATGCATGAAGACGGAAAGATTTTATAATAACGGTTTGAAATTGAGCACTGGCAGTAAGTGTCGTGTGTCTGACATAGAATGCCAAGATGGGTCGTAAACCATGACCTACGAGCCAGGTTTGCCTCATAATGAGCGTGAGTCAACGCATCTAGAGTAGCAAACAAAACCATGTTAATTATTTGATATATACATATCTTTCCAGGCATAGTTCTGCTTGAGAAAGTGCGAGTTTGTCATATTCATTTATGCAACTTGCTCAATTCTGGTTTCTTTGTTCAACTCAATTGTCAAGGAACTCTCCTCAAAATCTACAGATCCCAAGCATGTCAGCCAGCTAATGCATGAACAGGAGTATGCCACTTTATAAAATTGCTAGATATGTTAAGCAAAATTACAATAAGAAAGTGTTTCTATCCCCTTTTCATAACTCTTATTCCTTTATTTCAATTTCATATGTCAGACTATCTGTATATGGGCAGTTCCAAGCAAAACAGGACATGACCCCCAAAATTTCAAATTCATCATTCTATGACAAATTTGGTATCATATGAGAGCTAA
>CALNVZ010003014.1:3714460-3787113 GCA_940671915.1 Paracentrotus lividus | reverse complement strand
CATATCTCATTAATTATGCAGATCACTATAACAAATGTTATCATTTTGAAAAGAGGGTACCATCAGCTATTGTCATGAACCATTTCTTTACAAATAAAGATTAAAGTATGGATGATAAATTTGTTTGAATGCTGAAATGTTGCTTCTGAATGTCACTCCGTTACCTTGGAACTGCCCAGATGTATCCCAGTTATTCAAGTCGAGTTACATCTACATCTACATCTACTTTGAGATACTCTTAAAGAAGCCAACTTCATTAACCATTGTCTTCTTTTTCTCTGCATCTTCTCCTGTTGTTTTTTTACATAAAGTCATCTTAATTGTTCTCAATTAAGTTAATCACTTTATGGCTTCCTCTGTATCCAATTCTCTTTACTTTTTATTAAACTTACATGTATGCCAAGTTGCCACGATTTATCATGAACTAATTACACGTATACCACCTTAATTTGTTCCCAATTTAATCTAATCACTCTGTGGCTTCCATGCATGGTCTCTCATTCTCTTCTTATTTTACATATTTATGACCCTTATTTTGCCATGATGTGTTATGAACTCTAAAATATGCTTTTTGTGCACTCTACATTTCCAGTTGTATCCTCACTTGAACAAGGCCAACATGAACATTTTTTTTTTCCTCCTCAGAAAACAGCATAAAGGTATATGATGGGATATATTTAGCAAAATTCTACTTCAGCTAAATTATCATCATTAAAATTCTGTATTACATAATCTCAAGTTGTTGGTTGATTTTTACTTTTTTTAGTCAACACTATACGATGGGTGTGGCTCAACTTAATATTTTATTTTCTCCATCTTCACAGGTAACCATGACAACAACCTCTAAGCATTTTTAACAAGATATTTCTTGCCACTCCCTGGTAACCTTGTTGTTAACGATGAAAACATTATGTCTTGTTATGTTATTTAATTTGCTTCAGGCCTCGATGTTCAAAATACGTCACGACCACCCACGTCCGTTTTTACTCTCCATAAAAGGAGGCTTAGCAATCATTGTACAAGTTTATCTTCTTGCGTCAAAATCATATTTACTTTAAAGGGAAAGTTCTGTTCTGGGGAAGGTGAAAAAAAATTATTGTCAGCTTTAAAATTCTTTTCATGTTATTTGAAGAACAAAATTATAGTAAAAAGGTCCACTGTAAAGATTACTCTTCAGATTCATTCATAAACCAAGAACCAGCAATGAGCTCAAAGGTTCAGCCCCAAAAAAAATATTTAAATTGCCCCCAACATGCATCTAGTGCATGTGGCTCCTAGCAGAATTGAGTCAACTTCTGATAATTTTTGTGATTATGAAAGCTTACAGCATACAAAACTTTTGAGGTCACATGTAAGCCACAAAGACCCATTATTTTGAAACAATTCTTCTACGTTTCAATCTTCAGACCGGAACTAAAGTTAATCTTTAAAAAGAATTGGTATTTTCTCCCTTTCTCCCTCTTTCTTTGTATCCTGCTTTATCTTAAACATGTCCTTCTCGCCTCCTACCCTTTTTCATATCCTCTTATCTCCCTCCTCAAACAAGAAATCAAGTTCTTCAAAACCTAATTACATCTTATTCCAAGTCCTTATCAAATTAATGATTGTTTTGTCCCTCCCCTCTTCAAATGACTTTTCTGAGTTTATGTCATTCTAAAATGTTTCCCTTTTCATCTTTCTTTGTACCTGCCACTTACATGTACCATGCCTCCGTACTCTCTCATCATCCCCTTTCTCTCCTTTAAAATGCTACTTACTCCTCGCTCCCTCTCCCATTTCCTCTTTCTCGTACTTCAACCCTACCTACACCACCCCCTCCCCCATCATATTCACTTGACCCACTTTCCTACCCCTTCTCATTTTGAACCGACACTCCCCCCCCCCCTTCCTCCTCCCATCCCCTTCCTCTGTTTTAACCTGCCACATAACCCCCCCCCCCACATCCCCCCTTTATCTGTTTTTAACCTAGTCACTAACTCCGCTCTCTCTCTTCACCTTTCTCTCTTGAAACAGCCACTTTACCCCCCCACCCCTCTCCTCTCTCCCCCTTTCTCTTATTTTCAACTGCCGGACTTTCATACACCCATCCACCTCCCATCCATTCCCCTGTCTCTCTTTGAATCTACCACTTATATCTACCCCTCTCCTTTTCCATTTCTCTATTTGAATTTCCTTTCGTTTACCACTTTACCCCACCCCCCCCCCGTACCTCCTCCCCCCCCCCGCTCTCCTCCCCCTCCCCTTCTAATTTTCTACATGCCACTTACCTCCCCCCCCTCCCTCCATCCCCCTCTTCTGTCTCTTTGAATCTACCACTTACATCTACCCCCCCTTCCATTTCCAATTCTCTCTTATTGAATTTGCCACTACCCCCCCCCTCATCTCCCTTCCCCTTTTTATCTTTTAACTTGCCACATAACCCCCCCCCCTTCCATACACTCTCATTCCCTTTCTCTGTTTTTAACCTGTCACTATCCCCTCCTCCTTCTCTTCCCCTCTCTTTCTTCAACTTGGCAACTTACCCCCCCCCATCCCCTTCCTTCTCTTGAATCTACCACTACATCTACCATCCCCCTCTCTCCCTTTCCACTTCTCTATTGTAATTTCCTCTGCCATTACCCTCCCCCCTCATGGCCCCCCTGCTCTCCTTCTCTCCCACTACACCTTTTCACTTCCGGACATGTACCACTTACCCCCCCCTGCCCTCTCTCCTCCCCTCCCCTTTCTCACTTTCGGTACATCGCCACACTTACCCCCTCCCTCTCTCCATCCCCTTTCTCTCTTTTAACGCTGCCGACAACCCCTCACTTAATCTCTCGACCACTTTCTCTCTTTCGATACATATCCCCAACTCCCTCCAATTCCCCTTTCTCTCTTTGAATCTACCTTTTACATCTACCCCCCCCTCTCCATTTCTCTATTTGAATTTGCCACTTACACCCCCCCCCCCCACCTTCCCCCTTCTCTCTTCAAACGTACCACTTATCCTCCCCCACCCCCTGTACTACCTTTTACTTCCTATTTCCATCACATAGGATGAAAGGCTAGCAATAACCATCTATACCTTTATAGCTTGTATAATCAAAGCATCAGCCACCAAACAATCATGCAAATTAACCAAGGGAATACCTGACTAGAATAAATTTGCATCAACACTATACACACACATCACCCTCTCATATGTAAGTCACTAGCATCCCATGCGTAACAATATCGCTGGTTGCTAAGGCAGAAATGAATCAAATGCTAATTTTTTTCAAATCACCTTCTCAAAGCACAAAGGATATTAACCATAAACAACTTTCCACAGCATCTCATCCAAGAACAACAAAAAATGTAAGTTAGTTTTTACAGCTCCAATACAAACTGTCTATCAAAAGATTAATTAAAGGGGAATGAAACTCAAGGAATCAGTTAAATTATTTAAAAACAGAAAAATCCAACAAACAGATCAACAAAGGTTTGAGAAAAATTGAATGAATAATAAGAAAGTTATGAGCATTTGAATGTTATGATAACTACTGCTATGGAGATCCTCAAACTGGCAATGCTCTCAAGATGTGTGATGTCATACATGTCAGAACAACTTCCCCATTACCTTTGTACATATTTCACTTACATTGTCTTTTTCAACAATTCTGTCAGTAGTTCTGGTATTCTTTTTGTGGGAGGACATGTAATACAGGTTTTGCAAAATATAATAATGGACAAAGAATCTGTACTACAATTAGAAAGAGGAAAAAGCAATATTTGGGGTATTTTTCTGTCCAAATTGTAGAAGAATTTTATTCAACAATCTACCGTTGATTTCATGCTACTGTATGTAGCCTATCATATTATCAAGCAATACTAAACGCATGATAGGCATTGAATGTGTCAAGTCCTTGGCCAAGCTTCCTAATAAATGTTGTCATATCACAAATGAATCACTTCCCACAAAGATTGGCTTACAGATCTCTTTTTCCTATACTGTTCTCATTTAGGAATTCCAATGTGTTACATGAAATAAAATTCAATTCCTAGATAAATTGTCTGTGAATTAAGAAGGAAATCTGTAATAGTAGCAATTTTCATATAGTTTTGAATAAACATATCCTTGTAAAATGAAATAAAAATGCAGTGATCTGATTTGCTTTTATCTCAAAGCCATTTCATATTCATACATGTCCATGTAAGACAAACAAGTCGAGTTGCCTACATACATATACATGGAGCAGAGCTTGTGCGTACATTGTAGCATAAAAAATATTACCCTTTGGATAAAATATTGATAATACTTTTGATACATGTTTTGTTTCACTTTCAATCAAATCTATCTCTTGTTTGTAGGCAGATGAAAGTTAAACTCTATCTTAAACCTTCAATCAACAAGTATCTGCACAGCCGCTCAGTACTCAAGCTAACCTAAAAATATGAACTCCAAACCTCAAATTTCCAATTAATAATTGCTTTCTGTATTTTGTGTCAAAATCCAACTAGGTGATCGACATTTAGTTTTTGAAATATGACTTGTAAAAGTACATCTAGGCATTGAATTGGTTTTGATGACGCACAAACTGAACTGAATACATTCATAAAATAATAACTATTGATATTCTATATCTTTCCTAACTACACTTGATCTACATGTACATGTACCTGCATGTGTCAACCACATGTTTGGCTGGTATGTCATAAATCATGAAAATAACAATCATCATATGAAATATACTTCATATTCAAGCTGTGCTTTTTTTTTTTTTTTTCACGCCATAAATCAAATCACTATCAATAAAATACATCATCATCATAAGTACCAAAGTAACGCCACATCCTCAACTGATCATGCATATTGTTTAAAATCTTGAGCTTGATTTGCAGCAAATTTCTTTTATATGCCTTATGATCGGTGGTAATAACTGCTCATACATGCATCACTCTACGGCAAATTTCATAAAAATTCTACGTCGCACATACTTTTTTTTTTTACACACTCACAAATCAGGCACGGCACGCAGGTTTTCTGCATACCTGACCTTACAGGCATATTTTTAAAAAAAACATAGGAATCACAGAAATTGGCCCACATCGGCCACGGGCGTAAACACGCATTAATTTCTTTTGTAAGTGGGGGATGACCTATTCATAATCGGTGGAACGGGACGCACTTTCTTTTGTAGGTAGGGGGTATGCTCTACGCCAGTGACAGCGGCTATGGGCCATTCAAAACAAATTGCATGCTGGAGTAAAGCCATCTTGCCTTCTGCATGCCAATAAAAACATGCACCTCCACATGTCTGACACAAGAACTTTTACAATTTGAGCGACCCGATATAGTGCCAATAGGATAGATTACCCAAAATGCATCGAGATATGGTTGACAACTCAACTTCCGTCTCAAAATATGTAAGCGAGGCTAGCTGTGCGCATGCATATTAAATAATTAAGTACGCATAGGCCTACTAGTAATCAAGCAAATTTGTTGATAATCAGGAACGAGACATCCTGCATTCGGCCTACACCGAGAGGAATTTGTTTAGTCAAATTTCTTCCCTTTTTCTATCAGCCTATCAAAAACATGAGTAGGACGTACATAAGAAATTCAGCTCACCTTTGGACTCTGGTAATGTTACAATTTTAAGGTAAAAAAACAAATAGGAATTTCAGCCAATGGCGGATATGTATGCTGTTGCACCTAGCGGAAGTAGAACTGTCAACCATTTGACATTTGACCCGTTAAATTTGGCAATAACATCAATAGTATCGAACAGTATCGATCAACTTTTGTATAGCAAATCGCCCGAAGGTTTAGTACTTCCAATGCTGGTTGTCATATAAAATCACTTCATAGATTGTTGAATTTTCAGGGCAAAGTGTAGATTCTGATCAATTATATTTTCAACTGCAATAGATTCATAGCATTAAATGTGGATGATAAATGAGTATGTTAATTAAAGAAATATTACAAGATGAAATTAATTGATTTACTTACACTTTAGGGAATGGAATAGGTAGTAGCATTCCAGATAGAGACGGTAGCCAGTCATCATAGTCAGCCCTAAAAGGAATTGAAAATAAAAATTAGTTTCTCCCAGTCTATTTTTGATCTATTTCTTACCAAACTGACGTTAAATAGAATTACTGAATTACAATTAATCAAGTATTCTTTAATATAATATAGTTGATGAATAGTACCAGCTAGTGAAGGCTGGTTCCTTTCTATGCATCTATGTTCCATGACAACTACTTCGTATAAAATCAAAAGGTCAAGGGTTCCAAATTGAAATGTCATTGTGTACAGCTAGAACACAAAAATGAACTCCAAATCAGTATACCAGACACTATGGGTTACTGGTTATGGCTTATTTTGACAAACTAAACAGTTTGGCCCGAATTCACAAAGGTGGATTCTGCAAAATCCATAGTTTCAACCATGGGTTTAACCTAGGGTTGGACCTAGGATTTTCAATTTGGTATTCACAAAGGTGGACTCGACTGAATCCATAGATCCATAGCGTCATAAAACGTCATAATTTGGGTCAACTGTTGGTGAATCATAAACTGGTGGATCCGTGGAGCCGTCGATTAAAAAACCCACGGATCCACGGATCCGTGGGTTTTGCAGAATCCTCCTTTGTGAATTCGGGCCATTATGTCTCTTCCCAACGTGCGGCACCCTACTTGAGCTCAGTCTGTTGATTCTCAACTACACATCAAGTTGCAGCATACATGTATGTATTACTCAAACACACACCTGCAAGGTACATGTAGATGCAAGCCCAGGGGGGCATTTCATCAATGGACTTGTCGGACATTTTATCCAACAAATTTGCTCTCAGCCAATCAGATGCAAGCATTTCAGTAGCTTATAACAGTTTGTCGGATAAAACGTCTGACATGTCTTTTGATGAAATGCCCCCCAGGTGTTTGTTGTATTTTGTCTAGGGTAGATATAAACTCCTCAACCGGTAACCAATAGGGTGTTGGGTAAAATTATTTGGAGTCAATGCTCTACACAAATTGTTATTTTTTTACATCAGTGGCCCTTTAAGGATTGTCATTGAATCATGCATGTACTTGTATATAAACTGGTTGTACAATTACATTTTTAAAAATTTGTGTACATAATACATTTTTGAAAATGTAACCAACAATTATCACTTTTCAAATGTAAAGAATTTGTTACTTTTGTTTTAAGTTTCAATATCCCCCATCCCACCCCCAGTACAGAATTCATTTGGAAACAGGTTTGCATTTTTTTTTTACACATTTATTTCTTACACACACACAAACACACAAATTATTTCAGAGTTTGTGACGCAGAAGTGCTTATTATAGCCTACATAAAAAATGTAAGCCGGAAATCTGTATCTTTTTTATAGTTATACAGAGCGGATAATAAACGTGTGCTTCTCTACAAAACCTAGGGTAATGGAAATTTGTATCTTTTTTTAGAACTTTATACCAACAGAACTGATAATAAACATGTACTTATTTTTAAAACAAAGATAATGGAAATCTGAATCTATTTATAGTTACACAGAGCGGATAATAAACATGTCAGGTCTAAAATATTTCCTGTCACCTTTATTTTTGTCAAGATATATCAAATTTAAAGTAACTCATCTGCTTTCTAATCATTGCTTACTTTACTAACAAGGCATTCATTCCTTTTTAAACATTAAAAACTATTTTTTTTACTCCATTAGATATTTTCTATTCATATTCTGTAAAATGATGATAATAAACCTTACGTGAGTTGAAGTATTTTGAGGAATGACGTCATGACATCTAGTTCGTGTAAGACGGTTTCATCCCCCGTCGAGCTCACACTGTCCTCCTCGCATTGTATCTCTCTCAGCCGGCACCTAATGAGAAAGAGGCCATATAAATTACAACGCCTTCCTACTTGATGAAAACAGTCTTTATTTAGACCCATAAATCACAGAATAACAGCAATGGGAGAAAAAGATGGGTGATGCGGCGCCCTCTAACAAAGCATGGTGAAAACTCTCTTGCAGCATCCCACCATTTCCAGTATAAGCCATACATTTCACAGGGGTTTGTTTTCGCGAATTTAGCGAGTCCATCCTCGCAAAAATTTCTACTTCAATATAAGGCTCCTTTTAATATACAGGTAGTAATGGAAGGATCACAAAAATAGCTAAAACATGAATTTCCAAAACGAGTCCAAAATCACAAAATGTTATGTAAGTGAAATATATGGCTAATACAGCAGCTCTTGTAACAGGGGTGTGAGGGACCACACATAAAATGAGTAAAGGTACTAGTAAATATAGGGGAAATCTGAATTGACCTTAATACACATTTATTATATAAAGCAGCATCATATTTGTACATGGATCTCCACGGGTTAATTACATGGAGATGGTTTTTTACTATTATCGTTATGTATATAATGTATAAGGAGCAATAGGAAATTCTAATCTCATATTTGTAGATGGAGATTCAAATATTGGTTGATTTGATCCCCAAGCACACGTGTACACACGCATGCCATGTCAGGATTTAGTTGTAAGGCTTCCAAATGTAGAACAGGCTTCACCTACAAAATGTAAACTCCCCCCCCCCCCCCCCCCCCCCCCTCCCCCACAAAAAAAAACAAAACAAAACAAAAAAGTGCATACACAGTAATATGGAAAATACAATGACATGCAGGAAAAAAATAAGATTGTTGTTTCATTTCAAAAATAGAACATGTTTCCATAAACAGCAACCTGTTCTTTTTAAAGGATGACTAATATGCTGTATTTTCAAAAGCTGAGCAATTTTAAACATGGAAACTAAATTGCAAGAAATGAGTTAAAAATTTATTCTTATTTATTAAATTTCACAGAAATAGTACTAACAATGTACAACAAATACAATACATACGAGAGAAAATACAACTGATTAGTGCCTGAGGATTACCAAAAGAAAACTGGTTAACTGTTAAAGGATTTGCTTTTCTCTAGAAAGAAGCACTTTCTATCTCTTTTTAGAATAGGCGATATGGCCATGCGTTTTGAGGTGGGCCCTTTTCTGTTACATGATATGTTTTCAAAGAAATTGTACGTTTTAATTTATAGAGTTTATTCTTATATGTGACCACCCTATACCCATAAAAGTATATACATATTTCTGAAAGAGAATTTGTCTGAAGAATTTCAAAAAATCATCTGAAAGGGATAGGGTTAAGTCGTAAGAAGTTACATATCAAATATGTGAAAAAAGGTGAAAAAAAGTACTTCAAAATATCTTGGCAGAGAAAAATTAAGGCCCTACAAGAAAATAACATGCATATTTGAACTCTTCAAAGTTCAGACCTTTCCAACAATAATATACTTGTTAGGGGTTAGTTTGATAAGATATTTTGCGCGATCATTTTTCCAGCCAAAATTCAGATCAGAAAATTTGGGGAATATGTGTTATGATGTTTATTTACCCCAAAGCAGCCCTTGCATTTCAATAGATCAAGTACTCCTTTGTGCCTAATGAATGGACTCAGGAAGGCTGACCTCACCACAAACAATGAATGATCAATCAGAAAGCCAGTGCTGGCTTCTCAACAACTTGGTACAGATCACTTTTGGACCAATGTTTTTAAACATTCGAGTGTCCAGTCATCATGACAATATCGGTATGATTTTGGTATCACTAGATAGGAATATGAGTTACTCTTTGTTCATGAAACTAAAATTAATTACACATAAGTTATTACAATTTTTATATGAGGCTTTCAAAGTTGGGTATACTTTTATCTGGGACGCACTGTAGTGAGGGATTTGACTTTTCTTGGTTCAAAGACATGTGAACAGGTTATACCATTAATTAGCTTAATTAAGTAACTATTAATGAGTGTAAATTTGACCCACTATTAATTCTGATAAATTACAATCCAATCAACTGTTTCATGTTACATTGTGTTCAATGATATTTATAACTCATTTGTCTAACTGAGAAATAGAAATTTATGTTCCCTTCCATCATCTGCTATACAAAAATGGGTTATCTTCGAGTTAATTCATCGTTAATTAGTCATAATAAATTGACACCAGGTATTTTTCTTTACCTTTTAGATTAATTTCTTCAAACTAATACCAAATTTACCCATATAGCATCCATACTTAAAGTTTGACACCAATTTCATTTAAACTACATCTTACTCATTTAGGTAAATTAATTAATTAGCTTAATTAGCTTAATTAGGTATCCTTAAGTTCAACTTTGATCCATTTTTACTTATAAATGGATGATATTCCAATTAACTGTTTAATGTTTAGGTAATGTAAGAAGTAAAGCTTAATTTGTAAAGAGATGAATTTAATGCTCCTCCTCCTCATGCTCCTCCTCCTCCTCCACCATGCAAAAATGGCTACTCAGAGTTAATTAAACGCTAATTACTCATAAAGTAATTAATCATTTGCATTTCTTTTACTTTGAAATAATTGCCAGATTAATTCCCCTCAACTTAATACCAAGCATACCCATATAGCACATGTATTTAGCATTTTATATCATTATTTATTTCTGTACTTGTCGCGCACATGTAACAACACCACCTATATGGGGGCCCACTATAAAACACATGGCCATATATAAATGACGAGAATTAACTACCAGTAGTACATGTTGTAATAGTAGTGAGCCGTATCAGGACAACTCCCCCTAGACAATTACCCCCAGGACAACTACCCCCAGAAATGTGTTAGGATTAGGTGTAGAGTTAGGGGGTAGATAGTTGGCAGGGGTAGTTGTCCAGGGGTTATTGTCCAGGAGTAATTGTCCAGGGGTAGTTGTCCAGGGGGTAGTTGTCCTAGAACTGAAGTGAGCAGGTATAATTTAGACTTACCTATTTGAGTCTTGATAGAAAGTAGCAATGGATGCAAGGCAGATAGCCACCAGGTTGGGGAGAACTCTAGGATGAGGGCATTCAATGCTTGGCCCATGCATGCTACAAAGAAAAAATATACATTATTTAAATATCTGCTTTCACAGAAAGATATCAAATGGCCCTGAAACCAGTGAACCAGCGAACTCTGGTTAACACCATCTATTAAAGTCGTAAACACAGTTCAATCCTTCACGCGATGCACCAATCTAGCATACCAAATTTGTTACAAGAGTTGTGCAAAGGTGAATGGGAGAAGACGTAGATAGCGTTTGTTTTGAGAGTTTTTTGGTTTTTGTGTTTTGATTTTTGATTTTTGATTTTTTTTGATTTTTTTTTTTTGGGGGGGTGCTTGTTTTGTTTGTTTTTTTCTTTTTGGATTACGCTAGAAATACTTGTTTGAAGTAATATACATGTAGTACAATATTTAGAATAGAATGGTGAAATTCATGTCACATATTTCCTGGTTGTATGTTTAATGTTTATGATATGTCAGCCCTTAAACTGTCAATCACATTAAAGAAAGTCAGCATTAAATGATACAATGTAATATACTAATAAAATATTTCAATAAACCTGAAGCTTCCTTGGTGATTTTGAGGGTTAAAAAATATTTCAAATTTACTTTGCGTTAGAAAAGAAATAGAATGAATGATGGCAATAACATAAAATTCAAAACAAGAAGAAATAAAAAAATCCCAAAGTTAGTTCTCGGGTGAAATATACATAGTTTAAAAGATGCGGATTAAGGATGGAATGCCAGGATAGAAGATATAGCGTGAGAAAATAATTAAGTGGCTCATTAATTCTGACCTCGACAGGGCCTCACACTCACTAATGAGGTTGTGGACTCTTCACTTATTATTTCATGTGATATTAAAGGGATTGTTTATCTGTGTTCAGGATCTTAAAAAAAAAAATACTCTTCCAGCTAATGATGTAACCGTAATTGCAAACCATAGGTCAGATAAGAATCGCTTGCTATCTTTAAGCTAATCGGATATTTAATTGCCAATATATTGATGACTGAATATCACCATTTTATAAACGTACCAGGGCCCCGTTGCATAAAACTTTTAACCCAAGTTTTTTCTGGTAAAAATCTGAAAAACTCTGGTAAAAGTCAGAAAACTCTGGTTACAATACTTTACCAGATTTTTTTCCATTGCATAAATACTTCAAGTTTCAGTTTCAGTTTTCAAAAGTATTTATGCAATCAATTTCAGTGGGTTTTAAAACTCAGGTTGAATAACCTGAGAAATAGGTCTACATAACCTGATTTTTCTTTTAACCCGAGAAAACTCAGGTTAGAAAAAAAGTTTTATGCAACACCACCCTGGGAACACTTAAGTTAACACTGCAGTCTATGGAAAGAAAAAAAATCTGGTGTTTCCGGTCACTTGCACTTTTTCACTTATTGTGAAGATTGCCATGATGCTTAAGAAATGAAATTTTCAGAGTTTCACCTTGTCACAATCTTACATGACAGCATGTAACATCTCACAGATCATATTTTTTGCAAGCCTCAGCAAATTTACAATTTCCCTTTAAATATTTTTTTTACTCAAAAAGAGGACGCACTGACTACGCAGACCATCTTCGATTTCTAATTCAGTGACAATGTCTTTTTGCGGAGTTTTTATCAATGAGTGTAGGATTACACCTTGCATCCCTCGTCTATTGTTTGTTGAGATCACCGGATCCAATTATCAGCGGACGTTTAATGTCAAACTTCCACAAACAGGAAGCAGTCTCTATAAATATTTTTTTGTAATGAAAATTTCTATAATACAGAATTTAGTCAGTATTTTATGTAAAAACATGTTTCTATTATAAAAGAAAGAGAGGAAATTAATCTCACTATACTCAAGGATTTGAAAAAGATAGTTGATTAAAAAAAAATATGTATCTAATTTTGTGTTGAAAATAAGAATTTTATTCTAAAATCTATTTTTGACTTACATGCTGACAAATTCCTTGAAGGCGAAATGGTGTTCTTCTTTGTAGTGCATTGCTAGGATGAAATCACGTACAAATGCCTGGAGTCGTGGGTTCTTTCCAAAGTCCTAAAAACACAAGGAAATATTAACAGAATAATTCATTGATTGAATAATCTAAAACTCTTGTAAAGCACATTATACTTTTCAAAAAGGTCTCGCATCCTTTAAGGTTGATAAATAGATGAATAGATTTGATAAATAAAAAATAGCCGATCAAATTGATGGCTCTTTTTTTTTAATGTAATGTGATGTATTTAACTTGATTATACTTTCAAAAGTACATAGCAAGTGTTTGATATAATTGGAAAGCAATGAATCTCTATTTTCAGAAAATGCATTAAACCAAAATTTGAATTCTGGTAACTTATTCGTGGTTTGAGCCAGTGGGTCACATATATCGTACGACCTTTGACACTTGCCATATTATGTTTGAGGATCCTATGTATGACGGGTGTGAACATCTCTATGACGACCTTAGAACGAGGTGAGTTCCTACAATGCTTGCTGAAGAATGAACAGATCTCGGGTGAGGGTTGGTTGTTCTCCAGGAGGGGCGCAACGGCCATGATGATGCTTTCGTGAGCCACTGAGTTGATCATGTCAGCATTCTGAAAAAGGAAACAAAAATAGGCAGGAATTAACAGAGAGAGATTTGCATGGAGCTCAAAGAGAGCTTTGTGCATTGTGTCTCGATAACGTTTAAAATTACGAATATCATATAAATATTACATTAAAAAATATTCTCTTAAAATAAAGCATCAATTCAATGAAATTTTGCAGATTCTGAACTATTCATGTTTATGTATGGTTAAACTCACCCAACTACTGATTAAAGTTTAAAATTTTTTTTTGTATCTAGCGCATAGAACAAAGGCACAATAGAACGTCTTTTCATAAAATCAATAGTGTAACAAAGAAGTAATATTCTAGATAATGACAAATCAGGATTAAAATGAATAATTGTCCTGCATTAAATCATTATCTATTTATTTTAATTACATCTGTACAATTGAAGTTATCCGCCATTACAATCATATAACCTTGCCAAAGGCAGATAAGATTCATTTCAATGTAGTTGTAGTAGGGCAGGCAAGATCTTATTGGTAATTGAGTTAGAAACTAAATAATACAATTTGAAAGGTTAATATTTTGGTGAAATAAATGGGGCTTAAAAAGTAATTTGAGAGAGACAACAGTTCTAGGAATTGGATTTGTATATTTCGAATCAATTTGTCTCCCAGTTTCATCTCGGCATTAATTGAGATTACACGAGCAATTTTCTGAATCCTTTTAAGGGCCAGGGGCATCTAGATATTTTAGCATTGGAAACCATGTAAGAGTCAAGTCCCTTTTTGTCCTGCATACCGGTAAGTGGCAGAAAATGTTTTATTTCAAAGAAATAAAAGGGCACAGAGGGCAACATACATGTAGTATCTAATCTTTTTCTTTATTTGACTACACTCCATTCCAACTTTTTCTTCCTCTCTTTCTCTCCACTGTAAATGTGGTCATTTTAAATCAATTCAATTCATTTACAATGTATTTTCCACAATAATAAAAGTACAGTTCCTGTGTACATGTAAGGATATGACATTTGCTGATATTTTAGTTGTTCAAAACTGTGTAAATCAAAATTAACAATTACAAAACATGCATTGCATCTTAACAGTTTATCAAACGTGTACATTACATTTATCCATTGATGACAACCACAGCCAATCTAACAATCTGTTAAGAAATAACTGAATACAAAATTATAATTTTACAATTCATGAAATTGGCTCTGGGTCTCGCCAAATGTGTTTTGGACTTATAAATTTCATTTCCTAAAGTTTTCAAGAACCAAAATCATTCTAACTTCATACTATGGTATTTAACTTGGATTGACCATTAAAAAAAAAGAAAATGTTAGTTCTGCGAAAGTGTACAAAGCAATAGAAAAACAGAAAAAACAATCCAATGAAAACATAAAGTGCACATGAAATAATTCATGTTTTCATCATCAAATGTTATGGAAATGGGACCACAATCAATACTATTTTTCAAGTTGTTTTCGTCTTGCAAAGAACACCTATAAAAAAAAAAATTTATGAGAACGTGAGCAAAAAGAAAAGAAAATAAAAGTTTATGTGCAGGGACAGAACTTTGTTTTCTAAGAATATCAAAGGCTTTCGCATCTAAAAACAGATATGTAGACATACAATGTTCATGTATGTGGTGATCTAATTGCAGAAAAATAAAGCGATTAGTAGGCGGAGCAAGGTAAATGTATCTTGAAACGGATTTACATTTTAATCCATGTGACCTGCTTTTTACATTGTAACAGGACAGCTATACCTTATGAAACAAAAATGTGTTTACAGGAAAATACAATTGGCATCCTACATGTACGCTGAAAATAAGTCTTGTTTTTATTTTTCACTGGAAAAGAGGTTTCTAAATGTATTTATCTCAACTTAATATAGTATTCTGACAGGATAAAACAAACCAAGATTTAAATTAGTTAAATTTAACGTTAAAACACACATATCAAATTAGTGTGTACACATTTCAACAAAAATTCACGAAATTACATTTTTTGTACAATGGCTAGTTGGTTTTATTTTATTTATTATTTTTTTTACGGGGCAGATCACCCTCAGCCCTATCTATTGAAAAAAATTGTTTCCTACAAATTTCCTGGCCTTGTCAAGAAATTGTCACCGTTAACTTACGGACTATACTTGATATATAATCCCTACTTGCTGGTAATATCTCAATGGAGTAGTCTGGCCCTAATGCTAGACTCCACATACATGTAATTGTATGCTTAACATTCAGATCTCAACACCATTTTTTATTTAAATTATAATTTTTTTTTTATTTTTTTTTTTTAAATAAATAGGAGCCCAAAGCTATGAGGCGCCGTTTGTAACATCATTATATAGGCAAATTATTTGTTATATAATCATTATATAACAAATAATAGCAATTCGATTTTCATTATTTATAAATAATGAAAACGATATAAAAATTATTTATACATAATTGTTCTTATTTATTAAATAATGACAACTCAACTCTTATTATTTATATATAGTGAATTACGTACTTCATTATTTATAAATAATCGCAATTCACATTTTATTATTTATAAATAATAGGATTTGAGTTGTCATTATTTAATAAATAAGAACAAATATTTACAAATAATTTGTATAAGGTTTTCATTATTTATAAATAATGAACTTTGAACTTAATTATTTATATACAATTATAATTCAATTTTCATTATTTATAAATAATAAAAAATGTACCCTATTATTTATAAATAATGGAATTAGGTACTTCCTTATTTATAAATAATTAATTCCACTTT
The DNA here is from genome assembly GCA_940671915.1 of Paracentrotus lividus. NCBI lineage: Eukaryota > Metazoa > Echinodermata > Echinoidea > Camarodonta > Echinidae > Paracentrotus > Paracentrotus lividus. The sequence goes on along the minus strand of CALNVZ010003014.1, from coordinate 3,770,885 downwards.
CCATTATTTATAAATAATGTTCCGAGTTTTTCATTATTTAATAAATAATTTGTCGAGCGTTTCCATTATTTATAAATAATGAAGTTATATGCATATTTCGGACCGCCGAACATGAATATTCATAAGTTGTGTCCGCTATGCTATTCTATGTTTCAGACACATGTTTTCTTCATCGCACAACTTGCCTTAAATCCCACAAACCCGAACAGTAAAACACCTATTGGTCCACTAGCCAATACGTCTACCTCCATTCAGTCTAAACTCTAATCGTCCACTAATCATTTGGTCTACACCCAATTGGTCTACTAACCATTGGTCTACATCCAATTGGTCCACTAACCATTTGGTCTACATCCAATTGGTCCACTAACCATTTAGTCTACAACCAATTGATCCACTAGGAATTTGGTCTACAACCAATTGGTCCACTAACCATGTGGTCTTATCAAATCTTCAATAGGGAGGGGCGGACAAAATATTTTATCCAAGTTTCCCTCGATCAGCGAAATGCGGGGGGGGGGGGGGGGGGCTTACAGGTAAATTTTAAAGAATTGTTTTATTTTTTTAACCTTATTTTCACGAACAAGTTATAGTCATAGGCCTACTGTGTGCATATTGTAAGAATGTAAAAATTATTGTATTTCTTTCACATTTATTAAACCGCCTGTTGATATTTTGAATAGTAAAGTTAGCTTATTTTCATCCTAGGCCTACGTTATTTTTCAATTTTTGCAATTATTCTTTTTTATGTACTATTCTGCTTTGTATTTTTATTATCAATTTTGTATACATTGATGTAAAACAGAGAGTATTCCTGTATAAATATATTGAAATAAATAAAAACTGCAAAAATTTGAAGGTAATTTGACTTTTACTCCTAATTAAAGGCTCATACGGTGGGAAAATCGACAGGCGCGTATCCAGGATTTTGCACCTGGGGTTGAGGGGGGGATGGGGGTTGGGGGGGGGGTTGGGGGCTACGGGATGTTGGGCATCCCCAAATTTTATTCCCCAATTTTTCCAAAAAAATGCAAAAAGGTAGGCCTACACCAAATTTGTTTCAATCACGGATGGCCGAGGGATAAAGGGAGTGTGGGGGGGGTCAATCGCGGTATAAAAATGTCTTTTTTTCCTTTTTACTTTTTGCTCACTTTGGCGCCCCTAGGTAGGGGTCAATTTTGCGCCCCATTTAAGGTCATTTTGGCGCCCCCTTCGGCGCCTAGCCGGGGGCCTGGGCCCCGAGGCCCCCCCCCCCCTCCCCCCCCCCCCCCCCCCCACAATACGAGCAACTTTGTTTGTTTACAGCCTTTACCTCCATAAGATAATTTTGCATGTTTCAAAATGTCACAGAACATTGCAAACTGCTATTTGTTCCAAAAATCGCATTGCAGTGAGGCGGGCTTAATGTTTATCTTTTTTTTTTTTTTTTTTATCGATTAACCTGAATACAGTTCATTTTAAAGCGCTTTTTGTGCTATGCTACTGAAGAGGATACTAATCTCATTGAAGAAAAATAAGCGCGAAGCTCGTGCAAATTCTTTATGATTTAAGACCAATTAAAAGACCAATAATTGGTACACTGTTGACCACTTAATAGAAGACCAATTGCTAAGAGACCAAGGATGCCTAGTACATGCTACCAATTGGTTGTGCACCAAACGCCTAGTAGACCAATTGGTTGTGGACCAAACGCCTATTGACCAATTAGTTGTGGACCAAATGCCTAGTAGACCAATTGGTTGTGGACCAAATGCCTAGTACACCAATTGGTTGTGGGCCAAATGCCTAGTAGACCTAATGGTCAATGGACCAAATGGTTACTAGACTAAAAGGTCATTGGACCTAATGATTGTAGACCAAATGGAAGTAGACCAACTAGTTCTAGACCAATGGGTTGTAGACCATTAGGTTACAAACCCCCCGAACAGCAATTTCACTTCTCAGGACCCAAATACCATTTTACATGTGAATTGATGTTACTGAATTTTTAATAGTCAACTCATGCAGAAGCGTTAATTCAAAATATTTCACTGTTTTTTTTTTTTCTTCAAATTTTATTTCACGTATCGTATGATTTGTGTGAGGATAAGACTAGCTAAGGATAAAACATATCATGTGCGCATGTGTAGCTCAATAATAAGCTCCAATCCATATGAATATTCATGAGTAGAACTAGAACATTGCGATAAGACATAATAGAGGAAGAATTTCATGAATTTTGGGGCTTATTATACAAGTTATGGTAGGCTCAGAAAAGTTTTTGAAATGAGTGATTATTGTGTTTTTGAAATGCAATAGATCTAGATTAATGAATATATGAATTAAGACTTAAAAATGAATTTTGAGACACTGTCTTTCATGATCAGTGTCTAAATGTCTTCTCTGCATGGTTGGCTCGCGCTCGCGCGCCCATGCAGGTAGCTCTTTAGGGTCCCTAAACGGGGCCAGTGTGCCGTCGGAAACTCGTCCAGCGGCCGTGCCACGTACTGACGCTAGGGTCCAGCAGCCAACTTCCACAGACACAGCCACAGCCACAATGAACATGGTCCACGTGAGAAAGTATAGGTCTAACCTACAATAATTTACGGCTGTAAACTAGTTTGCAGGCACAAACCCATGTTGTTCGCTTACTAGGGTCTGAAGTTAAGAACTAGATACACTCGTGTACTATAGCTTCTCACAACAATTTGACACAGACAGTGAGTTTGGAGGCTAGTCTCCACTCTAGACTGAAATTTGTTTAAGTGTCAAATTGAGTCTGTGCTTGCAGACTAGCTGTAAACCAACATCAAACTGCACTGAAAAATGACTGTCTTTCCCCGTCGCCCTCTTGGTTGCTGAGGAAACTTCTCAATAATAATTAGGGAATTGCTGGTCGAGGTGGGATTTTAAGCCAGTGTGCATGAGTGATGAAAAAAAAAAAAAAAAAAAAAACACCTGAAACAAAGAATAGCATATAGCGGACTCAACTTATGAATATTCATGTTCGGCGGTCTGAAATTTGCATATAAATTCATTATTTATAAATAATGGAAACGGCTCGAAAAATTATTTATTAAATAATGAAAAAGTCCGAACATTATTTATAAATAATGGAAAGTGGAATCAATTATTTATAAATAAGGAAGTACATAATTCCATTATTTATAAATAATAGGGTACATTTTTCATTATTTATAAATAATGAAAACGGTATAAAAATTATTTATATATAATTGTTCTTATTTATTAAATAATGAAAACTCAAATCCTATTATTTATAAATAATAAAAAGTGAATTACGATAATTTATATATAATGAAGTACGTAATTCATTATATATAAATAATAAGATTTGACTTGTCATTATTTAGTAAATAATAACAATTATATATAAATAATTTTTATAACGTTTTCATTATTTATAAACAATGAAAATCGAATTGTAATTATTTATAAATAATTGTTATTATTTAATATATAATGATTATATAACAAATAATTTGCCTATATAATGATGTTACAAACGGCGCCTCATACAAAGCAGGTTATTTTAATAGATACATGTATGCGTAGGACAGGATATGTACATGTATTAAAGTGTAGCTGTAGCTCTGATATAAACTGAAACAAAATTTTACTTTCACTTCAGAAAATTAATTAAAAGCTGATGACTACATTGTATATATTATTTAAATTACATATTACATCAAACAAAATTCATACATTTTTACTACCAAGTTTCTTCCCTTTTTTTTTTTCTTTTTTTTTGGGGGGGGGTTGTTTTTTGTTTTTTTAACAGCAGTCAAATATGCATGTATAATAATTATTCACACAGCCCCTGGTCAAAGTCTCAAGTTGGAAGCTACATGTAGTACCGTTATAGAACACTTCTGTGTTGACGGCTATGACCCTCTACACATGACATAGATACACTTCTTTTGTAATCAATGCTCCTCAGCTATGGTAGCCTGCATACATTAATGTACAATACATGTACATGTAACAGCAGACCCGCATGCATGTATGCATTTAAAATGGTTTCCATGAATAACAGCAATTGCTATCCATACCAAGATATCCTGATGTGTGCCATTTAACGTTTTTCAAGCTCTTTCAAAAAATATGAAACACGATCTTATCTGGAAGGACAAGAAATCTATGTTACAATTTCTAAAGAACTGTGTCTATATCTTACAATTTCTACAGAACTATGTCTGTATCTATTTTCATATTTCATAAGAAATAAATAAATGTTCTGAAAAAGCTTTGCTCTGTTTTGTTTAGATAAATTTCTGGTTTTGTTTTGTTTCATTTTTTTTGTTTTGTTTTGTTTTTTCTTGTCAGGTTTAATACATCATGATTTCTTTGTATTGAAAGAATTTGATTCCCTTTTCCCTTTCTATTCTCCCATCTTGTTAAGTTTGATAAAAAAAATATATTTTTATATATATATATATATTATTTACTCCCCTGTTACCATAGTAACACTTCAAATTAATAATTTCTTTTTAATAATTTCAAAAATAAAGATGATTTTAATGAATAAATTGTCCAATATTTCACATTTCCAACATGAATTCATTGAACTCTTTGGTATAAAAGACGGACAGACATTTTTCTCAGCAGTAGAAAATTGGCCATGCGAGATGTACTGCCATAGAAATGATAATCACAAATTCCAGTTAAATTGTGCACGTCAGAAAAGCTGGTGTATGCAAAAGCAATTCAAACCATGCACAGCCTCTGCAGAGACCCGAATACATTATATCATTTTCCAAGGAAAAAGAGTTATTTGCGAACATGAGCTGCATGTAGCAGGAATTGTTACATCTTTAGATGGAGCAGATGGGAGTTTAAGGTAATTAGAGTTAGAGAAAATGAGACTTGGTCGTAATCAGTACCCCACCTGTATACGGTTCTTTATCTTGGCAAATTGTGATGTAAGAAACTAAAAATACTATTTGTCTAAAGACCACTGATATCCAAGATATATCTATATCTAATAATGAAACAAATTTCCCCTTCTTTCACTCATATGTTTGTTTTTTGTTATTTTTTTCTTGGCATTATTTGAAGCTGGAAATAATGTTTATATATATGAAATGAAATTTAAAGAGCATATCATTCAGGAAAAAAGTAGTACATCTTCAGAAGACATTTACATTAAGGGCTTTACTTATATTTCCCTACTTGTATCTATCTGAACAACATGCATGTTTCAATTGGCTCGTTGTGATAAGGAGCCTCAAGTATCATTTGTCTCTCTTAATGCCATCACACACCATCTGACTAGCTCAAAACGACTACGATTTTTGGATCTGAAATAACAAAGCGTGTATAATTTACATGCATGGTTTTATTTCAGATCCAATGTGACCAGCCGGTGAGCCAGTCGGGTCGTAAGGTGTGCGTTGGCCTTAGAGCAATTTACTTTTCTGAGAAACAGCAATTAATGAAGTAAAAATTTCCCTGAAACTTCCTAATTTACAGTTCAAGCTCTTTCCCTACATTATGCATGCTTAGCTTTTAAAGGTCATTGTGTTTAGGAACCGAAAATCAATTTATCTAAAGAGACTGCCATTCTTAGAAAAGTAAATTAATGGTGCAAATTTCTCCTAGCTCATCTTTGCTTGTGATTCTTTTTACATGACAGCCTCAACATTGTGTAGTTCCATTTCCAAGAAATCTGCTTTCAGTTTTTAAGGAAATAAGGCAGCAGTTTTAAGGGTTCATGAGAAAGTATCAGCATTGGCCTTTCTACTTTTTAAATTGGATGTCTTTATATCAATTCTGTCCTTCATTTTCTCTCTCCTTTATTACTTTCTCATTTCCACTTCTCTCCCTTCTGCTTGCTTCCCTCTCTCTCTCTCTCTCTCTCTATCTCTCTCTCTCTATTTCTCTCTCTCCCTCTCTTCCTTTTCTCTCTCCTGTCTTGCTTTGCTTACAAGTACTGTATATGCCAATATTTTTGCGTCCAGATATTTTTGCGATTTGGAACTAGTTGGGGAAATTCACGAGAGCAAAATTTCTCGATTTTGGTGATGATTTCATTACTATAAACAGCCTAGTAGTTAAGTGGTAATTTTCGCGATGACTGACTTGCGAAATTTGCGAAAATAAAGTCACCGTGAAAATAACCACTTATACAGTACCATACATTTTCTCCTTCTCTCTCTGCCCACTCTTTATCCTTGTTTCTCTTCTGGAAGCAACCATAAATAAAAACCTAATTGCTTCTTTGTATGATGTATCCAACGTAGAAGATGAAACCCAATGTGCTCAGGTGCATCCATACAGATGCAAGGTTACTTGGGAGTAATCAGATAACTGATTAAGAGTTCACCAGAAACTCGGCTCAAACGTTGCATTATGCTCTATCCAGAAGGCGTTGTAAAAAAAAATTCAGTCACGACTTGAAATATGAAGAGCCAAATGTGATGATCAAATCATTTTTTACGTTTTAAGTTGTAAAATGTAGATCTCTATAGATCATCCTTATAATTGTTAAACAATTTTTAAATGTTAAATATATTTTGAGCAACAATTTAATGAGATTATGGAGGAAAAGAGTCACACCTCAGAGAGAATTTTGAGCATCACATTTGCCGTTCCATATTTTAAGGTCATAAAGTTGTTTCCACATGTACATGCGTACAGTGTAGCTTATGAAGAACTTGATGAAACAGCCCAAAGGTAAATATAAAGTGCTCCCACAAAATATTATAAGTACGTTAAAACCAGAAGCTTTTGTGTGCAAGATACTTTTGCGATTAGGCAAAATTTGCGAAAGTAAAATACCCACAAAAGTGTATGTTTACATTTTTTTAAGGTATTGAATATTGAATGCTCGTACAATACTGTACACTGTACAAGAAAGGGGATGGTCGGCAATTCGCAAAAGTTTCATTCTGCTAAAATGGCCGTCCGCTCCAATTCGCAAAAGTTTCATATCGCGAATGATTCTAGTTTTACAGTAAATCAATTTCTTTGTTCAAAGCATACCTGTGATAGGATATCTGAGACAATCTCCAGCGGGACTTGACAGATATCCTGATCTTGCACACATGTTGTTAGGGTCAGTTCTATCATCGACTGCAAATGGGAAGAGAAAAAATATTCATTTATTCATTTCATATCTTTTATCCAAATGTACTCCACACCATGGATGACTGATTGGACTATAAAGTACAATAAAATGCTCATAAAATGCTCAGTTGGCAAAATATTTGAAGAGCACAGATGCATGTAGGTTTCAATACCCGCTAATTAGGTCCTAGACATGTTCTTATAATTTTTTCTAAAGTAACACTTTCCAATCATAACACACAAATGAATTAATTCAATGGCATTTTCACACAACAGTTGTCTAAAGATATAGTTATTCATGAGATCAAGACTTCACATAGATATATCCTTTCTTCATCATATACAAGCTTTGTAAAATTAATTCCAAAATCATGAAAGGATTTGACTATTAAAGTGGATGATTTTTTTGTATGTTAAAATAGTAATAAAATGAGTTATTAACTGGGTACAGTTTGGAGTATTATCATTTCGGTTTATACAGTATGACCTTTGAACATCTTCAGATTGTGATACGGAAGAGGTCACATTACCTTCCCAAACAAACACCGCTTCCTGGTTTCAAGAAGTATACCTCGTTTACACTGTGACTCAGGTCGCGGGTTCGACACAGCAATCGTGCTCGACACGGCAATTTTATGTCATGTAAACAGGATCAGTGTGATCAGCGACCAGGGTTCGACACGCCTTTTTTGCTCCGCCAAAATCGTAGGTTTCGATCCGGGAGGCGGGTTCGACACGGCAATTTTTATGTGTGTAAACAGAAAGCCGTGGTGAAGTCGATGACCTTGAGGTCAGATTTGGAATTTGGCCATACATCACAACACACATTAATGACGTTCCTTTACTTCCGGTCATGATCTGGGAGCCGTGTTGAACTCGCCTTTTTTGTTGCGTATAAACATGATCACAGGTTCACTCTTTGCAGTGTTGAACCCTTCCTGAGGATTCGGCGAGAGCCGAGTCACAATGTAAACGCAGTAGTAATGTCCAGGAGCTATCAACGTTAGGAAGTATATATTGCTCTATCATAATATTATTAATAACAAGGTAAGGTTCATACCGGTATGATATCTTCCCAAGGAATCTGATTCTACCAGTAATTGATGAATTTAAGGTCTAAGTTCAATCTCTAAAATACAATGAAAATTGGTCCCAATACTTTCAACCCTGCCTAAGATAAATCTCTTAATAGGGGCTGAAGAAATATCTTTGACTTTTGATAGGAAAAAATTGACTTTGAAGGGTTAAAAAGAACAAGAAGTGAATTAAAAAGACCTTTCACTTAGGCAATTATCCAACTTCGGCAAAGCTGACGGTATACATCACAGATAATCTTAATAATAATTCCTTATCTGTACATGTACATGTAAATTTGTCCATGCAAGTTCTCACCAAAAGACGACAATCCAAATTTCTCCATGTTTAGTGTTATTAAATTTCACAAACTCATATATTTATTTGTTATCACTTCAAACTTGTATCAATCTGTTTTGTTTCCATTTTTCCTGATTCTCTTAAAATTTACTATCTGTCCCAAAATGGATCTATTCATTTCAGCTCATTCTAAAATGAGTCATAAAGAATGAAGTCTCAGAAAAGACACATATACCTTGGTCAACTTTAAACCAAGGTGAATCTTTTATATTTTTAGTCACAAAAAGGGTGTGGTTCGGGGTTACTCACCGATATTTCTTGCATGAAAACCTCAGGCTTAGTTGTGTTACATATTAGTTTCTTGAATCTGTGAATAGCCCTTTTCCACAAGAGAGAGTGCAACCATTGGTCCCGTATGTAGACATTGCCGGCCTGTAAACCAAGGAAAACAACAAAAATGATTCAAATTCTGAACAAAGAGTGAAAGAAAGACCAGAAATATACATAATATGAAAAAAATGAGCTCCTAATATTGGATTCCATATCTTTGCTCATTTTTAAAAAAATAATTATATCAAATGTTCTGAATAGATATATTAACAATGGTAAGATTCTGTTTATAGCCCTGTCCATAAAGAGAGAGAGAGCAACTGCACATAAACTTTGCTGGACTGAACAAAAGGAAAAATAACAATAAATAAATCATACCACGACATAAAAGTCTCAGAAGTTCCGGAGGTAATAAAGATAAAGTATTTTTCTGTGTTTTTCTCTGTTAACAATTGTGAATCATATTGTCTTGATCTAGCTGATTGATTGAAAATTTCTTCTTTCTGTTCAAGACAACCACACCCGCACATTTTATACTGGTAATCCCAACCAAATATGGAAAATTAGATTCAGATCAATATTTGGTCATAAAGAAAACATGATTATGAGACATGAACAACATCCGAGGATAAAAGTTTTTTGCGGGTGTTTTTTTTTTTTTTTGTGGGGTTTTTTTTTAGATTCAAAATTATCACTCTCTCACATTTCCTTATCATGAGTAAGAGTTACTTATTACTCAGTTAACTGGTCACCTGAAACCACTTTGAATGAAAGTGTGCAAATACATGACTTACGAAGCAGATCTCATACACCTAAAAACACAAGAGAATATGTCATACCGCAAATTTTCAAGCAGGAAGGACCCATCAATATTTGATATTCAAAAAATTCAATTTATGGATTCAAACAATTCAAATAAACAGACCTGGTACTTCTCATCTAGTTTTATAGCAGACTATCAAACAATTTATTTTCTGATAACAGACTGCAAGTTGAACCAAATTCATTTTCACTCTAATTGTCACTGCTATGCAAATAGTCATTGTGCTGGAATGTATGATACATAAATTTAAACAAATAAGGAACTTGAAATAAAATTGAATGGAATATTAAGCAGTTATACAACCATAATGGCTGTATTTGCTCTTATCAAACACGGCATTGAATTGAACAGATAGAACAAATACAAATTTACGTACACTTTGCAAAATGATCGAAGATAGCAAAGAGATGGAATTTGGTCTCAACTTACAAATTCCTACTTCTCCCTCAGATTGCAAGCACATGTTTTGCATGTACATGTGGGACTGCTCACTTTGTTTATCCATTGGAATGAACAAAGTGCGTCAAAATAAACCCACACTGACGTCATAATATCAAAAACACTGGGCGATGGGGTACTACAGAGAGTTGACTATTTGCAATTACGACCGCATCTTCCCACATCTTATACAAAGCAAATATAAAGGCCTACTCAATGTCTTAATGTAAACAAAGTAATGAGTAAAGGAATTGCCGATACTTTATTGACCATACTCTGAATTTAGAGTCGGAAGGTTTCAGAAATTGTGCACCTTAAATTTAAATTTCTATGTGTTACAGGTGTACATGCGCATATTTATTTTCACAAATACACCCTTCGTTACGATATTTAAAATACCATGTTGTTATTGCGAACGTAAATCAAAATTTAGTATAATAACTTCAGTTTAACTTTAGTATATTGTACACATGTAATAATAAAAAGGGCATGAGTGTACATGTAACAATGATTTGTCATTAAATCTATCATTCTGTGATCAATAAAGAATAACTTTTTGTAACCAGTGGCAGCGGTGGGATACACAACATCATAGTCTGTGAAATGCTAGGGAATGTTTAAAATGTCTTTTAAAAATATAATGAACATGCACATGAACACTGTACTGGAAAATGTAGGTGTGCACAGCCAATTGTTAATTATTGAAAAGACAGCGAGAGGTCTGGATTTCAAATAACAAACAAGATACATGTACATGTACATTTAGGAACTGCATCAGCTTTTGCGTGTGAGAAAAACAATTTATACGCAAAAAAAAAATAGGACATGTTGACATTGTATGAAGCATTGAATTCTCCCCATGTTGAAACCAAGGAGTCAGATAATGCAATACATTCCACCAAGCTACATGTATGAAAATCATTGAAAGGCAGAGGAATAACAGCACCATTATGATCGATCATAGCCATCAAGAAACGCTTTTTAACAATTACATGACGAGAAGGTCTTCTCCAGTAAATCAGAGCAGAGAATAGACCCATCATTATAGCAGACTCCTATGGATTCCCCCTCAGGGAAACAGATTCATGAATTTGGATCAAGAATTGTACAAACACCCCTTTCTTCATGATTAGAGTGTTTGGTTAGGGTCAATGTTGACCCTAACTGTTTACTAGGCCACAGACGTCATACCAACTCAGTTGTAATCTATACTGGGGGAGTGTTCAATGTCCATTTTCAAATTTATACGCCAACATGAATAAATGATACAAAACGCAATTACAAAATGCTGAAATAAAGAGAAACAAGTTGTGTGTTCATTGTCCCCATTCCCGGTCGTAAATGTAAACGTCTTTCAAATCTTGATTCGGAAGAGAATTTAAACGCCGAAAAAGATGCGTTTTGAAACACGATCAGCTTTGATTTTTCAACCTTCAGCATCAACGATGCAACGATATGCGACACTGAACGCAATTACGTTTTCAAACGTCTTTAAATGTGAACTCGCAGTGGAAGTTTCCATTGCAAGTGAAAAAAGCGCAGATGTTTGTTTTTGAGAGCAGAAAATTTGAAGACGATCGAAGTATAATCAGCTTTAAATTTTTGACACTGAACGGTGCACCACTGAATGGTGCACCACTGATCGCATTTGTGTTCTCTGTTTTGTAATTGCGTTTTGTATCATGATTCCTGTTGGCGTTTAAAATTTGAAAATGGACATTGAACACAACCTAAGACATGAACGGGCAGCAGTATGGTAGTATGCACATGGCCATGTTGGATGTACGTCAACCCAGAAAGAGATGCGATGAGGCTTATAGCACGATAAGCGGAGGAGGCCAAGGAAAAAGATATGGCAAGCAATGTGACTTTATGCATTCCCATTGGCCTACAGATTCTGTAAATTTCTATCGCAGAGACTGTACATTTGTATGTAGCTCTCACAATATGACTTACAAATGATAGAGCATGTTTTTCAAACTGTAAAGTGTAATAGAATTTCTAGATGACGTAATGGTGGGTGTGGTTTGAATTGAATCAATTTTATCATACATCATCAAGTAAAATAAAATGATATTTTGGTAACATTACAGGGGGGAAATAGAATTAGTTTTTGAATGTATAACTGAAGACATCCATATTTTTGGTTACATTTGCTAAATTCAATCAAATTACAATGTACATTACCTTTCTGTATAAAGTATAAATGAAAATATTTATAAGAATTCGCAAAATGAAATTATACTGTACATGTTCATGTACATTGTATTACAGAATATGTTTTTGTGTTAGTGTTGTTGTTGTTTTGTTTGTTTGGTTTTTTCTCCATTTTTAGTTGTAATTATGTGACATTATACATTAGCTCTAAATTTCATATACATGTACATGTATATTCACCATATAGTACATTGTACATTTATCAAAATTTTCCCTTCCCTTTTTTCCCTTTTAGATGATACATTTTGTACAATTAAAATAATTTAGCATTACAAGTTGGGATATACAATGTATATCAGGCCTAACATTTTAATAGTATTAGTTACCTCTTGGGACATATAACTTTTAAAGATTAAAAAAAAACAGGACTGAAAGCATTGTCACTAATCAACATATTTTAATATATAATTTTATTTTTAATGATTCGATCTATGAACTTTTGGAAGAAAAAAAAAGGAAAATGTGAAAATCATCTTCAAATGAAAGTATGAAGAGGGTATGTCTCTGAAGAGATGAGACATCAATTGGCAGCTGACTACATGTAAATATACACCCTGTGTAGCCGGCTATATGACTCTTCACTAAGGTATGCAATGAACATCTTCACATCAGACTGATACAGCCAGACGTTCTACCATTCTAATTTCAAGTTCATTGTACAAGGACATGTACATGTAGGCCTACTCACTGGACAATTTTGATGACATAAAAGTTCTAGTTTCTAAAGCTGAGTCTTACCAATTTGAAGAGCAGTAGTTTTTGTTTTTATTTTGTTGGGTTTTTTTTTAAAGAAAATTCTTGTAGCATTCCATTAATTAAAACAAAAATATAAGTGTGAATTTTAGATGAGATTTTCACCTTTGAAAATACTGTTCTGTTGTACATGTATATTGCGCCTGAAATTCATTACCAGCTCTTGTGACCCAAAGATTTGTAGAAACAGGATTTCTAAATCAGTGTTGAAAAAATAGTAAATGTCAGGCCGATGAACATAATTGTATAAAGCACCGACATAAATGTTATCTAGTATCATTAAAATATCTAACATTTTAACCACCACAGTGTCAAATCTGACTCAAATTTGAGATGGAATGTTTTGGTTAAACTTTTACACAGAGTTGGTAAAATTATTAATAGTTTATCAATTGATTGGCAATAAGCATCTCTTTAACACAATACTTTACTCTAACTTTTTACCCAGTGATTTTGCACTCTGTTTTGAGAGTGGATGTTTATTTTAATGAATATATAGTATATACATTCATGTACATGTACAAGTAAGTAAATAAAGTTTTTATCGTGGTCAAGTTTAATAGTCTTTAGCATACACTTTTTCTGTTTACAAGTAAATTTGTGAGTATACAATGTAAAAAGTGTGTAGTGTACTCTAAGAATGCCTTATAATTAAAAACCACCTACACATACAGTTTCTGTACATGTAAAAAGCAAGCTATCAAAAAGAAAATACGGAACCAGATACTTTTACACGTACATTTTAATCGTCCATATCCGCATATATATCATGATGCTAACAACACGATCATTTCCAACAGGATCTTGAGAATCATGCCAGATAAATTTAATACCAAAAGTATGAAAATAACAAGGAAGGGACAAAAGCCCTTATCTGCAGAATATAAAGCATTTGCAAACTACATACATGTGTAATTTGATTTGTAAATGTCCATGAATCTACACACCATTCTACAACCAACAAGTGCTTATTTCCAACGGGATCTTCAGATTCATGCTAGAAATACTTCATATCGACTTTAAAATATATCAGCAAAGAAGGGGCAAAAGCCCTTACCAGCAGAATAAAAACTATTTGAAAACCACTTTTTTACATTTATTATAATGATTCATGTATCCGCAAGTCATTCTACTACTGCTCATTGATCATTTCCAACAAGATCTTCAAATTCATATTAGAAATACTTAATAACGAAGTTGAAATAACAAGGGACAAGAACAGAAAGGGACAATGAGCAGAATAAAATCATTTGTAAACTACATTCATTATAATAATTCATGTGTCCGCATGTCATTCTACTCATGCCAATTGATCATTTCCAACTGGAGCTTCAGATTCATGCCAGAACTACCTTACAAGTACATGTACTCCACACCGAAGTTAAGAAGAAAAAAAGGCGGGGAAAAATCCCCTATCTGCATAACAGCTGTGCCTGGAGTAGTATTCTGAGCACCATCATGTTAAGAATGTGAGGGATATCTACGTCAGTGTGCCTTGAGCGCCAATAGTGCTGGGAGAGCGATACGCTGCACATTATAATACTCGTCAGAGAAACTCAGAATCGATAAGAACATTTACGAGTCGCTCGTGCTAGCTCCCTACGTAGAATAGAAAAAGGTCTCTCACAATAACAAGAAATGCAGTTTGTAAAATTTATAAGCTTTATGTAGAACAGTACATTTAGATTAAGAAGTGGAGAAAGCATGAAGTAATAATCATGATTTATGGTTTAAAAAATGGAAAGGTATGGTTCTTGATCAATTCTGAAATTATCTCGGGCTAATTTGAAAGCATTTGGACAAGGTCACCATTCCCATCTGTCTGCAGATTAAATTTCGAGTAAAAAATATCCTGAACTCTCAATCATAGTAAAATCTTTGTTGAAGCTAAAATGATTAAATTTTAACACATAATCATTTAAAGGGGGAAAAAATCCAAGGACTAAATTGTCTGAAGTTCTGCCTGCAAGAAAAAAAAATTGACTGATATCTTCTTTAGATGTTGAACTACTTAATACATGTATATCTGTGATATTATGTACACATGTACTAAGAATGGGGGAAAGGGTTAACAATGAATTATCAATCTATTCTATAGCAAAGCTATATCTAATTTAATATTGTTTTTTAATTAAATTAACTTCCTACAACTATTTTTGGGGGGTAAAATGTCATTTATTTTATTTTTTTCCTCAGCTATTTTGGAGTGTGCCCATGCATAAACCTGAAGAACCTAATTAATACAAAGTTGAGACATTGCGAAGTCAAAATATTTTTGTGAAACCAGAATAAAAAAACGATCCGGATGAAGTAGAAAACACAGAATGCGCATACATGTTCTTAGATGCAGCCAAAGATAGACCTCTAAATGCATGACAAAATCTCCTTGGATAGAAAATAACAGCCATTTCTAAGAATCGAGCAAGCGCTTGATTTCTGCTTGTTATGGTTAAAGCTTGAGTGAACCTTGGCTTGTCGACCTAATAGTCTTCATCTTGTGAGCTGAAAAGCAACACACCCTGAAAGCATTCTGCATGTATGCTAATTGATTCCCAGAATAGGCATCTAATAAAACTAACTAGGCCAACTAGCGTGGCACTCAACAAATTAAAGGGGTGTGGTGAAAAAAATAATGATTATAGATCGAGATGCATGATTATCTCTTGTCAAGTGTAAAGCCACGTTTTAGGAAAGTGACATATTGCTTGGTAATACATGTATTAAGTGGTCAGGAACAAGATCAATTCAACGTTTTCATGAATTACAAACAATGTCCACATCAAACACGATTGGCATTTATTGAATTGACTGTCAATTTCATTTACTATTAAAGTGTCTGGATACAATTGCACAGTGTTATCAACCATTAATGAATATCATTTTATGGATGAGTGAAATGACAAGGGGACCGAATAATTCCTGTATTTGAAAATGATATGAATTTATCTTTCAACAACTTTCACATGCCGAGAGAAAATTGTAATGAAGGTAGTTCAATTCAATTAGCATAGAGTCGAAAAGTTCTATGGTACAAGACTCAATGAATATTTAAGGAAAATCTAGTTCTAGGATTAAACGATGCCGAAATGTCTACTATTAGTTAACACTATAAGCGCTTAGAAACACCAAGGTGGATGTATTAAGTGCTATATAAATGTAACTATTATTGTTATTACTATTATTATTAGTATTATCAAGAGACATACTTCCTACATCTTATCCTATTGGCAGATGTGCGCATTATTCATGTATGCCTAAGTATGTCAATTTCACAAGAGCATGGCTTGAAGATTTGACCTATTACATTCATAACTTGATCTCCTTGAAATTGAGAATGCAATTACATGTACCTGAAATTTACAATCTGTATTGAAGAGTTTAACTTTGCACAATTTGTGAACCTCTTCGGAAAGCACACATAATCAGTGATATTGATAATTAATGATGTGGACAATTTGTTGGGAGAAAAAAGTAACAATAAATTGCAAATTTGAAATGGCCATTCTGATTGGTCACAGTGAGACTGTTACACAAGAAGTCTGTGTAACATGGACTCTGATTGGTTTTTATTGATTTACTATTGATCTAAACTCTTTATCTTACAAGGCACTTACCTGCAGCAATACGGAGCCTGTGCTAAGGACAATTCTGAGACAAGCGTTCTGTCCCGCTTCCCACCGCGACAGAGCATGAATGTCGTGTATAATTCCATACGGGATAGGACATTCCATGAAACCTTGGGGCTGCAAATGAAAAAGATAGTTGACATGACAATAAGTTATACTGGATGATTAGATATCTTAATTTTCACATCATAGAAAATGTTCTTCTGAAAAATTTCAAAACCCATCTACTCTCAAGAAATGTCAGTTAGAAAATCATTACACAAGAAATTTGCTGCTTAAGCTGAATTTCATTTATATTAACTTTTTTATTTAACTTGTCTTTCAAAAAAAGTTTCATAATCTTATTCACAGCAAAAGTCTATCAAAAAATTACAATGGGTACAAGAAATGAAAAACACATACTACTGGAGCATTTTACCCGCTCTTCCCCTTCATGATCTCACTATTTCCCCCCCCCTCTCTCTCTCTCTCTCTCTCTCTCTCTCTCTCTATCTATCTTTCTTCTCTGACGAAGCACTTGTTCTTCTACATGCATTACCTGTGTACATCTTAATTGTGTTAGTTCTGTACTTTGGTAGTTGTATGCTGTTTATGTTCATTAAGCGCTTTGGGTAGTTTGTTGAAAAGACACTAAAACAATGTTTACTATTATCATTATGAATTTGATGACAACATACAATCACTTCATCATACAAGATATAATAAAAAATACAACACTTAAAATTTAGGCAGACAGCCAATCTCACGTACATGGTATTTTGAATGCTAATCAGGGAATTAACGAGTTTCCTGAATAGCTGTAATGTTCCCAGTATCACATACCACAAAAGCCATGCAGATTACACTATCAACATGTTATTTTCACATTCACTTTGTAATTGGACTGGTGCTAGACATATCAAAACATTTAATTCATTTATCCTGCTTTAAAGTTGTTCGTTTGTTTATGTACATTACATAGTGATTTATTTCATTTATTGACTTTTTTTTTCTTTTTTTCTTTTTATTTTTTTGTCCTTCAAGGTATGATAGTTGTTTACATTTATATTTTCACAAATCAAACAATTAAAAAATTTCTAATTGCAATAAATACTATATGTAACAAATAAACATTTACATGTACGTGTAAGAATGCATACAGAGGAAATAAAAAATCATAAGTTCATAGCATTTCAGTTCTATTTAATTTCAACAAAGAGGGGTTTAAAAGGTTGGATGAGAATAATACCTTTTATCATGAGCTGTAAGATTCCACACTCGTCAAAATCATCTTTCTAGAAGATTATGACTTCTCCCCTTTATCTTTAATAATTGATAAAAAGATAGCACAAGGACACAAGAGTCCATGTTCAAATTTGTAAATGACATCTCAATTATGGTTTGATTTTTTTGGGGTGTAATAACAGCATTGTTTATCAACCTTGCATACAGACATTAGGCAGCAATACTGCATACAATATTTCTCAAATTACCCATCATGCCTCGGGGCTTATTATGACTGGCCGAGCAAAGCCCAACAATCTTAATTACATGAGCACACAACTGAACGGCAAGTCTAGATGTAAATAGGACAGCGACTATACTTTCATCAATTAAGAGAACACATCTCTCCACCACCGTGCATGCAGCCTACGTACGTAAGAACCCGCATGCATAAAAGCTTCATACACCACCATAACTCTATAATATTCACCACATTCTGTATCTACGCCGGAGCTTCGTATGTGTGTGTGTGCGGGTAATATGTGTGTGGGTGTGTGTGTGTGTGTATGTGTGTGCAGTATCTCCAAACTCTGGCAGCGATGATCAGGGGCAACGAGAGAGTCTATTGTCAGCGCCAAGTGCGATTGTGACAGGCAGACTTGGCTTTTTCTCCTTCACCGTATCGACTCCACAACTGCTCGTCTTTCTTCAATATGCTAATGTGCTCTTTACATCCCGCCACAGCAATACAGGGCGAGCGTTCCAATATTGGGACATTGCTATCGATTCTTTGGGAGATTCGTAAGGATTTATGCAATTTTTACGATTAGGCTTTAGAGATGCGAGGAGCATATGTGTACATGTCGAGTCTGGTTCCTCTTCCGCTACCATGAGCTGCTGGCATTAATTACTAAACGTATCTTCCTCATTCCGAAGTGAAAACAAAAGAGTATCACACATCGATCAATAACAGGAAATTAACAAATTCTTACATAACTAATTAGTCATGGCTGACCTAATTATGATCTCATCATTAGTATTTTCTTGTCTAATTGTAAAATACACAAAGACATCCACAAGGGCATCTCCTATGCTCAATGCAATTTGAAAAAGTAAAATATCATGTTTGGAAAGTATGTCAGTCTAATTAACATGATTTGAAAACATTACATGTATATTTATGTGAATACCAAAAATGTAATAAACACAGTTTCTATTACATAGCCTGTACTATTCAATCTTGGTTTTAATAATAATGGATATATGGTTATCCCCCAAGTTTGGTTCCTGGTATAAATTTCTCTTCTAATTTCAAATTCAGAATTTAAACAATACTTCAGGGTCCAAGCAAAATAAACTTCTATTTATCATTATTGCCATTTATTCATACATACACTTGGTTACTTTTATCAAGTTCAATAAATCATATGCAAATTTGTGCAAGGCTTAGAAGAATTAGATGTACTGCCTATTTTTTAAAGGACTAAACATGCCCAATTAGCCATTAGAAATGTTGATGACTAAAAAAAAAATTCTTTTGCATTAGATCTTACATAAAAATATTGATCATTATATATCTAATATTCATATCATTAAATGTAAATTGCATACATGTAGCTAACAATAGCTTTTAGTGTGGCATATGTCCATATAACATGCAATGTCAATGTGAAAATCAGTGGCTTTATATATGTTGTAGTTTTAAACATATTGAAAAATGCATTGTATTTTGAAACATCCTGTTCTGTATCCTGTACATCTGATGAACCCATTAAAGTCATAGTCCAGATAAAGTACGAGTATGGGTGACAGTTGACTGTTGTAATCTTCCATGTTGTTTTACATAATTAATAGTTCCATGATTTAGAAATGCTGATGGCCGTTTGCATACCTCAAAATTTTATTAAATTTCAATACAAGGAACATTTAAATAATTTGACTACATGTAGCTTATGAACTTAAATCTTAAATTTAAAAAATGCATACCAATATTTACACAAACAAATTTGAAGACATGGAAAAATGACCACACCCCCCCCCCCCCATTAACCTGTACAGTAGGTTTACATTGTACAGTATGTTGAAATCAATTGAAATACATACATTTATACAACATTTATACAAAATGTATGTAGATGGCATCTTTGAGAAGTTTGGATAACAAATAAGCTTAAAAGAGTGTTAATTCAAACGTTAGGCCAAACCAAGCACCATTCATAAGATTTTTTTTTTTAATAATGTTCCCAAAATATCAGTCAATTTTGCATTAATACTTCTTCAGCTTCCGACAAACCAATCCTTCCCAGTTCATTTTTCTTTCCACCATTTGATCCACCTCCATTCCCCATTGTTGTTTCAAAATGCAGTTCATCCATGCGTATACCAATGAATACAGGCAAGCATATCAAAATTAATGAGGTTATCAATGTTTATTGTGTGTCATACCCCACTGAGGGCAACACTAATGGCTATCAATCAATTGATCAACAATTCTAAAGCAATCCTATAAAATTTGCCTTTGATACCATAACATTTTAGCCTGCTCCCCAACTATTTTTGACTAATGCCCACAGATTTTTCTCATCCCATCTACAAAGCCATATCATCTACCACCAGTTTGTCTCATTTGCTTTTGGTCCAAAATACCATTTTGCCTATTAACATTTTGTCAAATTCCCATTTCTTTTAATGTCCACATTGTCTAATATCCACTTGACCTAACAAGTAGTCGCTTCCTGTAACAAACTGGCAATAGACCAAATATTCATTTGGGAATTAGACAAAAATGCAATTAGGCAATATGGTTATTAATCAGATGAATTGACAAATTTTAGTTGTCATTAGACAAATAAGAATTAGACCAAGTATGTAAGAGACCAAGGGGAAGTTAGACCAAATTGTTAATAGACCAAATGACTTTAGTCCTTGTGGAATTCGGCAATCAGAAAATTAGACCAACTGCTGTTATACCAAGTTATAAACCAAACAAGGTATATAGGTACTTTAAATAAAGCAGGAAGTATGCCAGTAAGGACAGCACTTGTCAATTCCTGTTGTTTTGATGCAAGGGTCAGGTTACATTATTCCAGGGAACAAAATAATATTGTTCTACATAAAAATGTACCATCGTCATTACAGTAAGTGGCCATTCGTTTTTAGAAAATACAAAGCTAGCTCCAAACAGCTTGGTTAATCTATGTGAGCTACAAACATATTCTTTTTATGGATCTACTGGTTATGTATGTCCATAGTTATATGTATGTCCATGGTTATGTATGTACCCCCTCAATGTTTATTTTGAGATTTAACAAATATTTCATTCTGAACAACATTCAAAAGAAAAAGTAGTAATCAAAAGATAATTGTTCAAATTACAAGTAATTGTACACACAAATGTCTTGCACCAAGTTTTTTTTCTAAATTTAGATAATTAAATTAAAACTATCATCTGACCTGTTGAACCTAGCTGACCTTTGACCTCATCATCCTCATCAACATACATGTGGTATTACCCAAGGACCATTTGTACATGTACTAAGTTTGAACACAATTGATGCAGATTTAAAGAAATGAGCACAGGTTTAAAACATCTGAGAACATGAGAACGGTCCACCTTCATCAGGAACATCAACCATCATATTCCAAGCCTACAGATACCAAATACCCTAGACACTGACAACCCCGACACCTTCACAAAGCTAGCCCTACTTCCAAACCCTGATTTCTCTCAACCTGACTCAAACACCCTTACGACTATTTCCCTCCAATTTATTCTGAAAATACACACTATACGTGCTGCAATCAATCTACAGTAAAACAGTAACTTCAAGCCAGCTACTGGAGGATCTCCAATAACTAGTGGAGGAAGAACAAGAAGAAGAAGTAGAAACAGACTAACAGACCAACAGACTCAATATGACGGACCTGAGCGCTATATAAGAAGCCACCATTATTATTATTATTATTATTATATGCAAAGGGATTAGATCTCTACCAGAACTCCATTCAGGAGAGACAAAAATGGAGATTTAATGACGATATTGGTGTGATGATGGTCATGAATAATATAGATCACAATATGATAAATGTTGTTAAAATGTTGATGATAATGGTGGTTATCTACTGTAATAATGGTGGTGATGATTGTGATGATGATGATCATGATGATGATGGTGGTGGTGGTGATGATGATGATGATGATAATGATGAAGTTGAAGGTGTTTATAATGATAATGATGATGATATTGATGGCCAGTGGTGGGGTGATGTTGATGATCACAAATGATGGTGTTGGTGGTGATGTTGATTATTGTGATTGTAATGATGATGAGGATGAGTATGAAGATTAGGATAATGAGGATTATGATCATCATCATGATGATGATGATTATGATGATGATGATGATGATGATGATGATAATGATGAAGTTGAAGGTGTTTATGATTTTGGAGATGATGGTGGTGTAATGGTGATGACATTGGTGATGATGTCGATCATGAATATGATGGAGTTGGTTATGACGAAGATAGTGATGTAGTGGTGATGACAGTGGTCTTGATGACGGTGGTGAATAAATATCAGAGTTGGCAATGATAATAACGATTATGATGGTCATGGTGGTGGTGTGATTAATAAAAAATAATGAAATTAATAATTATGATGGTGATGATGACTTAATGACATTAATGATGATCAGGATGAGGATAATACTTAGATTGACATGCAAAATGGTACTGGTGATGTGATTAAGTTTTGTTACAAATATTGAAATAAAAATAAACCAAGTGCCTATTTTCTGACATTAAGTCTTAAATGTTGTTTCGTTTAAGCTTTAGCTTAATTCAGACATACACTCATTCTTTCAATATATCTTAAGCAAGATTGTAAATTTAACATAAACCATACCCATCTTTCATACTCACATTTCTAGAATATATTGTCGTATCTCCCAATACTAATTGATGCGTTTCCCATCTTCGCATGAATTTTAAATTTAAGATTTTGTTCACAACTGTATTGGCATGGTTTATTCGACATATCTGTATTCCACTTTCATGGATCAATTTGTATTTTAGTTCTCCACAATCGGGTCCATACGCTCCAGAGAAACCCATGTTTGAAAGTTTGATGTTATTTTTTTTTAACTCGAGTTTGAAGTGAAAAAAGACAACGACTCCAGTTGTCAAAGAAACTATCTAATCAGTCCACATCGTTGAATTTATAATCAAGTGTCCAGTCGTCAACATCTTAGGAATAATTCATTTGATTCGAATAACAATAACATGCGGAGCTCAAAACGATGTTCAATTTTGGGGAATGTGTGAGGAGCCAGAGCAATTTCGATCCTGTATGCACGCACCACCACGCAGAATTAGAAGCCGTGCAGTTCAGTGCAGTCGGAGAGCTACATGTAGCTAGCTGCGGATCGGAGAAGATCTTCAATGACGTACAATGTTAATTGTCGCAGCGAAAGACGCATCCAAAAAAGATCCACTTTTTCAAACCAACCATAAGGGTATTTCAATCATGTTTTACAACAAAAAGTCTACACAAATGAAACAAAAGCAATATTCCTTTCGAGTTCCAAAGACAGGGTAGATGTAATTATGATCAGGAAACTGTCAAAACAGGCGCAATTCCGCGTTATCCGGTTGGGATTCTCAACACGACGATCAAAACAATTGTGCACCAGCGCAGCTTCGAGTTTATCTATCAGCTGGCTGTTTGTGCATAAAAACGGGCGCGCGTGCGGGAAAAAGTATGCCTGTCCTTGGTGTCCTAATAGTGGTATACGGTAAGAGTGGTATATCTGGCTACCCTTCCGTTCCCTCCACTCTTCTCTAAAAAATTGATTGATTTGTTAACCTAACATAAATAACAATAAGTAATAATAGTTACAACTGTTACCCTTTTACAGTGCTTAATACATATATCCACCTTTGTGTTTGTAAGCGCTTATAGTTTGAACTAATTATTTTAATGACTCCGGGTCGACCATTAACACTATATACAGGACTTCTATTTATTATCCACATTATCATGACTACTTTTTTTTCTTCAGAAAAGGGTCCTTTAAAAAATGGTTATAATCACAATGACCTGTCAATGATGAATGCTGAGATGCAGCTCCCCGTCAGAAGTCCCTGACTCCTCTGCCGGGGACGGGGAAGTTGTCCTATAGCTTAGGGAGCAGCTCCGGGGGACCTGGAGGGGCCTATATTCTTGGGAGTAATTCTCCGGGTTTAAAAAAAATGTAATTCGGGGGACTTTCCCTCCAGGGGACTTTCATGCCCTCATGTCAGGGCCGGGTGTCAGGGCTGGGTATATCTCTAAGAATCCGGAGTATTAAATACTTGTATGGTTGACCCCCTGAATATCCTCTCTGATAATGATCTAAAACCAGTATATTATACAGGAACTCTTTTTGTTTTTAAGTATGTTTTTATTTCTTCCAAACAATACAACATAACAACCAATAAACGTACATTGTATTCATACTTCAGAGATAATTGTTCATAAAACAAATCATAATATCAATTATATCACTGTGCATTTTATAATACAGCAATGTAAAACAAAACTTATATACCGTTAAGGCACATTAAACATTAAATGAAAAAAAAAACGATGGAATGATTTGATTTGATTTGATTTGATTCGTCAAGTGTACGAGATAATAGAAGGAACACCGACAAGGATAGCCCATGAAAGCCGAAAAGGCTTATTTACAATGGGGTCCTTTCTAACATGAAAATAACATATGATAACAAAAATATACTAACTAAATGAATACGTACATAACAACAAATAATAATATAAAAACATGAACAAATAGACCAACAAAAATTTTGCTAAATCTATAGCAAACCATTAATAACTGTGATATTAATATATTCAAAGCAAAATATACTTTAACATAATATTGTTCTCTATAAAACAATGATTGATTGTGACTAAGCTGTTATCTGCATTTTGTGCTAATGATGCTTTTGAATAGTTTCCTGTTTTAGGTGTTGCTTTAATGCACTCTTGAAATTATAAAAATAATATTCTTAATATAGCTTTAACATGATTTGGAAGAGAATTCCAGCATTGGATACCATTGAAATAACAAGTGTTTCCTATTATCCTTCACGTTTTGGTAAAACAAAATTAAAATGACTATTCCTAGTTACGTGTTCATGGATATTTGAGACACGAGTGAAATTATTAGTTATATAATGATCTAAAGTATCTGAGTATCTGAGTATAATATTTTATGCACATGGTGCAACACTAGTTGTTTAGACCTTTGATCTAACATGGAGTATAATTAAACCTGCTTCTCCAAGTTCATTTCTACCGACATGTGTTCTTGGGCCTAAAACGTTAATGAAACTTACAACCTTATTCTGGATTATTCTTAGTTTTTTTCTTATTTCAGACTACTGAACCAAGCTGCATTGGCATAGTCAAAAAGGTATTGTATTAAAGCAAAACATAGAATTCGTCTTGATTTCGTATTCGTACAAGCTTGGTATATCTATATACAAATTTTAAACGAGAATTAGACTTGTTAGCAATTGAGTTCACTAATCCTGTCCATGATAAATCACTTGTTAAATCTATTCCTAAGTATTTTACTGAGTCTTTTCTTACAATCACTTGATTATTATATAGGTTACCTTGAAATTATGTGCATGTTTCAACTTTCCCTTTGAACAAAAAAAAAAATGCTTTCTGTTTTCCCAACATGTAAACTAAGTTTATTGTCAGTCATCCCCTCAATGCAATTTGCAAGTTCTGCACTAAGCTTTTCTCCAATCGTCTTAGAGTTAGTGTCTGAGTACAGTAAAACGCTATCGTCAGCATATAAAAGTAATATAAAACCGTTAACACAGGAACACATTATCATTAATATAACACATAAAAAGGATAGGGCCTAAAATGCTTCCCTGTGGAACTCCGCATTTAGGGAATCAAATAATACCTTCTGCATAGTTACCACTTGATTGCGAATAGTTAAATAAGATTTAAACCATTTTACACATGAAGAATCCAAACCCATGACCTCTAATTTATTTAAAAGTATGCTATGATTTACAGTATCAAAGGCTGTTTGTAAGTCCAGAAGAACCATTCCAACAAAGCGCCCTTGAGAAACTTGATTCCTAATAAAATCCGACAAATGTATTAAACAAGTTTCAGTGGAGTATCCGTTACGAAAACCGGATTGAAATTCATAAATTAAGTTTTTTTCTTAAAAGTATTTTTCTATTTGAGCGTGAACAGATCT
The DNA here is from genome assembly GCA_940671915.1 of Paracentrotus lividus. Lineage (NCBI taxonomy): Eukaryota > Metazoa > Echinodermata > Echinoidea > Camarodonta > Echinidae > Paracentrotus > Paracentrotus lividus. The sequence goes on along the minus strand of CALNVZ010003014.1, from coordinate 3,744,777 downwards.
TTCCAAAATCTTTCAAACTACACTTAAAACGCTGATAGGCCTATAGTTGCCAACATCAGTTTTGTCTTTCTTTTTATGGAGAGGAGTAACCTTTGCAATTTTCATATCGTCGGGAAAAGTAGAGGACATAAGAGATAAATTTATAATATAATTGAATGGTTCATACAGAATTCTAGCCCCATCCTTTAAAAATCTTGCTGGTATCATATCCAGCCCAGTACTTTTAGAAACTTTCAATTTCTTCAATTCATCCAAAACAAACTTTGCTGTTACGCGGGGAAAATGAAAACTATCTTTCGATTCCTTTCTCGTCATAAAATTTTTGAAATGTGTCACTGTCGGTATGATATTTGTCGGATTTTATTGGTAATTTACAAACTAACTTGTCCGCTATAGTGGTAAAATAATTATTAAACTCATTTGCAATCTTAGTTTTATCATGACTTAATTCTCCCTGTACATTAATGACTGTCTCTTGGGTAGTTTTTCCTTTTCCTTGTAGACCTAAACTCTTCAAAATTTTCCATAATTTCCTCGAGTCATGTTTGTTTTCTTCAATTTGATCTTGAAAATATTCAGCTTTAGCAGTTTGTACCTTCCTTTGTACTAGATTCCTCAGAACTTTGTATTTTCTTTGGAGATCCAAATTGCTATTATCCTTTTCATATTCCTGTAGGCTACATTTCTTTCTTTAATTAACATGATAATTTCATTATTCATCCATTTTTCAGTTCTTTGCTTGATCCTTACATCTTTCAAAGGTGCACACATACTATTGATAAAAATGTAGTCTTAAAATTCTCCCATGCCATATTTACATCGTTACATTCTGTTATTTTAGACCAGTCGGCTCGGCTCGAGATAAATTTACATCGTTACATTCTGTTATTTTAGACCAGTCGGCTCGAGATAACTTTAAGTTAAGTTGAAATCATCTACATTATAACTATGTCAAAATGTCTGTGTAAAAAAAAAATGGTACAGTCGGGGAAAAAAATATTTAGGTGTGAAATATTTTTAAATAATGTGTGTATGTGGTACCAAAATAAAGCCAAATAATTTTCCTTGCTGATGCGCTTTGTTCTGTATAGTTTGCTTTTGTAAAACAAAAGTTATGCTAAATTTTGTGCGACGAGGAACAAATCGAAATTGAGCACTTCATGGCCATTATGCGAAACCTGTACACAAAGGCATGGGACGGCGTGCGAAAAATTGATTTTTCTTGATTATAGAAAACTAGTCATATTTCAAAGATTACAACACCAAATGTGATGAAAAAAATTGTAGGAGAAAGCCTGATCTTCCTGCTTTTTGGAAATACCAAACAATAGCAGCCTGTGATTAATCTTCATACTATAAAAAAATGTTTTCCACTTGTACCATTTTATTTGACACAGACTGCATGTATCTAAAAAGTTCTCCGCTCTTTTCATTCCCTTAAGAACTCTGAACTCACAGAGAAACCCGTCAGAGATCCTAAGGAAAAGACCCACCCCTCCCCTCTAGAAATGACCCTAAACCCCCCACCCCCCCCCCCCACCCCGGCAGGAATTCCACTTTTCTGGGCAGGGACACTAATCAGTTTACCACCAAAAAAACAACCACAACAACAAACAAACTACAGGATGATAACCTGTCAATCACCCCTCGCTCTCCCTCATGAAGATGTTTAAAATTTTAAATGTTCCCATTTCTTAAGGTGAAGAGAAATTGTGTTTCTCTCTAGAGCCAAACGTTTTTCCTCCCATTCTTCTTCATACTTTTAATTTCATTGATGGTAATAGGTGAACCCCGTTCTCTTCCTCTAAAAATAAAGTATTTACCAAGATTAAAAAGCGATTTACTAATTTTTCTTTACCTTGATTCTCTAAATTTATACCAAACAGTATGTCTTCTTATTTAAGGGAATAAGGTTTAAAATATCATTACTGTTATTCCAAATAAATCTAGCGTTTTGGCATTCAAAAAATATGTGGCGGTAGGTTTCCTCTTCCTCTTTACAGTAAGCACATAAGGTATTTTGAACAAAACCGAAACGAAATAAATGATGATTTGTATAAATGATGTATCAGCTTAAATTGAAACTCTCTTAGTCTACTATTTAGTGTACATTTTCTCGGTCTTCTGAAAATATTTTCCGTGTCTTTATAAGTGAAATTAAACTTTTCTTTCATTTCATCAAAATTTTCCGGTGTTAAAGAGTGTTTTTTAATCAAAGATGCATAAACTCTTTTTGAAACATAATCATTTATCGCAACGACAACTAGGTCGCCGTTTTCAAAGTAATACAAGAGAAGGAATTTCATTTTTTTTTTTTTTTTTTTTTTTGTACTCATGTCACAATTCTATCCTAGAAACTATACAATGACTTATGCATACACAAATAGTTTCGCTTTAAACAGTCTTTAAAGTGGAATATTAAAGAAGAGGCCAATCTTGTTGAATTCAATTGCATCAAGTTTAGTACATGAGAAACAGAACACCGTTTAGTTGATCCCTTTAGCATATTGCGTTCACGAGAAATGTCGCTTTGAACATTGTATAATATACATTCGGGTTCAATTGGAAGATCCGTGGATATTTTAAGGGCAATTTGATGACGTCACAAGTGTGAGGAGCAAACCCGGAAGAAATGCATGAATCATATCTATTACTATCTAATGCATTATAGAAAGATAAAACAATCGAGACAGAACAATAAATACTATTAGGAATAAAGAGAAATCAATGAATAAGAAAATAGAAACAACAAATAATTATGTTTAGGAAATAGAGAAACAATAAATGACATAAGGAAAAACAAGGAAAAACAATGAATAACACAAGGAAAGAAAGAAAAACAATGAATAACATAAGGAAAGTGAGAAAAAAAATGGATAACATAAGGAAAGTGAGAAAAACAATGAATAACATAACGAAAGTATTAAAACAAAACAAAACAATGAGTAACATAAGGAAAGTGAGAAAGACAATGAATAACATAAGGAAAGATAGAAAAACAATTAATAACATAAGGAAAGAGAGAAAAACAATGAATAACATAAGGAAAGCGAGAAAAACAATGAATAACATAAAGAAAGTGAGAAAAACAATGGATAACATAAGGAAAGTGAGAAAAACAATGAAATAACATAAGAAAGTAAAAAAAAAAAATGAGTAAAAGAAAGTAGAAAAACATGAAAATGTGGGAAAGAGAGAAAACAATGATAACATTAAGGAAAGCAGGGAAAAACAATGAATAATAACATAAAGAAAGTTGAGGAAAAACAATGGATAACATAAGGAAAAGTGAAGAAACAATGAATAAATATGGAAAGTAAAACAAAAAAAAAAAACAATAGAGGCGGGTAACATATAAGGAAAGTGAATAAACAATGGATAACATAAGGAAATTGAGAGAAAAACAATGAATAACATAAAGAAAGAGAGAAATACAATAAATAACATAAGGAAAGCAAAAATATCAACACCATGGGTATGGAAGGAGATACAACGGATTAAATCAAGAAATAGGGAAACAATAAATAACATAAGGAAATTGAGGAAAACAATGAAATAAGGAAAGGGATAAAAAGTAATGCATTACAATACACGTATAAGACTTGTATACATAGTGCAGCATTCAAGCTGTGCAACTTTCCCTCACACTTATGACGTCATCAAGAACCGCTCCAAATTTTTCAGGGAGGGGACAGATAACGTCCTCTATCTCCACTTCAGGTTGTCCGTTTTTCACGAAATAAAAAGCAAGTTATTCTACACACCCCACTGATTCGTTTCGTATATGATAATAAGTCTTTATCTCACATGACAGAAGAAAAGAATGGAAAAGCAAGATAGAGATAATAAGATAATATGGCTCCATCATAATTTATCTTTCTGAATTACTTACGAAATATCGACCTGCTAGAACCCTACGGTCATCACAAAAGAATATATATATTGTTCCCTAAGGCTTGTTAAAACAAACAATTATGGTAAACGGAGTTTTGAATTTGCTGCCCCAGAATTGTGGAATAACATTCCAGAAAATGTAAGGAATGCTGAAACGGTTGGAAGATTCAAATCTTATCTGAAGACTTATCTTTTTAATTGTTAAACATGGTTTTTGATCCTTTCTGCTTTTTCTCTCTCTGTCTCTTTCTCTTTTCTCATGAAAGCGCATCGAGACCTTTTTCAAAGGTATAATGCGCTATATAAGAATTGCTGTATTAGTATTTATTATTATGATAATGGATTTTTATCTTTATTTTAAAGAGTCCTGAAACAGACGAAACCAGATGAGAAGGCGAGATCCGAGGAAGGCTCGAGAGAGAGGGCTATACATGTAGTTTTCCGGGGACCTAGACTGTCCATCTTTATTATTAGTTATTCAAATTTGTTATTTTAAAAAATATATATAATGTTTAAGGGTTTTCCGAGGAAGGCTCGAGAGAGAGGGCTATAGTTTTCCGGGGACCTGGACTGTCTATCTTTCTTATTAGTTATTCAAATTTGTTATTTAAAAAAATATATAATATTTAAGGGTTTTCCGAGGAAGGCTCGAGAGAGAGGGTTATAGTTTTCCGGGGACCTGGACTGTCCATCTTTCTTATTAGTTATTCAAATTTGTTATTTAAAAAAAATATATATTTAAGTGTTTTCTCTTTGTTCTTTCTGTTCTCTCCTTGGAGTCTCATGGAATATAGCAAAGGATTTGATTCTCCTCCAAGGATGCCCTATAACGGTTCTGATGCTTGTAGACCTATTCATCTTCATGAGATGGCGGTATACAGTCTGTGTCAAATAAAATGGTACAAGTGGAAAACATTTTTTTATAGCATGAAGATTAATCACTTCCCGCTATTGTTTGGTATTTTCAAAAGCAGGAAGATCAGGCTTTCACCTGCAATTTTTTAATCACATTTGGTGTTGTAATGTTTGAAATATGACTAGTTTTCTACAATCACGAAAAATCCATTTTTCGCACGCCGTCCCATTTCTTTGTGTATAGGTTTCGCATAATGGCCATGAAGTGCTCAATTTCGATTTGTTCCTCGTCGCACAAAATTTAGCATAACTTTTGTTTTACGAAAGCAAATTATACAGAACAAAGCGCATCAGCAAGGAAAATTATTTGGCTTTATTATGGTACCACGTACACACATTATTTGAAAATATTTCACACCTAAATATTTTTTTTCCGACTGTAGGCTATTTTTTTTTTGACACAGACTGTATATTTTGACACACGACTGTTATAGTTTTGTTATAGCTGCTCAACATCATTCAATCAATGGAAAAACCATACTTAAAGTTAATATTAGTACGTTGACAACAATAATTCACAGCTAGATGAAAATTTGGTGCATGACAGACAAGTTTGTTTTTTTGCTGATTATTTTGTTTGTCTGCTGACAACACGCACACACACTCATTCGGAATTTATTAATACACGTCTGGGTATTTTCCGTCAATGGACAAATTTGTTGATTTTGTTTATATTGCTTTTATAAATCTAGGGTATTATAACTTTTTAGCGGGAATATGTATTATTCTTATTTTAAAGCTTATTGAACATGCATGGAGGTAGTTTGTCAGTCAGAATTACACACATCAATTTTTTTTAATGACTTTTACTACCGGCAAAAAAAAAAAACAAATAACAAATAACAAAAAACATACACTTGTTCCAATTTTCGATTTTTTTTTTCTTTTCAAATTTCAAGTTTCGATTTTAAAATAGTACAACAAACATGAATATAATCAAAACATTTATATAATTGTACCAAAAACTTAGTGTAGAGAATGAATACTGCTTTCCATTTTTGTAAAGGAGACCCGTCATTGAGCGCCCCACCCTCCCCCCCCCCCACATAAATGTGGGGATAATCAGATACGCATGCTGGTACCTCGTTAGTTGAATCGAACTGAGTCGCCAAGCTCCGGTTTATTAATCAATGAATTATAGAGCAGTTAATGGGCCTTATACACATTCTCTTGTAGCTACACATTCATGTGTGACGACCACTATACTGATCATAACGGTGGGGTTACTACTGTTTGTAACAACTGTTACAACTGAAAAGTAGGGGTACATCATTACAAAAACATCACGGTCAACTATACCTCACCACCGCCCCCCCCCCCTCCCCCACTTCCACTGCCAGGCCCTGCACTGATATGAACGCAATACTTACAGTAATAACTAAAGGAAAAATAAAATCAGGTCCAATCTAGTGGGGCTTCACCACACATAAAAATGCCAAACAGTTTACCCGCCGCCCCCCCTCCAAAAAAAACAAAAAAAAAAAACAAAAAAACAAAACAAACAAAACAACACAAAACAAACAAACAAACAACAACAAACAAAGCGAAACAAACAAAACAAAACAAAAAAAAACAAACAAACACTACAAACAACACATGCAAAAAACACTATGCAGGCCTATGAATTATCGAAAGAATTCAGTTTAAATGGATACAGATGTATGCACCTCATCAGCTAAACAGGCAACGGAAAACCAGAAAAAAACAAGTATAGTCCAATCACACATATTTATTTAGCTGCTTTGTGATGGTCTGTTCTTTTTGGGGAAGGGGATGAACCTGTCGCACTACACCCCCCCCACCAACCACCACCATTCTGAGACCTCCAACCACCACCACCATCTTGACCACCAACACCACCTACAACCTGCGAAAACAATTATTCTCTTGCTTCTTCTTCCTTTCTTTCGTTAGGTTTTAATTGCAATCAGTCAATCAAATTTAAATTTTGTCGTTCGCCTCGGCGACACCCGCAAAATCAACCGAAGTAAGCCAAAAAGCGAGCACAAAGTGAATTAAATTAATTCTTTCTAATGATAAATTCCACCACTCTCTGCCAAATTCCGAAGTTCTTTAGAGGCCTAAAGAAAAAGAAAGAGAGACTGAAACGAATTGATGCGGCGAAAGGAAAATTCGGAATAGGCGTCGGCACTCCTGGCGTAAGTGTGCAGAAGTAAAAAAAACAGATTGGTGTAGCCCTCGGTACCTGCGATCTGGTTAAGTAAGTTTATTTTGTTACTTGGTTATGGCAAGTGTATTGTATTACCGGACGCCTTTATTTTACTCGCTTTTAAAAAGGACAGTTGAGGCAAATGAAAATTAAGAAAGAAATTCGCCAACTTAGTTACTTCCAAAATATTGTCAAATTACTAAATCGTTATTTTAAATTCTTTGATATATCCAACAGTTTTCTTGTATCGCGCTTGTCCGGCAAATCCCCTCTACGTAAAAACAATTATTTTGCGCCCCTACAAATTGCATATTTAAATCCGACGCGCCCTCCCTATGGGGATGACAACATATAATTGCGGTTATTTTAAATTGTTTCGATCAATCCATATTTTATGCTCTTGACTAACGAGACTGCATTGGATTTATTTGGGTTTTTGTTTGATAAAAACATAGAGAGTTAAGTGCCCAAAATTCGACCACTGAAGCTTTTGCAGCTCCAGTTTGAAAATGAAAAAACATATCATCTTTCATTTCAACAAAGCGATATTAGAAAGCATATTATAAATTAAAATAATGTTTAAAAAATTAAAAATAAAACTATTATGATAGAAAATCAGAAGTTTTTAAAACCCTACCCGTTGCCTGAGATAACATAACCGTTGCCATAAATTTCGGAGCCAGGCTGAAAAGTCAATTACGCAACTGCGCGCCGCTGAAATTGGCTCACCTCGCAGCACCGGTTAGCACATCGCGCTCTGCCGACAGAAACCGGGGCCGCCGCGGCATGATTATACCCGTCGGAAACTAGAAGGCTAGAGAAAGAATCTTGCAATCACATGGATTGCAGTTTTGTAACTCTAGTACTGTAGAGGTCACTTCCCGCGGGTTTCTTTTTCAGTAGGAATAGTTGACGATCGGTGCTAGAACGGGGCAAAAACGATCATCTGCGTCATCAAACCTCAAATTTTCAAGTTTAAAACGCATTTTTTCCCCGATCGCGTTTTTCTTAAGCGTTGCCAATAGCGCGCGGGCTTGCAACTTGGAGCAAAATATGAATTTTAGAGCAAATAAAGGTATTTAGTATGATTTTTTTGTGATCTTTTTTTTTGTGTGTTCAGATGACGAATGTTGTTGCTTGTGAATGAGTTGATTGGAGTGTGTTTTGAGTGTGTTTGGGCTTCATATTTTCCATATTTTGTCTGAAACTGGTCGAATTCTCGGCAAGTCGAATTTCGGGCACTTTACTTATCCTTTATTGTCTTAATCTTTGTCTTTTGTTTGATCAAGCCTTAAGAAAGATAATTGTTTCAATTAAACTTACAACTTTGGATAAGTGTTATCGACGTCCCTGTTCTCTATCTATCACCTTGCGCTTGCGCGACTCGTCAATGATTGGAAAAACCGGCTGCCGGCATGGCGCAAATTGAAACGCTGCACGGCACTAGAAAATCAGACCACGGCCACCATAACCGCACGCACATTCGGACGAGCGTCGGCGAGCGAGAGGGTTGAAAAATTCGCAAACCACAGGCTCATTGTTTCATCAAAAAATGATCCTCTATATCATTGTTAATGTAAGGTATGCAATTGTGAAAATTTAAACCATTTTCTATCAAAAAGAGATAAATAAGGTTACAAACTTAAATTTTTCCTCAATTTTTAGCAATTCTTGTTCCATGTTTGGTGTGTGGGAATTTACCTGCGCCGACCTATCGCGCACAAAATTGCTTTAGTGCGCAGTAATATGTGCGTCCGGAATTATAATAGTGTCCGGTAATACAATGCGTCACTATACTTGGTATGGTGTCCCTCCGGAATACTCCAAGAAGAGTTTTAACTGGAGAGCGTGGTCTAGTTTGTGTGACTCATTGGGTCCTTAATGAAGGCATTTTTTTAAGGTTGACGTTGATGGCTGGTCTAACATTAACAACATTACAGTTTCCGGTTGAAGTCATGATGATGAAGACCATTCGGCATTCCACCCGTAGAAATTTTTACTCCATAATTAAATTAATTTATGCACGACGCTCGAATGATCCCGTTAGCATATGAAAAACTCTACCATTGTGTCTTCCAATGAACAATAGTCACAATAAAATTTAGATTCGTCATTTTTTTTGTTGGTAATTCCTCATTTCTTTATACGTTTTCAAATGTTGGTCGAAGTCCACTTACACTTATGCATGGTCAATTCATAAGTCCGACAGTGGATTCGTTGAAGTTCCTTTTTATATTTCTCTTCTTTATTCTAAAAAGTATTCAAGAGTGGCTTTGCCGTACACGTTTTGTGAAGTCGAGTCATCGCAACCAGGAGGCGGAGCTTCACGCGATAGCTAATCAGAGCACCCAACAATGAAAATGCATTGTCCTCTAGCTCTGTACGTACGAGCTTGTAGACATTTCTTTGTGGTTGCGCGTATGTCTGTGCATATGTACATTTTCCTTTGTTATGCATACTGGAAGCCCCCCAGTTAGCTAACTTGCATAAAAACAGCACCTAAACTGAATTCGTCTGTAGATCTAGATCTGGGCCCCGTAACACAAAGGTTTGCGATCAATTGCAAATTTGGAAGAACTACTGTGATTGGTTGCTGGTCAGTCTTTCGAGCAAAAAGCCTGTGAAACAACGATTTTGATTGGCTACTGCCATTTTGCGATTGATTGCAAACCTTTGTGTTACGGAGCCCTAGTCTATTTCGAATTTACCATTGCATGCATAAGTGTCAGTGATTTTGAATTGACCATGCACAAGTGTAAGTGTAAGCCCATTGATTGCAGACATCCACCTGATTTATTTTTTATATTTTAGACCCTTTTAGTATACATATTAGACTTCTAAGTCCATTTTTAAAACTGAAATAATCAATCAAATGTACTGCATTTTCACCTTTTGAAGCATATCTGACATCAGGAACCTTACATTTTATTGCTTTTTAGTATGACCTGTACTGATACAGTGTCAATTTCAAATTGAATGTTGTGATGCTGTTGCTTCTTCCTGGCATCAAGTATTAAATCTTGAGCTAGAATTCAAAATTTGTAAAAACTTCCCATATCGTCTGTTGGGAGCCATAAGGGCGTTATTGCATCTTATAGATGTTCCGTTGAGAGCCAAAAGGGCGCTATTACTGTACAAAGTCAATGGTAATAGCGCCCTTCTGGCTCCAAACGGAACATCCTTGATCTGCAATAGCGCCCTTCTGGCTCCAAGCCGACGATATTATCTATGGTATTCTTTGTACATAATAAATGGGGTTACCAATAAATTCATATGTCTTTTTAGTCCTGAAGATATTAAGTCCTCTATGTCCTTTATGTTTTAATTTGATCAAGTTTCATTTATACTATATTTCATCATTTAAGATTTATCTTTCCCCACCAATTTGATACCCATCCAAGATATCAAACCTGCTTCACTAGTGAAGTTGGAAACAACCAGCTCACCCATTCCACCTGTCAGTGTGCCCTCTCAAAGTGCTGCTTCAGTTCCTCCACCATCAACAGGTATCAAGCAGGAAGATGGCTCAGCTCCAGTACTCATTCCAAAGGTTTGTTCAACTTCATTATAACTGGTGATATACATGTTAAGCGTTTATTTCCCAAACGGGCTAAATCCACTTTTGTAACTTCTGAGTAAAAGATATTTTTTTGCCAAATTTTGTATCAGTGTCTCCGGAAATGTGATACTAAAATGTGGGTTTTTTGAAAAATATAATTGCTTTCAAAGTTTAGGCCTAAATTTTTGCTCAAAGACAGGTACCAACCTGAACAATGGTTGGGTATCCACATCTCAAATTTTCATCAAAGTGGATTTGTACCCTTTTGGAAGTAAGCTCTGCGTAAATATAAAGATATTATGGTTTTAAAACTTGCTATCTAAAGAAGCTGTAGGTTTTTTAGTTAACTGTACTCTTGGAGCACAAAAAATACATTTATTGCAAGAATACACAGGTAGGAGTCTCATCAGTTATGGCAGTTCTCTTTAAATTCACCCATTTCTTCACATCCTAAAAAATTGGTATTATATTGATGTTCATATCTATATCTCATGATTCAGGACTAATAAACAATTTTCTAAGAGGACTGTTGCCTGAAAGTTGACCAAAACTAATCACAACCACTGTTACAATTGAAGAACGCTGCTTTATAATTTCTTGTGAAGAGAAAAAATTTGTTATGTTTTAATTATATGTATAACTGCCTTAAAGTTTTATATACTTGCATATTAGAAATTTTAAAGCTCCTTTATTATATATCATGGCTGCAAAAAAGCTTGATATGCCTTTTTTATTGTTTAAAACCTTAAACTATTATTTCACAATTAAAGATATCCTTGTATGGTGTTCTTGTACTTATGCAGCTCATGAGATCAGTTGAGGCTGTTATACATACACCACATAGCAAATCTGCATTTGTACATTTTCCTTCTAGGCCACAGAAGTTATTAGTGGTATAGACTCAAGTACAATGCACATTAAGTTATGTCAATGATATAATCATTATGGCTTGTATTTAGAAGTGTGGATTAGAAATAAAAATGAGTTCAGGTTTAATAGAACTGTATTGAAATTGTGGGGTCCTGTTGTCTGATTAAGTCAGAACTTGGGTTTAGATCGCAGTGTTGAAGAGCAAAAAAAAAAGTTGTGTTTGACTTTAAAAGCACCTGTCTCTGAGTCAAATTGTTATTTGTCCATGTTTTGTGTAACATGTCGAGTGCCGCATCTTCTCCATTTACTTGTATCTTGTTTGTTTTTATTTACTTCAGAATCCTATGCAAACAGGCAACCAAACTGTAACAGACGTGAAAGAATCTCGGAAGAGAAAGAGAGAAGAGTAAGTCGTTTAGAAATAAGTAGAAATAAGCAGAGTGAAACCCTTTTTGCCCATTGATCACAAGGACAGGATGCCTCTTGTATTGAATGTAGCTGGAAGTTATATAGGTTTAAGATTTTATAATTCAGCAGTCATCGTGTTTAAAGTACATATTTTTGTAGAAAATAAGAGTGTACGGATCATCAAGATTTTATTGACAACTTATGAATTGATGATCCTTAAAAAAAAAGACAACAACAACAATAACAAAACTGCAATTGGGGGAATCAAGTACAAATGAATATAAAATGAGTGTATTTGTAGTTATGATGAATACACTTTCTGCATGAGTTACAGTTACAGTTTGTAGTTTATGAACTGCTTTACATGAGGTAATTTATGATTGGAGATTGACATTAAGGTATATTTCATAAAGAATAATGTCTGTTCATCGTCACTGCACTATTCAAGACCCACTGTGTATAATTTTTATAAGTATATCTATTTTTTTTTTTCTTCTTTCTTTTTCCCCAGATCTGATTCTGAGCAAGATGCATCTGCCCCTGCAGTTAAACAGTCGTCTGTTCAATCAGAAAAAGAAGAAGAGGTCATTGACCTAACCCTTGAAAACCTTCTCTCATCCACATCATTCAAAGAACAAGAGGTAAAATATTCTTTAACTCTTTGCACGCCACATTAATTTTAAGCATAAAAAAGATGACTTTTCTCTTTAATTGTTTAAAATAATATAACAATATTTGCTAAGTATGAACTATGAGAAATTATGCCGCAGACCTGTTCCTAGCATTATCAATGATTTTTAGATCTTTTAGCCCAGCCATTACAGAGAAAATGAATTATTACGATTGTATAGTTAATAAGTACAATTGTGACTGTAGTCGAATTTGGCAGGCAAAGAGTTAATCTGGAGTTATTCCGAGTCATAATTGTTGTGATTCATTATTTATCACTCATAATACCTTTAAAGGTTTAATAGAAATTCAATAAGAATCCAGCAATTCATGTAGACTTTGTGAAAATTTGAAGAATCGGTTCCTTTATCAGATCTATACTTTGTTTAATTTGGGAAACATTATGAATAAACATGTGCATTAGGAAACCATCACAAACTAGGCTCTGAATTCTCTCTTTGTTATATTGCAGAAAAGTATGTTTTTTATTTGATTTGATTTGATTTATTTATTTACCAATGATAACATTTTATGACATATAATTAAAACATTACAAATGGTAAATGGGACCAGAAAATAGCACATGTGCTAGTCGAGCCTGGCCCCTCTTCATTATTTACATACAAAGTATAATGTTGTTAATAAACATACGACTATACAGATACAGATACCAACTATTGATACATAGTTTATATGAAGTGTAAATTACAGAAGTGACATTAGATCTAAAAATTAATAAGATGTATTACTAAGATGAAAGAAAGATCGTTGAGGCTAAAAGTATAACCGGAAATATTTGGAATAGGATCACTCGCTATGGAAAGCTTTTGATAATACAAAATTGTGATTTTTTTTTTTTTTTTCCTTCTTTTTTTTTACAGAGTAAAGAGATGGGGCAGGAGATACATGATTTATTGAGTATGCCAACCGCCAAAGAGAAGTCAATCAAAGAGGCTTTCAAATCTAAGGGAGGTATGTAATATTTTTGTCCTCATATAATTCTCGCATAATGCACCTCCAAATACAGTGTTCTTTTACTCCTGGGTGGTGTTTTACCAAGTTATTCTTAAAGATACAAATGACTTTACAAACGACTGGAACATGTTCTTGGGTGCTATATTAATTACATTCTCAATCATTTAGCTCAAGAACTGATCACCGGTCATGTGTAACTTTACGAACGACTAAAGGGGCTTTCACAATTGAAGAGTGTAGTGGAAGAAGTACTTAAGTCACATTTTTTCAAAAATGAGTTTTTTGCATAAATGATATACACATAGCATCAAGAATCATGTGCAAGTGTCAGTTTTTCGAAAAAATTATTGCAAAGTGCCCCAACCAACAACCCCCATTTTTCGAAATTGAGGATTTGTAGTGGAAGAAGTACTTAAGTCCATCATTGTAGTGCAAAGAAAGTACTTAAGTCCATGATTGTAGTGGAAGAAGTACCTAAGTCCACCAAGCTGTGAGTCCAAGTTTTCCCTATGGACGAGGAATAGGGCAGCCCTCCTATTTTTGGTATTGGCAGACCCCAAAATGTGTACTAAGATTTGTCTGACGTTAATATGTACGTGTTTGTGTGTGTGTGTGGGTGTGTTCGTGCAGGGGGGGGGGGTTCAACAAAACTATTTGTTTTGGGAGGGTAGTTAAAACTGCATGGCTGGTTTTCACAGCAGGGAAGTGGTAGTCTTTCATAGTGAATGCAATATTGGGACTTTGCAGAGAGTAAGCACAAAGGGCGGGTGGGCGGTGATCAGCACCGCCCCCCCCCCCCCCAGAAAAACACAAACAAAAAACAAAACAAAAAAATATGGGATGTCAAAGCATGCACACACAAAAGGTTCACCTGCAATGCGGCGTCTCTTGTCAAATATTATCAATTATATTTCAAAATCTTATCATTTTTTTGTAAAGTGGAATGGGGCCCGCCCCCCCCCCCGCCCTTCAACATATTTTTTTAAAGCCCCCAATCGGATAAAGAAGGGCCTAATTTTGCCACCCCATAGGCAGTATATGTATAAGTTTATTTAGATGAGTTTTATCACATCGTGTCAGACAGGCAAGAAACCAGGGTAGACGGGCCTGCCCATAAAACACCAAAAATTTTTTAAAAAAGTGCCCCAACATGGGTATAATAACCATCCAGTCAGGTATATATAAAAAATTACTACATGCCGGCCGCTGCTATCTTAATTTCATATCTTGTCAATTTATGTCAAACAATAGTCACTGGCTACTTTACAGGGGCTGTAAAAATTATATTGCCACCCCCATATGATTAATCCCTATCAATAATATGGGGGAAATATGCAATGTTGGTCATAAATTCAATGGATCATACTTTATCATCTTAATTCAGACAGGTGAAATCTGGGGAAGCAGGCTTCACCATTTGAAACACCAAAATTTTGAGAAAAAAAATTGCCCCAAAATGGGTAAAAATAGCATAATGAAACCCCCACCCCCACAGTAAAATTTTTAAAATATAAATATTATGATGACACCATATTGAAATATGATAAAGCCTCAAATTATAAAGAAATCAGTACGAATTGCCTCAAACAAGAAACCCCCATAATGTGGTTTTGTAGTGGAAGAAGTACCTAAGTCCATGATTGTAGTGGAAGAAGTACTTAAGTCCACGATTGTAGTGGAAGAAGTACCTAAGTCCACGATTGTAGTGGAAGAAGTACTTAAGTCCACGATATGGTTTATTGATTATCGGAAATCGATAAGCAGGAAATTACTCAAATTTGGCATATATTATTCTTTTGTGATAAAAATCAACTCCACCAACTTTGAATCTGAAATGTTAAAAAATGTGATGTGAGGAGTAATTTGAAATATTCAAACGCTTATATCTCAGAACTAGTATTATGTGACTTAAGTACTTCTTCCACTACACTCTTCAATTGCTCTTGCGATCGTTTGCGATCATTTGGTCACAATATATGTTGCACACAACTGCAATGGTTGTAAGCACTCGCACCACCAATTGTGAAAGGGGCTTTAGTGAAACACCCCCCTGCTTGTTTATGCATTATTTTGTGAACGATAAATGCAATACAAAGAACCTAAATGGAGAACATTACACTCAAAACAGAAGCGGAACAACTATAAATGGCTCATGCCACAAGATCAAGAAGAAGTAGGCTGACTCCATGCTTGAAAAGCCAGCCATCTGAGACCAATTGGCATGAAATAATCACAGCATAAATTGGAAGAAAAGTGGAATGGTAGCAAAACGTGATAACATATTTTCTCATTGGATTAGAGAGGCCATTCACATTTAGAATGAAATAGAACATGATGTGAATTGTGATGTGGCCTATACAAGTTATCTGCCATGTATATTCCCTTTCTCTGGAGCTGTCGGACTACCAATACGCATACTATCGGCAGGGTTCCCACGGTCGTGGAAAATCCTGGGAAAATTTGTGGTCATGGAAAGTCAGGGAAAAGTCAGGGAATTTGGAAAATTTGTGAAAAGACATGGAAAAGTCATGGAATTCTGTTTTCAAATTTCTGTGGGAACCCTGAGATGGCTGTGAGGGGAGGTGAAGGCCATCATAACGTGTCTGATTTTGGAAACCGTGCCAGAAAGGAAGTCATGGAAAACAGCAATTCAGTCATGGAAAAGTCATGGAAAAGTCATGGAATTCTGTCTTCAAATTTCTGTGGAAACCCATAATCGATAGCAGTCGCTATTGATTGCATGTTGTTGGTACGTGAAAGCATCATAAGGTAATTACAGAGATGCCACTTATCAGGAAATTTCCTGAATTCAGGATTTTTACTACTCAAAATTACTGCGTTTTTGTGTTTTTTAGCCCCCTTTTCAGCTTTTTCGCCCGCATACGCGCAACTTTTTCAGGATTTTTTAATGATTCTGAGTGGCATCTCTGTAATTACTTGTAAGGCTTTTGCATACTGGCAGCATGACAAAAAGGGATTGTGATGATGACGGCGATGATGATGAACAGCATTTATATAGTGCCATTTATCTGCAAAAACATGAATTGAAGAAATCTACTTTCAGACTTATCTTTTATTTGGTCTTCTTTTTCTCACCACATTCAGGAACCGTGCATGAATTCTGCTCCCACGGCACAAGAGATGAATGTACAAAGGTATCTGGGATAGCAAATTGTAATAAGGTAAAGCATTCTACCAAGACTCAAAACTCAAAACTCTTGTAAATTCAAAACTCCTGTAAATGTATTTTTAACAGTGATCAATGTATAATATGTTTGGTTTTGAATAAATTCATTCATTCAATCATTCATTCATTCAAAGCAATAATAAACTAATATTCCAAGATAGCGCACCATTTAATCTTTCGCTTTATAAGTAAGCTTAACCCTATATAGCAGGGGCTATTTTGACACTGCATGAGCCCGCGAGAGGCGGGGGGGGGGGGCTACCCTTGAGATATTTGCTGTAGACCACGCTATTGCCATAAAAATTAACACACAGGTAGTATATGATGTAAACATTTCTCTTAAGTAGGATCATTGATTCTTCCTAAAATTATGTCATTACATTAGTTATGCTAATTAATGCATGAAACAGGGGTGATATTCCTGCGATTTATTTATTTATTTTTTTTGTCAAATTTTTTTTTTCTTCATTTTTTTCCCCTCCAGGTATGCACAAAATTGCACAAAATTGCACAAAATTGCACAATTTAAAGTCCCAAAATGCTTCGCTCCCTAGTATGTCTATTTTTTTTCAAGTGTGAATATCACCCCTGATGAAATGAGATGTGTTTTATTCTCTAAATCACTATTAGCAAGTTTCAATATTAAGGCATGTTTTTAGTCTAGGCACCTGCAATATTTTTAATAACAAATGCACTTTAATTCATATTGTGATATCAATCTTTTTCGATCCTAAATAGCATCAAATAAAATGATTTTTTAACTTTTTGTTTTATTTATTTGTTTATTTGAAACTATATCATGTGTATACATCTTTTTCCTTTCAGCTTCATTTCAAGAGGATAATAAACAAACACACCGATGGTAAGTTACTGTAGAAGTGGATATTTTTGCAAATTGCCTAAGTACATCCTTGCAAAAATCATAGAAATATCTTTATGGAAAAATATTGATTTATACATATTTCCAGTCCATTATTTTAAACTGCATCATATCCATAATTATCATTCAGTCCTTTTAGCCAGATTACAACCCCAAGTACTTTCTGGACACACCTACCTCCCTCCCCCACCACCACCACCACCACCCTCCGGATAAGTAATAACATAGGCAATGAACACAGAGATACTAACTGGTTACATATCATCTGCTCATTAAAGGTAGTGTCATCCTTTTTCACAAATTGCGAAAACTAATGCAACTTGGCATAACTTTAGAATATGATCAACCTATACTGTCTATTCAATCTTACTGTCATATAGGTTGCCTAGATCAGTAATATGAAACGAAAATCTGACTACTCATCTAGACCAGCTGTCCATCAACATCGTTGATACTACAGCGCGTGCAGCGCGGACCACACACAGCAATATACACACGGCGTATCAGCGTGCATTATTCTCTGCGCTAACGGTCAACGGTTCGCACCGTACGGTATATTTTTCGAGGTTCGAAAAAATAGGAATGAATTTTGATAATCGCAATATAATGACAAACATACACATTTGAGCTTAGTCATGTTGTGGGGAGATAAAGTCATTGATATACTACTACCCGGTATATCCTCTCATAAACTAGAAATGTAATATTTTTGCCTGCAAAAGGATGATACTACCTTTAAAGGGGAAGTTCACCCTGGAATTTTATTGGTCTTAAAAAATGAAGAAAAATAATAGAAAATATTAGAGAAAGTTTGAAGAAAATCGACCAAAAAATAGCGAAGTTATGAATACGTAACGATTTGATTCTGTGACGTCACGTGCGAGCAGCTCTCCCATTGGTTGTGTATGTTAATTCCATAAATTTGTCTTTTTGTCATGGTTCTTGATAAAGGAATGGGTCAATTTGATATAGTCATGTATATGAACATATGTTTGATGGTATATCTACGGCACAGGTGACATAATTGATTTCTTCTTTAAAAAATGACATTTTATGGAATTTACACTACATAACACATAGGAGATCTGCTCGCATGTGACGTCACAGAATCAAAACTTTGAATATTCATAACTTCATCATATTTTGGTCGATTTTCCCCAAACCTTCACTCATATTTTTCTTTTATTTTTCTGCATTTGTAAAGACCAATAAAATTC
The DNA here is from genome assembly GCA_940671915.1 of Paracentrotus lividus. NCBI lineage: Eukaryota > Metazoa > Echinodermata > Echinoidea > Camarodonta > Echinidae > Paracentrotus > Paracentrotus lividus. Next base: position 3,726,033 of record CALNVZ010003014.1, on the reverse strand, counting down.
CAGGGTGAACTTCCCCTTTAAGTATGGGTAATTTATATAAGCAGGATATCAATAAGTTCATGATAATTTCTTATTCTAAAAGAGCAATTTGACATGTACATTGTCCTTATTTTAGATCAACTGAAGATCAACAATAATCAGATTGTTTGTTTACCAAAGAACTGGCAGAAATACAAGCTCCATTAAATTCTATGCTGTATACCTATTTATTTGCCATAGATATAATCATGAGTTAAAATTTATGAATATTTTATCCAATGATTTGTAAAGCATTTCATGATTTTTGGTAAAATACTCTGAATTTTGTTCAATTTTCTTGGATATACAGAATCACTTGGAGACTGTTCATTTCTCAACACATGTTTTCACATGGACACCTGTAAAGTAAGTACAGAGAAAACTCTCTAAAACTAGGTCAGTGGGAGTGATAAATTGTGCTTATTATCTCAGTATGATGGCGGTGCCCAAGTCTGCGCACCTAAAATTTGACCTCAATTTCAATAAAAAGTAAAGTATTATTTTAAGATTCGTCAATATTATTCCATTCTTCTTATTCTATTGATCAATGAAGCAAAAAATTTCAAGAATTAATTTGCAAAAACAATGTTTTTTTACGATTTTTCGAAGGGCTGTCATTTTGTGTTGCAGAAATGAAGAGTGCCCATGTCTGCGCACTAACTCATTTTGCACGCAAATCAAGCGCACGCAAGTTTTTGACTTTCACTTTTTGAGAATGGTTGAAATTTTCAGGGTAGCAAATATAATTTGCTGAAAACCATTTTTAATCAATTTTTTTTCGCAGTTTTTTGTATCAAAATGGATTGTTGCGGTTAAGATTGCAGATTGATATTAGTTAGGGATTTTGTTCTATAAAATTTGCGCATTTACGTGGGTGCGCAGACATGGGCACCGCGCAGACTTAGGCACTCTCACCATATATTGTTAAATTTACCTGTTACCTATCTTGACGGCGTTGGCAGTCGTAGGGGCACCATCGAAGACATGGCCAACATCCTCCTCCACCGCTCTCTGGGATTCTGCCCATTTCAGTCCTGTCCATTCTCGGATATTATCTTCCCACCTTTTCTCTGTCTCCCTCGTCTACGTCTACCTCTAACTGTCCCTTGTAAAACTGTCTTTGCAAGACCTACTGAACGGGAAACATGTCCGTACCACTTTAACTTTCTTTTCCTTTCCACTGTAAGGAGGTTGTCATGAGGAAAAATTACTGGTCAATAAAACTACTAAACGAAACAAATGGATTTCAAATTGGCCAATATATCAGGTATTTCATTGTTGTTTTATTTGTGTGTTTTTGATACCATATTAAAATCTTTAGAGTGTAATAAATGCTTTAACAGTAACATAAATCTTTAAAACTATAATATCCCATCTGTACCAACTAGAACAGGCTAGTGAGAGTGGTGAAATGTTTTCACTTAGTCTTATCTGTATTATACCCATCTAGTATGTCTATTATAAAATGGAAGAAGCTAGTAAGAGTGGTGATCTGTATTCATTTTGTCTTATCTGTATTTTACCCATCTACAGTATGTGTCAAATAAAATGGTACAAGTGGAAAACATTTTTTCATACTGTGAAGATTAATTACAACCTAGTATTGTTTAGTATTTTCATAAAGCAGGAAAATTAGACTTTCTTCTGCAAATTTTTTCATCGCATTTGGTGCTATGCTTTTTGAGATGTGACTAGTTTTCTACAATCAAGAAAAATCCATTTTTCGCACTCCGTCCCATGCCTTTGTGTAGGTTTTGCATAATGGCCATGAATTCAGCGCTCCAGAACAATAGAAGTGCGTAATTTAGATTTGTTCCTCGCCGCACAAAATTTAGCATAACTTTTGTTCTACGAATGCAAATTATACAGAACAAAGCGCATCAGCAAGAAAAATCTTTTGGCTTTAATTTGGTACCACATACACACATTATTTGAAGATATATCACACCTAAATTATTTTGCCCAACTGTACCATTTTTTTTTACACAGACTGTAGTATGTCTATCATGAAGTGGAAGAAACTAGTAAGAGTGGTGATCTGTTTTCACCTTGTCTTATCTCTATTTTACCCATCTAGTATGTGCATTATGAAGTGGAAGAAGCTAGTAAGAGTGGTGAGGATGATAAGAGCGGAGGACCTGTAGCCTTACAGAGGATGAACAGTAAGCTGGGTGCTAGCGTCATGACACCGCCACAGGTTCGGCTCTTGTTTATTTTTAAAAAATTGTTGAAAAAAATGTGTGTTCAAATTTCAAGGTTTATTGATGGAAAGAGTACATAAATCTTTCAGTATTTTTTTAATTAAATATAAATTTCCAGCTGTTTTGATACCTGCCCCCATTGTGTATACCTAGTGTTAATATGAGGAAAAATGCAATGAATTTCATACTGAATTATGCAGTGGTTAAAACTGGCCATTCTGTGCTTCATACACCTCTCTACGGTGGATCACATAGACAATTTCTACATCACTCATACTTTTTTGTGATATGGACAGAGCAGGCAGGGCATGTAGGATGTTTTTGCCGTACCTTTCATCCAGCCATATCAAAATCGTAGGAATCGCAGCAACTGGCCATCAGCTGCTGCACACCATGCCTCTCAGCTTGTGATCAGTTATAACAATAAAAATAATACCTGTGACTTATATAGCGCCATTATAAATTTTGTTAAATGCTCAAGGCGCTTTTATATGCATGAATAGAATACAAAAATAACAAAGAAAATTATACATTACAGAGCTGAATGAATGTCTGTCTTCAACAATAAGCTAGATTACTTGTAACTACTGTAATTGTGGAAATATTCGCCGTACTTTGATTTGGTCAAAGTACAATGAAGATACTTGATGTTCCATTTGGGGGAATTTTTGCTCATCTCTCTCTCTCTGTAAATTTATATTTTACTTCAGTGGGTACAGTGTGACCTGAGGTCGATGGACTTTGAAGTGCTTGGTAAGTTCTCTGTCATCATGGCTGACCCACCTTGGGACATTCACATGGAGCTACCATACGGAACCATGCAGGACGATGAGATGAGGAAACTCAATGTACCTATCATGCAAGATGAAGGATTTGTCTTCCTCTGGGTCACTGGCAGGTCAGTAACCTTTGAACTCTAGTGATCTACAAAGAAAACATTAAAAACAACATCAATGTAATTTGGCAAAAAATTATATGATTATTAGAATATGGCAATATACAGTTATATTATTATCCTGATGACATGAGGAAACTCAATGTACCTATCATGCAAGATGAAGGATTTGTCTTCCTCTGGGTCACTGGCAGGTCAGTAACCTTTGAACTCTGTAGTACTCTTCAAAGAAAACAATAAAAACAACTTCAATGTCCTTTGACAAGATATTATATGAATATTAGAATACAGTAATATACAATTATATTATTATCATGATGAGATGAGGAAACTCAATGTACCTACCATGCAAGATGAAGGATTCATCTTCCTCTGGTTCACTAGCAGGTCAGTAACCTTTGAGCTCTGTACTGATCTACAAAGGACAAAATTATTTAACAAAAGCATCAGTGCCATTTGGTCTTCTTTTCTTTGGCAAGACTTTATATGAACTATATATTTAATTAACACAGGATTGCTCATTTAAAAAGCAATGGTGTACTTGCCAACCACACTTGGCAATCTTGCAAAGTATGTCTATTGAAAGAGCTCCCTCATTGACAGACAAAATGTAGTCCAACGTACGTTGTTGTTCACTTTGATGAGATGTTCTTCAATGATACTTTTTAATAGCATTATATTGTAGTTACATTTATATCATAATGTCTCTATGTCTTTTGGACTTACCTTTAAGGTCATCATTCAAAATATGGGCAGTTTAGTTTCACATTGGCCCATATTCTCAAAAGCCACCTAACTTTAAGCCTAGCTTAAATCTGTGGTATAACTATGGCTTGCTAATAAGAGGGAATCAGTCCTGAAAAGTAGATGTTCAATTCTTCATAAATTTTGAGAGTGAAACTATTAAAAACTGCTTGGGAATGATAAGTACAAAAGTTTCCCTTACAATTAAAACATGATTCCAGAATTCAGTGAAGGTGATAGGAACATGCAACATAGACAGATTGATTCCCTCTTAGCAAGCCATAGTTAAACCACAGATTTAAGCTAGGCTTAAATTTAGGGTTTTTGAGAATACGGGCCGTAAAGTTCTTGATATGGTGATTACAACATGTAGATACAGGCAAAACCAACCCATATTCTTGCAAATACTTTGATTTTCTCCCTGCAAATTCATAATTCATAACACTTAAGTGATAAATTTGTATTATCAGAGGTATTTACATTGAGATGTAGACCTTAAAAACAAACACATCTTAGAGGGATTTGGTAACTTTCAAAAAACAAGAGCAATTAAATAAAAATGAATAATATTATATTGCTCTAACATTAAAAACAAACTACTGAAAGTTTCAGATCAAACGGAAGTCATTTACTACCTTAAAACAGTGTAACAAACGATGCTAAGCATATACAGCCGAACACGAGTTAATTTACTAACCTTTTGTTGCTAGCTCAGCAGGCCGCTAAGGACGCGGACTGCACAACAGGAAATGGGGTGTATATTGTGCTGTGTTGAAAAGCACAAGTATGGTTTTTAAATCCATTCGAGGATGGGATTAAAAATTTGAGTATGAAATCATTGATATTTCAAAAGTAAAGCAAGCAATTAACTTTCAATTGTGAAGAGATGCCAGACTGACCTATGTGTTTATAATTATGTTGGCAAAATGAGCTAAATCAAATAAAATGCGTTTTGAATATCATTCAATGTTACTACATCCCTTTAATATCATATCATCAAGCTGGAAGTAGTTGAAGATTAAACTGTTTCAGAGCAGTGTGTATCTCATAAAAGAAGGCAATTCATGAATTGATATATTATTATTCTTTTTATTGGCATCATCATTGTTATCATCATCAATGTTATCGTTTTTGTTGTTATTATTCCATTCCATGTACCATTTCTTTAAAAATTCAAAAGAGATTTAAAAGCCATTTGCAACTTTGACACTTCTTCATATTTCAAGAAAGTTGCAATTGATACCATGTATTCATGTTCTCTCGGCAGAGATCAAACAAATAATAAACCGCCCAGATTTATAAAGGAACAACAAAGTATTTAGCAATATCCCCAGGCATTCCCTTGTCATCTTAACCCATCGATTGCTGAATTCTCCCATGGCCATAGGCTAAATAATACAGAAACCATCACAGTTTAATGGTTATATCACTTGTCTGGGGATGCGAAGGTCGTGGCTTCAAACCCTGGCACGGCACTTTTGTTCTTGAGTGAGGCATTTAGTCTATTGCTTCTCCCCACCCAGGTGAAAGTAGGTACCTGGGGAGCATTTCATCAAAGGACTTGTTGGACATTTTATCAGACAAATTTGCTCTCAGCCAATCAGATGCAAGCATTTCAGTAGATTATAACAGTTTGTCGGATAAAACGTCCGTCAGGTCATTTCATGAAACGCCCCCCTGGGAGTATGTGACTGTCATTGTGGCTCAGCATATGCACACCTTGTAGTGCCTGGCTAGAATGCTCCCTAGCGGGCAAGCCTGAATATGATAAACTGAGTAATAGTCTAATCCAACCTACATACTTGTAATATACTGAACCAGTATTATCATGCAGGGCTCCCTTGCAAAGCAGGCCCTTGTTTCTGAACGGGACTACCGTGCATTTAAAGAAAACTTTAATAATACTAGTAATAATAATGTAGGAAATGGGTTAATATAATCCAGACTTGTCCTTGATATAGATTTTACCTGTAGGTGTTCACTGACATTACTATTCACTGGAAATAGATCTGTGTCACAAGAAAATACTATCAGATGTACAATCCCCCTAATCCAACCTCTTGGAGTGCTGTTATCCTTGACCTATGAACTTTAACCTTTGACCTACTGACAATCCTCTAAAACCCTGTGTTTACCCATCCACAGGTGTTCATTTCTTTATGAAATATGCTTACTCACATTCCTGAATACCTTTAAATTATGTGAGGAGGGCCAGAAGGAGTTTAGTCCTTAATTTTACAAATAGTTTTGCCCTTTTCGCTCTCATATTTTTATCCATGTCTGGTCTTGAATTGTATATAATTTCAATTACCATCACATAACTATAACTATTTCTTCTTCCTCTTGATGCTGTAGATATAATGCTATGTAAACATAATTGAGCAGATCATGTAAACATGTTGAATATGAATGTCATTCTGGAGTGTCATTTTCCACAATAAGGCGTTATATTTAATGGTTATTACTTGGGAGTTGGATTACCTGAGCAGTAATGTTTATTACCCCCAACACAGATTCATGGGAACCTCTCATGTTAACTCTCTACCAGCAGCACAAGAAAGCCTCCTCTCAACCTGCTTGTACACACAAAAAATCCTTTAACCCATGCATGTAGATGTGAAAATTCCCTAAGGTCTAAATGAATCACTTTTTGATACTCAAATTTGCACAAATTTTCATGTTACTCCTACATCCTTAAAAAAAAACCACCTGTCCTATTTCATGAAGACTAATGCGAATGGGTGGTATCTCTTGGCATGTTAACTGGATATTAATTCCTCAAGACATTAATAAAAAATTAAAAAAAACCTAAAACTTGAATGTGTTTTCAGCTCCCCAAGGTGTGATATTTATGATATAGGCTTTGTGTGAAGAAGGGAAGCTAAGATCTAGCTGTAATATTTCAATTCTCTTTGATAAAACTGGGATCCATGCGTTTGCACCAACTCTGAATGGACTATATCTGTTTTTATAAACACCTCTTTTTTCCCCATCTCCTTCCACCTTTATCTCAAATTCTTTCCTCTCTCTTCTCAACCCCATGCTACTTTTTGTTTTCTGCCCTTTCATCCGTCTACCCCCATCCCTCTCTCTCTCTCTCTCTCTCTTTCTCATTCATTACATCCCTCTTCATCTCCTCTCCCTTCCTCTTTCGTTACCCCCCCCCCTTTCCATGCTAAAATAAACCAATGATACAAAATGGAGGTACATGTTGTTGAGATATGGCACTTCTAAGATGTCCTTTATTTGGCCTTTATAAAAAGCAGAGGTTTTGGTTTTATCTCCTGAACACACTTAAGCAAATGTTAGCTTTGACAGGTGTGTAAACCTGTCAACCCCCCTTGCTACCAATTAGTTGGATTCAATAGATGTCAAAGTTCAAATCATGACCTTGAAATGACCTCATGAGGGTGTTTCTTGTGATCTGTATGCTTTGTAAATATGAAACCTATCATAATCCCATCAGGGTTTAATTACAATCTACCTCCAGAGTGAGATCTTGTTACAATTTCTGCATTTTCTGTCTTTTTCTTTTCTGTTGTTGAACAATCATGTTCTTTTGAATACAAAGTATGAGAAACTACAATGCTTAATGGTGATGATAAACTTTTCTATTTGATTTATTCAGTTAAGTTCTCTTGCAAAAGAGCTACAATTGAGTGAACTCAGTAAATCAAATATGTACTATTCACCCCTTTATGATACACGCTGAAATATCTGTTTTAAAGGGTCCATCAAAGTAAAATTGTATGGCTGGTGAAAATTTAATCTGTTGAATACTAAGATCAAGTTTCTTAAAACAACATTAGTTCAAAATAAGATATTAATAAGAATTGTTTCCAACAAGTAATGAAGAAGCTCCTCTTCCGCCACAGTAGAATTTTCCAACATGACAGGATGTAGAGCATTGATTGCAAAGTTACCTTTGATGGTAAGTTTTGGATAATGGAACCCAGGACTGACAGATCTGTCTATTTGGATCTTCAATAATTAGATCCACAATCTTTGTATCTCCTACAGGGCTATGGAACTGGGTAGAGAATGCCTGCGTCTATGGGGTTACAAGCAAGTAGAAGATTTTTATGTCGGTCAAAACCAATCAGTTACAGAGACTAATCCATACAGGCTGAGCCGGTCTATTTAAATCTCTAATGATTAGATCCACAATCTATGTTTATCGTACAGGGCTATGGAGCTGGGTAGAGAATGCCTGCGTCTGTGGGGCTATAAACAAGTAGAAGAACTGATTTGAGTCAAGACTAACTAACTGATCAGGACATAGAGACCTGTCCAAGAGACAGAGACATAGAGACCAATGATTAGATCCACACTCTTTGTATCTCCTACAGGGCTATGGAGCTGGGTAGAGAATGCCTACGTCTGTGGGGATACAAGCAGGTAGAAGAACTGATCTGGGTCAAGACGAACCAGCTACAGAGACTAATCCATTAAGGCTAATCTGGTCTTTTTAAATCTCTAATAATCAGATCCTCAATCTTTGTATCTCCTGTAGGGCTATGGAACTTGGTAGAGAATGCCTGCAACTGTTGGGCTATAAACAAGTAGAAGAACTGATTTGGGTCGTAACCAGCTTCAGAGACTAATCAGGACTTATAGACCTGTCTTATTTGTATCTCCAATGATTATAACTATCCACAATCTTTGTTTCTCCTATAGGGCTATGGAACTTGGTAGAGAATGCCTACGTCTGTGGGGCTATAAGCAAGTAGAAGAACTGATCTGGGTCAAGACGAACCAGCTACAGAGACTAATCAGGACTGGACGAACAGGGCATTGGCTGAACCATGGCAAGGAACACTGTCTGGTAAGGGAACAGGAAAAGTTTCCATCTAAATCTAAACGTCACTTCTACCTCTACATTTCTAATTCATTAATGCTTATGAAACTCGGCACAACCAATTGTCATTGGATGAAGATGTAAATTCAAGAAATAATTTGTTATTGTTTTGGATATTACATTGCCTTTTAATGTTTTGGATACTGCATTGCCATGGTAAATGTACTATGATATTGAAATAAACCAGGGGAACTCTATCAAACTTCTTCCTCATTTTTCCTCATAAAATTTGACAGACACAGTGGTATGTGATGGAAAGTGTATTGCCTGCCATTTTATTGCAATAATTTTCTGTACAACCTTGGAGATCAATGTAGCACAAGCATGGAGGGGGGTAATCTTCAGCAATCTTTCTATTCTTTTAAAGGATCGATGCTATTGCAACTCTATTAGGTTTAATAGCTTCATTGTATATTCATTTCTCTGTTTTTTTCATAACTCTCATCCTATCTCATATTCTCTATTCAGTGTGGGGTCAAAGGTAACCCAGACAACTTCAACAAAGGCCTGGATTGTGATGTCATCGTAGCTGAAGTACGTCAGACGAGTCACAAACCTGATGAGATCTATGGTCTGATTGAGAGACTATCACCCGGCACCAGGAAGATTGAACTCTTTGGTAGAATGCACAACATACAACCAAACTGGTAATGTTATCAATGTTATTGTTTGTTGCTTTCAAAAATAGTAGTTAACCCTATGGTAGTTTTCTCTACGTTGTTTTTTGTTTGTTTGTTTTTTCTTCTTCTTCTTCCTCCTCTTCTTCTTAGAGGCCCTGCCAGTGCTGCTTTAGCCCATTAAAGGGGACCAATACCCAAGGAAATATTCATTTTTATAAGAAAGAGCACAATCAGAGGAGCAATTTAAAAAGAGTTTCATCAAAATCGGTTATAAAATAAGAAAGTTATGGAAGTTTGAAAAGTCTCGTTTTACCTTTTATGGGGATCCTCAAACTGGCAACATCGGCTTCAAAATGGCCGATTTTATGGACAACTCTCCATTGGTTTTGTACACAAATTTTCAGATTTTCCCCATTTTCTTTCAAAATATGTCTTACCTCCTTCTCAGCTCAATATATGTTGTGCGAAATATATTTTCCCATGACATATTTTGAGCTCAGAAGTAAATAAGACATATTTTGAAAGAAAACGGGGAAAATCTGAAAATTTGTGTACAAAACCAATGGAGAGTTGTCCATAAAATCGGCCATTTTGAAGCTGATGTTGCCAATTTGAGGATCCCCATAGAAGGTAAAACGAGACTTTTCAAACTTCCATAACTCTCTTATTTTATAACCGATTTTGATGAAACTTTTTTTTAATTGCTCCTCTCATTATTTTCTTTCCTATAAAAGCGATTATTTCCTTGGGTATTGGTTTTCTTTAAGGACAGGACTTGGACTCATGTGAAAAGCTTTTCTTCTGGAATGAATCGACACTTGTATTTTATTTTTCATTTATTGCTACAAACTTTTGTTTAATTATTTGTTTAAAATGTATACTATTTTGAACTATTATCAAAGCATGTTTCACAACAACCATTGTTTCTATGCTAAGAAGATGTGCCCTAATTAGAGTGAATATTCGGTTTCTTCTTATTTTCAAATTGTTATATTTTGCCAAAATTGAAAGCATCTCCTTTTGTTTTTCTAATCCATTTCAGGGTGACGCTAGGAAACCAACTGGATGGAGTTCATCTCGTAGAACCAGAGACAATCAAGAGATTTAAAGAGAAGTATCCGGACAATAACGCTTTAAAACCACCTCAGAAATGATGAAATAACTATCAGTTCATCCACTCCTGATGCTGCCCCAAGCCTGTGTTATCCAAGAGGATATTTCTTGGAAATTCCTGGATTTCAACTGGCTTCTCCCAAGCCTGTGTCCAGGAGGACATTCCTTGGCGGTACCTGGAACTTTGTCTGGGTCCGTAGACTTGCGATGACACAGGAGGATGGGATTGCGATCTGTATGCGATGAAAGGATATAAGAGTCCTCTCAACTTACTCTATCAGCCTTGAAACCCTCTGCTCTGTGTTAGCCATGATGATGCTTCTAAGGAACAGATTCCTACCTGGAATCAGAGATGGCAAATACAGTCTACTCTTGTTATAATGAGCATCGATACAGCAAGATTTTGTTATCATGTGGCATCTCTGCCAGTGCCAATTTCTAACATGTGCACATGTGTATATGTGTTGAGTGGAGCAAGACTTGTTTTAACATGGTAATAGGTAGATCCCAAGGTCCTCCGTATAACAGGAGGAGACTGTACTTCTTTTTTTTCCCATAAAATGAAATCATAATAGACTTACTGCTTCTCCTCAGCTGCTCAAATTCAAGACATTTGTTATTGAAAACGTTCAAAGTTTAGTTTCCTGGAATGAACAGTGAAACTAAAAAAAAAAAATAACAATTTGTAATATCATCTCTTTGCTATATCTATGGAATACCATACATGAAATAAAATCATAATGACCTCCCTGCTTCTCCTCAGCTGGCCATTTCCCACTAATGACCTGTGTTACCTATGATGATAATTCTAATGAATAGGTTGGTCTGGTTTCCTGGAACTGCAGTCACATCAGAGGTGTCCCATTTTCCTGAAATGAAATCCTAATCTGTGCTGCCCCACCTCCTCTATTCTTATTCTGGTTTATTTCCATCTTCAAACGGTAAATATTTTGCACTCATGTTTATAAAGAAATGATAAACATGTATCAAGTTTTTCATCTCCTTAGATTGAAATGCACTAACAACATATGTAACATAAATCATCTATAGCAGTGGCAGATCCAGGCAGGGGTGCAGGGGACATGCTCATTTACTGTACGTGTTAAAATCAGGCAATTTTGGGT
>CALNVZ010003014.1:3691960-3709460 GCA_940671915.1 Paracentrotus lividus | reverse complement strand
CTCTCTCCTTTCATCTCTTCTTTCTTCTTTCCTCCCTTCTTTGTCTCCCTCTGCATGACCCTCTTCCTCTCTCATTTCCTATAATTCCTCTCTCGACTCTCTCTCTCTCCTCCCCACCCTTCCCCTGTATCTCCCTCTTCTCTCTATTTTTTAAAATTCCCAAGATTCCCCTCAGTCTGCATCTTTACATTGTGTGTATAATTCACTCAATCAAACATTAAATAAAATATGTTCACTTTACAAATAAAAGAAACAGTACGGATCAATATTGGTTATCAAAATCTATTTCAAATATGTATAATCCAGATGGGACCTTAGGAATAAGAATGATGTACGAACACACAATATATTATTAATGTCATTTGTTTACGTCATCACTTGCATGTATGTGAGATAAATGTCTCTGTAATAATGGAAAGGGAATAATGAAGAGATAGCACAGAAGTATATGTAAAATATGTACAATATGAAAAGGAAGCAAATGTTTACTGAATACGAGTAATATACAAATGATTTATTTAGACACTATTTCTATTATTAAACATATCTGTAATTATACATTAATATGAAACTGAATCTATACTTTAGACGAAGGAAAATAATCTAAACAAATTCAATGACCAGGCTAGAAATAATGATGCAAAACTATACTTTTTTTAATGAGTTATTTGCTTCTTTTCTCTCGATGGGTAGTCGTGTTGTTTTTTTTCACTTCCATGTTGCATAGATTGTAAATATTGTGCTTAAAACTTCAGTTCAAAGATTAAAAACAAATCTAAATATATCCTGAGACAATAAAACTTCATAATATTAAATTGGGTTCTAGATATAGGCCTATTACTGTAAAGTATCTCATATTGTAGTCCACAATCTGGACTGCCTGTAACTGTTTCCTTGCTCAGAGTATAAAAACAACTCAATTATTGTATTCATGCATTTTCTATAATTTGTCGAGTAAATATGGAAAGATATTGATTGATTTAAAATGCGAGGCATAAAAAGGAATAATATTATAACGAGATTTAAAAGTCCGGATAAAATTGCAATGATTAAAAAGATTCTTTTGCCGATTAGTAAACCTTTGCCATATAAGTGCATTTATATATTTTAATAACCTCAACCATCTATATTATTGAACTGTTTATATACATACATCATAGTTAATGTTAAATTTGTGCTTGTAAAAATAAATGTCTCTATATTGTCAATGCATTTTGTAAAGCGAATATACGTTTACCGAAATGTTTATAGGTTCGAAAAAGACAAAAGTGGCCCATTTCGTATACATCATAGCCAAAAATGTAAATATTCAGCAAAATCGCGTCACAAAAAATATTTCTTATTTGATATTTCGAGATTTACTTTAAGTCTTCATTCGATGCAATTGCTTTAGCTTTGGCTTAGTTTTTGAAGACAGGAAGATTTTCTTATTAAAAATATGATGATACATCTTTTCAACCTCGATCGATAAATCTGCATTTACACATCGCCAAATTGGGCAGCGATTCGTGGCGATTGTGTACAAGTATAATTACAGAGAGAGTCTAGCGGACTCCGTTTCATGAGGCATCAAAAATGATGTAGTTTTGTTGTACTGTGCTTGCCTAAGAAAGCAGTAGAAAAGAAAATGCGTCATGTTGATACCTACTGTTCACGGAGTTGGCTAGAGTCTCTCTTTATATGGCGCCGTACAAAATCGCTATGAATCGTCATCTAAATCGGCTATGTGTGAACACGGAGAATGCAGCTTAAAGGGCCTGTCCCACAGAAGGCGATCGTTGTTGCGACAACTGGCGAATTGGTTATTGTTTGTGCTGTCGAAAGTGGTTGGTATAACCTAGCGTAGACTGAGTATAGGAAGGTCTTATAATCGCCATTTTTGGGATGATCCCCTAACGATTCTGAAATTTTCAGGTTGGCGTCACAACGATCGCCTCTTGTAGGACTGGCACTTTAGGATAGTCAAGTGCACCGTTGTGACCAATAATCATTGATGACGTCATCTACTTGACTTCGGTCTGCATGGCGTTGAGGTTCATTTCATCCGATGTGGTATAATCTTCTTCGTCGCCGTACTCGAACGTGGCGCATCGTTTCAGTCGTTTGACGCTGACGTTGGGATCGAGGATGTAGTCGTAGACGATAGCGCCGAGGAGTCCACCAACCATAGGTCCAACCCAGTACACCTGATTGAAGAAGATTAAATGTGAAGGTATTTAAAAGTCACGAATGGAAGAGGAACATTGGTTTGAAGGGCTTAGTCTTAACTCTTTGCAACCCACATTATTTTATAGCCCCACCCCCCCCCAAAAAAAAAACAAACAAACAAAAACAAAAACAAAAACAAAAACAAAAAAACAAAACAAAACAAAACAAAACAAAACAAAACAAAATTTAAACAAAAAACAAAAAAAAAAGTTGATTCTTAAAGATAGGAAAAAAAACGTTTTGCTCGGTATAATGGGATTCAAAACACAGACAATAGAATCATTGTTTTTCTAATTCTCTAGCACAATCATTATGGAGATTGAAATAGGCCTACAGTTGTCACATATGGCGCTATGACAGGCTAAGAGTTTAAGGGAATTTGCTGTAAAAAGCAATCTTCCTATTAATGATTTTACATTCGAGCATTTTCCATATTATGAGGAATGTTTAGGTGCGTTGCGCATTTATAAATTTAACAAACATTGTAATTGATCTTATATTTCCAGCAGTACCGATTTCCAGTCGACTCATTATTTTCCGTTCATCTTTTTCAGGGTCATACTACAATGACACAAGCATGTACTAATGGCATACGAACCTAAAAAGTTCAAGTTTATTTTGGGATGCTCGTGAGTTGCAAGAAGTATTATGGACCTACTTCTTTTTGGACATATTTACAAATATGGCAAGGTCCAATCGAGTTGGCCCTTGGACAGGGTTGGGTGCATCGTTTAACCTTGAATATTGTAGTTATGTCCAAATACTATCTCACTTCATTCAATTCAATACAATACAATTTAATATGTTTCCAATTCTTTTCATTCAAAAAATCAAATTGATAAAAACACAATTAAAAAAAAATAACAAAAATCATTGTTTAGATAGTAAAAACAAAGGAACAGTGGCGGAACCAAGGGAGCAACAGGCGATCCATATTTTTAAAACCTCTCATTGACTGTACATGATTTTGTTAAAATAGAAAAATTTTGGGGTGGGCCCCCCTAATTTTTTCAGAATTGGCGGGCAGCACCCCCTTTCAAACTCCTTGAGCTGCCTCTTTAACTTCTTAAAAGATTAAAACAAAGCAGGTAAGAGTTTTCAAACGGATGGGGTTTTCAGATTAAAATTCTTAAGCAATGACACTCGATTCTATGAAATATAAAACGATGGCGAAATCATTTACGCAGTTCAATATAAATTATAAATGAAATTTAATTCAAATTATCATCGTTTAAACAAACAAAAAAAAAAAAAAAAAAAAGGCGAGGGAGAGAGATGTCAAGTACCAACCAAGCACCCCAAACTCCCCTTAAATGGTGTTTCATGCCGAAGTTTCTCATGGTTTTACTCTTCTTTTTCTTATATTGTAAATTATATGAAAATTAACTTAATGATTTAAAAGAGGTCAGTAATTGATATTTTTATTTATTTCTAGCTGAGTCATTCTCTTTCTCATTTTTTCTTTAATATATTTGTCAAATCACCATCACCCACTGCCTGACACGGACCGCCACTGCCCCGAACGAACCGAAGAAGTTCAAGTTTGCTTTAGGGTTCTTCATACTTTCGTATAGCCATTTTATTTTTTAAATAAAGGCAAGGTCCACCCAGTTTTGTCCCACGGACAAAGGTGGGAGTGTTAACATATTTAAACTTGAATAGCATAAGTAGTGTCAAATCAATCAAATATTTTTAAGCTTTCACTTCAAGCTTACAACTGTCTCCGAGTTCGCCGTTTATCCTTCATGTCCTTGAATGTATTAATGTGCTTGTACTGCCCTCTTATTATTTTATTTATCATTAGTATTCTATTGAAACATCAACATCAGTAATTAAGCTTAATCCTTATTCGAAAAAAGAGGGCAATTGCATGAAGAGAAATAGTTAAAATGATCAAACAAGCAAATGAAAACGGGATTCCAGGGGGCCTCAAACCAGAGACCACCGGAACTCAAATGAATACTGATAGCCTCAATCATTTAAAACTGGCATAGAATAAGTTTTAACGTTATGTGCATGTTAACGTATAAGCCCTACTGTCACAAAAACATTGTATTCGTATATTACTTAATTTTACTTCATTTGTAATAATCAAAAAGCACAATTCAGTCAGAACAATTATTGAAATGAATTTATATTTTTGCGAAGTCATGACCAAAATCGACAATTTGGTCATATTATAAAATGTCACTTGACAAGGTCATTTGCTATTGTATTATTTTTCCATTCAGGAGTCTTACGAGTCTCGTTTATTTTCAAAAGTCCCTTACTTTCTAGAGCAGGAAACTTATTTCAATGACAATTTTGCATAAAATAATGTCTACATTTCTGGACAGTTCTTATTCATTATCATTTTCGTAACAGTTACAAATTTTTGAACGGTTGGCATTTTCGGGGACATTTAATAAACGTAAAAATTCCCTTATTTCCAGAAGAAACTGATGAATTCCCTGAAACGTATTCGTACCATGTTCATACAAAAAAACAAAAAAAACAAAAAAAAAATATTATATTTATTTGTGTGATACAAAATTGAACTTGGCACTTAATGGTATTGTTGATATTGTATGATACTTTCTTTCAGTTGTAAAATATCTAGCTTTGTGTGAATTGGTATACAGAAATCTGAATGGCTAAGAACTTATTTGGGCAGTTAAGCAGAGGTATTGGCGTTGAAGTGAACTTTGAAGTAACCTAAAATGGCACAAATGCACAAAGACTGCCATAAATTAATAAAAAATGGAAGAAGAAAAAATCTGGCAAACTAGTGATTAAACCGATATTCAGTTATCAAAAGAACGTTTTTTAGTCCCAATTGCCCCCAGTTTACTCTCCCAAATCGGATCTGTGATTGACAAAAGATAAGCGCAAATATACCTTGTAATCCGAAGTGTCCAATGTTTTTGCAAGTATGTTCAAAGTCCAAAAAATGGTAACAAAAAAAAAAAAATGGTATAACATAAGAGAGATATCAAACTTTCTGGATGAGGAGGATATAATTCATAACGTTTCCGAACGCAGCGAATTTGATCGTTTTTCTGTTTTGTTTTTGTTTTGTTTTTTTACTTTTCTAAAGCTTGCGATCAATAATATTTTCCTTTGTCATTAGCGACGAATGCTTGAATTTCAGTGGATCTATATGGTTAACAAACAATGTTATACATTCGGAAAGGCATGTTGAATATGTTCGAAGTTTATTTGCGAATTTAGGCAAATTCATTGTCACAAACAGTTGCAAACGTTCGCAAAACATTTTTAAACGTGCATTGCAAATTTTGAATTTCTTTGTGGATCCTTAAAAAAAAAAAAAAATGAAACTAACAAATTCGCTCCGTTTGCAAACATTCGTTCTCTTAGATCCATACTGGAACATTGTCTTAATTACGACAATGGCTTAACAAGGATAAAGTAAAGGGGGATTAATTAGCCTTACCCAATGGGCAGTCCAGACACCACCTACGACTGCAGAGCCAAGACTACGAGCAGGGTTCATACTAGCTCCTGAATACTGGATCTGTATAACAAGAAGGGAACAAAATAATTTTCCATTATTGTATTTTAAAAACATTGGTTTGGCGTTAATTTGCATGCTTTCTAACAATACCGTCGATTTATTAATATTTATGGAGAATTCGGTGTTTAAATGAATGGGGATGAATCTTTTCTGATATAAATAGAAATACTAAATTATCCCTTGTGTTGTACATTTCACCTCAGCCTACTTGTCATACATATTTTTTTTAAGACATGACAGGACACACATGTATATTATTTATATAACATTAATTTCAGTAAGTAGTATATATGGAAGGATGAATATACTTTCAAAATAGCATCACACAAAATCATAGTAGAATGACCTTAGAGAATATAATTATATTCAATGTGTCAATTCACAAAATGTGCATGGTTCCCCCATCGATTAAGTCCATGGGCAAATCAATTTTTGTTTTCTCTCTTTATTCATTTATGCTAAATCATTACACGCAATCGTGTGGTCAAGGTCTTTAAGACAAGAAAAAACAATTCTGACACATTTTAACAAATGTAAACAAGTATAAAAAGAAATACAATTATACATTACTGCATCGTGAATGAATGCAGTAAAGGTCATGCATGGGATATAATAATTTATTTTATTCTTAGGGGCGTGGTCATGATCATTATTACATTAATCACATTGGATGTTCAACGCCCCAATTCATCCATTACCTTGGCAACAGACGTTTTTGTGGCATCAACACCCAACATCATCAACATCATCATCATTATAATCACCATCGGCATCGTTTTTCATTACCATATACACGTTTTTCATTATCACCACAATCATTTTTATTATTGTTATCATCAAGCGAAAATAGGACCAGGAATGAATATACAATAAACTAAGAAAATCGTTGATAGTAAATAAAGTAGATCCCAGTTAAAAATTAATGATAAACTTTAATGGTGAATTTTGACAAAGTTGGATTATTCGCTTGAGAAGAGAATACAGTGGCACATGCTTCTACATGCTCATATCCAAAGAACAACCATAAACCAAATATTATTGTAAAGGAGTGAATATACGGCTATGTGTGCCAGGGCTTTATGGAGCGGTTAGTATTTATGAAGAAAAAAAAAACAGGCATAAATCATTGCTATATTATTATCATTATTATAAATCATTCATTGCAGATAAACACCGCCTAATGACAATAATCCTTATGATCGTATGTCACTTGCAATGAGACGGGTTTGAGGCAAGTCGCTAAGGAAATCTCGGTCTCCTCAAGTTAAATACCACCTTTCGGCCTAAAGGGAGAGCGAACTGAGCAACACTCTCATTGACTGTGTGTTATAATTAGCTAGTCTTACAGTATACTCTTTGAGATAACTATTGACAAAACGGTGTAATTTACTTTGTATTGTGAAACTAAAATGTTTTGAAGGGGAAAGCATGTGTTTTGTTACTTGGCAATATAATTATCACGGTGTGAATTCACAGAGTATGTGAAAAAGTGTGTTTTCATTCAAATGGGCCTGAATTATAAGACTACACTATCAGGATGTTGCATTATGGGTTAGGAATCGGGGCAGAATCAAGTAGTTTGGGACTTGAGGTGGTGCTATACAAGGCTACTGGTTCGTACTGCGATTTCCATTTCCAGTAACGCACTATCTATTGTGTTATCGCTCTAAACGGTTCAAAGTAAATGTGATAAGTGCCTAATTGTCGATCCGAAGCATTGTAGTAGGTATCATAATTTAGACGGTCAACGTTCAATCACACCTCGAGTGCTAATATCTCAAATAAATATTGACCAAGTTGGTAAATCAGCAAACTCTAATACTTTCATATTTTAGTCGAGTATTGCCCAGGGTTACTGTATTGACAAAGAGCATGGCCTAACCAAATATTGCATACTTGACCTTTAGCAAAAGTAAAATGCAATGTATTAATGCAATGCAATTCAAAGGTTCTCATTATCATACGTCGAATATTATTTATGCATAAGAAACATTTTTTAAATCCTTAAAATCGTGCTTTCAATATATTCATCGATCATTTAATGTTAAACAAAAACAAAAACCCAACCCAACAAAAATTGTCCCCATAGGACATAAATTTTACAAACATTTTAACCCTATCAAAACCACTAGTTTTTATTCACTTTTCGACAGTCTCTTCAACAAGTCGATAAGCTTGATTCATGATAAAAACCATGTATCAAAACCTGCCCCTAGTAGAAGACATGATAAATAATTTTAGGGCATTTATGAGCATGATGAGTCTAAATTGTGATAAAAGCCCCCCTGACATTTGCACGAATTTGGGTTTGCGCATATTTTGCGCATTTGCACGCACCATTTCGTGCCAGTGTGGAAACCATTCGTGGCAACGTGCGGGAGGATGAGGGCCAACATGGCCAATGCGGGAAATGCTGGACAAAATTTTCAAAATGTTTAAAATTTTGGCACGACGAAATATTTGAGCAACTTTCGCAAACTCTTCGTGAACTATACACAACCTATTCGCAAACTTGTCGTTCCAGCGCGTGGCAATGCGTGTCCATCGACCTATTGGCACGCAGTTTACGACTAGTTCACGATTATAGTCCACGGCTAAGTTGCGCAGACCTTGCGCATTACTGCGCATACTTCCCGAACAGTTTCGGCATGACAGGTGCATGGTCTGCGCATGCACAATAGGTGCTCAATAGTGGAGACCACACCAATTACAGTCACTGGACCCAAACTGTGGAACGATCTCCCAATTGAATTAATATCTTCCTGCTCTCTACAAATATTCAAACGCAAATTTAAAAGGTTTTTGTTTAATAATTATACAGCTCCTTTCCAGGCCCTAGAATAGAACTTTGTAGGCCTACTCGCCCTCTTTTATTTGTCTCTTTTGATCTTCATGTTATTGTGTTTGTTTTATCTTATTTTTCCAATTTCATTCAATGACTTATCACCACTACAAAGGGAATCTAAACATACAAGCCTAGCTTTTTAATAGATTTCCCCATATTTCACTGTTATATTATCCTGTATTGATTAATTTATGTCATGATGTATTTATATTTGATGAATGTACTTTTTGTTGAATATTTTGTATTATATTGATGTGAAATATGAAATAAACTAAACTGAAACTGAAAGAGAATATAATGGAGAGGCGCGAGTTCGCCTGTATGCACGTAAAACGGTGTAGTATTAGAAATACACGTGTTATTCAATCAGTTGCGCAGAGGAATTGCACGTGTAGAACTGCAAATGACGATAATTTCTATGCGAAAACCTAAAAAGTACTGCATATAGGCACTGACTTTTTTTGTAAGGTCGTTAAGAGTTTAGAACGATTGATAAGGAAATTTATCGAAATTTCATAAAATCTACATTTCCAATTGTTTCAATGAAAGAAAAGGTGAATATTATCCATTTCAAAAACTCGTGTTTTATGTGTTAAACATAGGCCCCCTAGAAGGTGGCTTTTTTTTTTTTTGGGGGGGGGTCTTCAAGAGTTCAGAATGCTTAGACAATTTATTTAAATTTGATAAAATCTGCATTTCCAATCACTACAACGAAATACAATGGGAATCGGAATCACTTTAAAATATTCAGTAGGCCTACGTATAGGCTCATACGTGCTAAACCCATTGGAAGGCAACATTTCATACCCCAAAGGAGGCATAAAACACTGAATTTGTGGGGGGGGGGAGGGGGTCGAGAAAGTTTTAAAATGCATGATTATAATTAAATAAGAAATTAAGAAAATGTACTTAAATTTGATAAAATCTACATTTCCAATCTTTTCAAGAAAATTAAAGGGTAAAACCATCAAAATTATTGTTTTACGTTTAAAACATATTGCGACTGCAATGCTCAAAGGGAGGCATAGGCACTGACTTATTTGGTAGGATTTCCTCGAAATCAAGGTTATGAGAATGCATCTCGAACTTCTCAATCTTGCTCTCATCCAAAAATAAAGAAATAGAAAGGTAGAATAATATATGAAATATGACACTTTTAGCCACCCTTTTTAAAACAACGAACAGAAACTTTTGCATTCAATGACCCAAAATCAAGCGTTACTGCCTCATTTCCTACAAAAAAAAAAGCAGAAATGAGCAGTCAAATAATTATCTGGAAGCAGGCATTTTATATGCTCTCTATAATTTTAGTAAGAACATCTGTCTTTTATAACTGCTTTATCTAAATCATTAGAGTGCAAAGCTTGAGCGGTAAATCATAAATGACCCAGAAAGGAGGTAATTCAAGCACAATTGGCTTCACCCCCCCCCCAATAAAGTATGTGAGCGTGAAGTGCCAGCAGAAATTATTGCAACAAATGAAACATTAAAACAAAACAAAATAGCCTTTTTGCTCCTTTTTTTTTTTTTTTTTTTTTTTTTTTTTGTCATAAGAATTAGAAGCAAGAGCGTATATTTTTCAATTATTATTAGCGAAATGAACTAGTCCTATGATAAAAAAAATTCAAGAGTGTTCTCCGCAGGCAGTCGTGGAAATTGATACCAAAGCGTGAACAATGAACAATATGGCGTAAACATGACGTGACATGCGTGCTCTGGTATTTACGCATGTCGTGAACCATTCGTAAATTCCACATGAACCAAATCAGACTGCATGTCACTAAATGACACGCACTGACAAGCCACATTCGTGCAAGTGTCAGGGTGGCAAAACTTCTGATGAAAGATGCAGATATCGTGATTGTCACATCACCCCCTGGAGTCTATTTCTGACAAACATTCGTGCCACATTCATTATGTAAAGGGCCTATTATAATGTCGCCTCATTCTTGAAATAATTTCTATATCCCAAGCTTACTTTGCAGACAACTGGGATTGCATCTCGAAAAAGATGTCCGCCATGCATGACATTTCTTGATCCCATCGTGCTTTACGAAGACCAAGATGTGACATGTTTGCCATGTATCATCGGTCATGTCACATAACAAGGAAATACATTGACATGCTAGTATACAATTCAAAGAACATTAGCTATCAAAAAACAATCGATATATTGTACATTTAAGTTGATTAATTCGCGTTGCACTTTTGCATATTCATATTTTTAGAAATTGCCTCATTTTTGTTTTAGTATTTTTAAGTATAATAGGCGAGAACACAACCTTATGGAAAGCTCCTTTTTAAAGGTAAATTAATTTAAATTCCTATGTCAGAATTAATACATCCAAAAAGTTCAGCAGCTACGTATTTGTCCAACATTTGTAATTTCGCGTTGTCTTACACCGTCACGACCGTTGTCATCTCAAACTGTTGACAAAATATGTTTATTGATGATGTCTAAACAATTTCAATTCAATTCAATTCAAACTGGGGATTTCCCACACCTTTGTGTATATAGTTAAACACAAATATTTATTTCGAGATGCTTATACTCCCTCATGGTTGATAATAATAATAGTATTTAAGAAACGCTATTCACGATTGTACCATAGCGCTTTACATAATTAAAGTATAAACATAGAATAATACAAACATAGAAAATATTACATTAAAACATATTTATGAGTATACATGTGCATAGAGCATTCAGCCCTTGAATAAAAGCCAACTAATTAAGCATTAAACAGATAACATTTCAAAGATTTCTTAAATGTTGGGGTGCTTAATATGCTACGATTATTTTGAGGTATGTTGTTCCAAATATTTGGTGCTGCAATTCCAAAACGTTTGCCTGTGAGAGTGAACATGGTGAAGTGGAATCTGGGTTTAACTAATATTGTTTTGTCGTCTGAGGATCGAAGATTACGCCGGGGTGTATAGCCTGAATAGAAAGATTCTTAGTAAAATAGCTTGGTGTCTGATTTGTAAGAAATTTGTGTGCATAAAGACAGAGTTTGAAATCAATTATTTTAGCAACTGGCAGCCAGTGTAATTGTTTAAGGAACAGAAAAGTTGGTGTTTGGCGTCCTAACCGAAAAATTAGTCTAGCTGCACGATTGTGTATACATTGTAGGCGTTTTACATCTTTGACGGACAGGAGAGAAAACAATGCATTACAATAATCAAGCCTGGAAATTATAAGTGCTTGAACAACACGATGACATGTCGTACGATCAATAAATCGTCTAATTCTCCAGAGATTTCTCAAATGATAGTTACATGTGCGAACAACATTACAAACATGACCAGATATTGAGAAAGAAGAGTTCAAAGTAACACCAAGATTAACAACACTGCGTGACAGAGGAATCACATCATTGTCTACTTTAAGGTTTAAACTTGATGTGGTCAGTGAAGTACGTGTGAAGGCAACAAATTCGGTTTTCTGACAATTGAGATTGAGAAAGTTAGAGGACACCCATTTTCTTATTTCAGAAATACAAGCAGCAATATTACAAAGAACATAATCATCTGGTTGACAGATTTTGTTTCCACCTAATGTTGATGTGCACAACTTACATATAAAGAAACATGGCAATATATTTTATTTCGATTTAGTACTGATTATGACCCACGTCAACATAGTGACCTATAAAATTTGAAGGAAAATTCAAGTTGGTAAATTACGAGATGCACTCTAATTTAGGATGGTGATACTTAAATCACTCCGTGTGGTAGAGAAGGGGGCAGATACCTTACAAGAAACAAGAATAGTTACAGTTCAAGTATATAATACATTTCAATGCTTTTTTTAATGCTTGTTACCTTTTTATGTACCCGAAATAATTCAATGATATATATATTGGCATGTTGATTGTGCTTATTAATCTTGTTTCGCTACTATGAATCTTGAATTTCAATTCCTAAAAATGGCTTCTGAGATTTCTCATGGTCCTGTAGAACAATGACATAATCAAAGGGAGCATTTCTCGGTAAGAATCTAGGTTACTATAGCACGTGATCCACTTTGCACTTTATCATATCAGAAAGATATTGTGTCGTATTTCAATTTATGATTAACGCAAATATCTGCATGACCTATCAAAACAGCAGCATGTTAAAACACTCATTTTTTTTATTTCGAGTATTTTCATTGTTTTTCTCTCTTTTTTTTCGGTCAGCGCACCCTCGGATTTTCATGTGAAACATAAATTATTGAAAATACAACAATAATACTTTGGATTAGGGCTTGGCAGAGGCCTGCATGAGTCTAGTTTTCAAACAATCTATTATACAAAATGGGCAAGGGGATTCTGAGAAGGTGGATCAAAGGGGACTGGATAGAGAGGAAGGGACTCGGAAAACCTCTTTCTAGAGAGAGAGATTTGGCAAACCTCCCAGAGTTAAAAGGATTTACATCCTGGTGGGGAGGGTTTGTTATGATTGGAGCAAGCAATGACACATATAAATCAAGATCAGGTGCATGATGGACTTGAGCAATAATCATGTTTTTATTCATGCTCATGTTCATATTTTTCCACTATATTTTTGTTTGTTTGGTTCAATTCATTACGTTTTTTTTTCCCGAACATCATAATATGCTCTTGGTGTGCTTTATATCAGATTTTCAATCCTAGAACAAAATTAATTATTCAAAAAGTATCCATAGATCGATTGTTATAAACAACAAATACCAGACAAAATAATACTTTGCCAAACTCTTCTGTTCATGACATTTTAGTAATGGTGTTAAACCAATGTATAGCTTTAAGAGTAAATCCGGTGTACATAAAAATAAGGTGTAGATGAGCAGATGTTTTATTATTATTATTATTATTATTATTATTATTATTATTATTTATTTTACTGGATGCCCATGAATATTGTGGGATTGTGGTCATCCTACCAATTGGAGTGAACATATGGGTGAGGTAGACTCTTATTAAATTCCAAGGTTTGAATATATAATTAAAAGCGACTGGTTGAATGTGAAGGAAGTGAATTTTAATTGAGATACTGAACCGTATAGGCCCCTGCAACACAAATATTTTCGATTATTGTAACTTTAAAAGGGCAATTATGATTTGGTCACGCTTTTGAACAACGCGGATCTTGATGAGTGGCGTGATAATTCAAATTTAAGGCATACTTTTTAAACAAAGGTTGTTCTTGACATTGAAAGCTTGCCAGAGGCTTGCCTGATATAGCAACAACTAATGTAGGCGCAAAACTGGATTCCATGTACAGTAGTTCATTCTTTTATAACAGGTTGTTTGAATACCTTGTTACTATGTCACCAGGAAAGAAATATGGACAAATTATAATAACTTAGTAAACTGGTCTATAGCAAAACTTGTTTTGTGGGGCCATGTTCAGAGATGCCAACCGTTAAGGAATAATTATAACATTAGAAATTAGAAAGCAAATAACCCAAATAGCTAGAACAGCTAAAATCATTCACTTCTCACTAGAGAAAGCATGAATAATAACATTTGCTCCGTCATTCAATTTGGGAATGCGTTCAAATCAATAGTTTTCTTTCTCTTGTTAACAAGACATTTGCTTCAGCTGTTTTAACTATTTGGGTTATTTGCGTTCTAATTTCTAATGTTATAATTATTCCGTAACGGTTGGCATCTCTGCATGTTGAAGCAAAGTCCCAATTGTTATGTTCCCCTCTGTCTTTCAATCACGATCGGAGGGATCAATTTATGTCAAGGGGTACCTCATCTTATTGTGCTTCAAGAAGTATGTCACCTGCTCGATTCATCAGTGGGTTAATGGTTGATCGATTCATCAATGGGTTCATGGTTAATCGATTCATCTCATGGCCTGTCAGATGGTTCCAGCACGTAAGCTTTCAGGTATCAGTCTTTCTTTTTTTTAAACCATAATATTTACAACTTTTCACTGATAACACAAAAGGATGTGTAATTGCGTATCGTGTGGCTGCACATCCTTTTACACATCTTACAGTTTCAAGATTAACCTAAATATGACTGTGATTGCAAGTTAATTATCTTTTGACAAACTATGATAATTATACTATTTTAACCTTTGGTACTATTGAATTTGTTTAATCAATATTTGATAAAGGTTAATAGTACCATTATCATAATTTCTTTCTAAGTCAGTTCATACGTTTCACACTTAAAATGCATATACCCGCACATCGTTTAAAGTGGTGTTTGTAAACATAGTAAATTGATAGAAATTATCCCAAATGAGCATTAGGAATTAATTTCCGGCAATCAGTGTATTTGATAAGAACGCAGGTCGGAGCATGGTTGGTTTCATGGTCAGCGGAAGAGAATGAGAATAGCCATAGACAAATTTTGGAAGAGCAAAGTATACGCTAATCCTATTTGTAGATGACATATGTATACCATCACACGTTGATGAGTATAAACCCATCAATATTTATCCTTGATATATTGTCATCTGGCACAATTTCGCTGATAGGGCATGTATGGAAAGGAGTATAAAAACATGCACGTGTTGGTAAATTGTTATAATTTATCCCAACAGGGCATTAACAATTAATGATGAAGCGTCATTTCCAACAACCCATTATGTACTGATGAGCACAAGGTTATTATACAGTGCATCTCAGAAGAGGCGGAACTCGAATGTTCTTTTTTTTTTTTTTTTTTTTTTTTTTTTTCAATGAAAGTAAGCAATTAATTAAATATTAAGTGCGTTAATATCAAGGTTTAGCTCTTCTACTTTCTTTTGGCACATAATACTATAGAAAAGACTCGTGTATATGAGAGAGAGAGACGAGTTATAGATTTAATTGTCAAAATCAACTTGCGCAGATCAGAGTAATGGGATATGCAATGGATGCTAGCGCCTGCAGTAAGTGAACAACTCATGCTTGAGAGATTTGGTGAATGAAACACAAAACACAAAAAACAGTATAAATGATAATGAACCATCCCTTTGTTCAGCAGGGTAGTTGCATCTCTGCAAATCTTTCCACGTCTTCTGCGCAATCGTATTTTTACAGTTAAATTTTAAACACTTCTTGTTCATGAATGTGTGATTGTTTCGAATTGGGTGACATCAGAAAGAAGAAAGACTGAACTTTAAAACGGTGCATTTAATATTTCAGTTTGCTCGCATTCATCACCACTTCATTCACGGAGAAAAACAACCGACTACATATTTGGGATCCGTTTTATCTTGGACACTCTATAGTCAGAGCAAAATTATGATTATGTGATACAGTTTTATGTTCTGCATGAGAATCAAACAATGAAACTGAAAGTTAAAATATGATACAAACTTGGTACTTAAAATAATCTAGAGTGGACGCTATCGAGAGGTTCTCGTCAGAAGGGTTTTACCAAGGACGAGACTTGGTCAAAAGATAAAAAAGAGATGTGGAATAAGACAGGGTGGATGGAAGACATATTGAGATGGGGTTGAGTGAATCTAGGCAGAGTAAGATAGATAGAGAGAGAGAGAGAGAGAGAGAGAGAGAGACGGAGAGAGAGAGAGAGACGGAGAGAGAGAGAGAGACGAGAGAGAGAGACGAAAGACAGACCATGCAGATCCTGTAAAACGCCGCCCATTTTACGCTCTAAAACATTCTATTTGGTTTTAACCCCCATGTTTAAACCTATAATGGCCGGTTATCACAAGCACCGGATCAATACAAAATCCACTTGAGAAATGCCAGATAACGGTTGAGTACCCATTTAAATCCATAAACTGATTATTTCACAGCTACCCATCTCTATTAGTTTCCCCCGCCCGTGGATTTTATTTTAATAAAAACCATGTCCCGACAGAGTGGATAAGGTGTTTCTAGTGCGGAGGTATGACCTTAGTTTTAGGAGCACACCATCCATAAAAGCTTGTTTTGGCGCTGGACGCCCCATCATGTAATAAATAGGATTATAATGTAAATCCTATTGAGTCTGCTAATTGACGGAGGAGTTTCATTTCATCATTACCCATGACATTGAAACGTATGTATGAATGCCATTTAGTAGTCCTAAACAACTATGGAATATACATACACCACCAAATGGCGTCATACTACTCATAAACAGTTAATCGCGACATGCCTAGTATGTGTCAGTATGATGACTAACATAATGGTGCAATGAAATAACTTGCACTCTAGAATGAAATCCTTTTCAAAACCATTAATTTTTTCCAACAAGCGGCCTACTGCCTAGATTCGACATTGTAATAACCATACAACGATATTCATTCGTTGATAACTATAAATTCAACAGTATATTATTTACAAATAAACAAATAGGACCTTTTGAAAAACACCCTCGACCATGCTCGGCCCTCTGGGAATTATCAATGATAATTCCATGCATTGTAGTTTATTCTTTTATTACAGTTTGTTTGAATACCACTATGTCGCCGGGAAAGAAACATGGATAAATTATAATAATTTAGTAAACTGGTCTATTAGAAAGCAACGTGTTTGTTCATGAATTTCTGTCTTCCTCTATAACAATAAGCTTCGTTTGATTAAAGACCCTTTCCGAATGGTAACGTGATTGATTTTTCTATATTTTGAGGCCTTACGTCGTATGTATTATTCATATAAGAATACAATACTGACAAGTTGCAATCTATTCTTCACTTACAATAATAAATATCGGACTTACTGATGTTATTCTGTCATCTTCTATACTTCATCATCCGTTATTATTCGGAAATTACTCAATTTCACAAAAACAACAATCATGCTTCCCTTGGCCTGTAAAATGAGACTTCTATTTCGGACAGGTACGCAATATTATAGCAGTATTTTACAGATCATAATACAATGCAAGTTTAATAAGATGCGCCGTTTTAACCCTCTCCTTTTCAAATCTATTACCAAGATTTACATTAATGCATAAGGTTTGTCATACATATATCCACGTCTTTTTATTTCCCCCCCCCCTATTTTTTTTTCT
>CALNVZ010003014.1:3667793-3691894 GCA_940671915.1 Paracentrotus lividus | reverse complement strand
CTTTTTTTTTTTTTAGGGGGGGGGGCAAGTTCTCATGGAAGTTATTTTTGGTAAAAAGTTTACTATGGAATTTATTGGTTTCAGACAGCCCGGAAAAGACCATCAGCACAACACATGCTAAATATTATTGTAAAACCTTGAGTCTCTATTTAGATGAAACGTAACAATAGAGGCTTGAGCATCATGCGTATCATTATGCAGAGGTTCCAATACAAATGGAAATAATAATTACAAAAAACGGTATCGAGATTAAATGCCTGGGTCGCCGGTGGAGGGTACAATAATATTCAACCTCGGCAAGAAAAAAAATGCCGTTGACAAATTCGTCAACTTACACTTATGGCCGTGTGTCATGATTTGGGTGCAAAATGCGTTACATGTCCAAACATATTTTGTAGTAATGTACATTGTCACAAACAAACATCTCTAAGTCAAACATGACTGTATAAAAGTACATTGAAAGCTGAGATGGTAAGAAACGTGATTAACATATCATTTTACATGTACAGGGTGTGTCATTAAAGCTTTACAAGGTGTTACAAGACAAAAATGGTTTTAAAAGTTTCACAATTTCAATGACAAGTAATTTCTTATTGTTTGCATTAATTGTGATAACTCAACTTAGACTGTGTTAATAAGACCCTATGCTTCTAAAAAAATGTAAACTTGTAATACAAAATTATTCTTTCAAACCGTGCTACAGAGTGTATAAAAAAGAAGAAAAAATCGTTTAAAACGGGCAGAAATCTTGGCTTTTACATTTGAATTACAACTTCGACAAAGTTTATTACGAAAAATATGTTTCTACTCTTTTGTGTATCTACGTACATGAAAAGAAAATGGGTGAAAAAAAAACACAATTATTGCTATAAAATGGCATGTTGCAATTTTTTATACCTGCAATTCATTGTCTATGAGCCATGCGTGCATGACGTTTGTTTTAATTGATTAATTGATTGATAAAATGACTTTTGAAAAATCTACTTCACATTTATTTAAAACCGGATAAATTCTAAAGAGATTGATATATCACTCAACCTATAAGACCGATTGGATACAAATATATAACAATTACTCAACAAAGAGAAAGACAGTAACAAAAATGGGAATTCCCTATGCTTTAACACGTGCCTCCACCGTATAGGATCCTCCACCGTAGGATCCTCCCCTCCGTACCTTACCCTACTCAAATTATCTTCGTATTAAAAGTATGAGCAGGACAAAGCTGAAACTTCACAGACATGTCGCCTGATAAATTATCTATAATTTGAGACATTGTACATCTCATGACTGTACTTTGTTATCATGCTATTTGAAAAAATGTGACAAATTTTCCTCCAAAATGTAACGCCTCCACCCTTTTACTATACCCCAATATAATTATGACACATGACCTTATTAAAGCAAAAAGTGTTCCATTTTAATAGACATGTTTGTCAATGTGTTGGTAGAGAGAAGGCTACGACGTTCATAAATTGGTGAAATAAACGAGTTTGTAAAAGAGCCCTCTGCATTTTTGTAATCTTTTCTTTCTGTACATGGTACTAACCTTTAGAGGGGTAATAATCAAACATTTATTCAGATTTATTGAACTTCTTTAAACAGAGGTAAAGCCCCATCAGTGAGTGGGCCCATATTTACCAACTGAAAAGTTGCTATGATACATAAGACCCTGACCAGATAATCCCGATCCCGGATCCTTTTTTTTTTTTTATCCCGGATCCTAATTTTCACATTCCTTTGTTAACGTTTTGTTTGATTTGGTAAAGAACAAAGGTAACAAGGTGGAGGCACTAATCTATTCGCTTCTTTTGAGAAATTTACACATAATCATACAGCATAAGATTTTTGGCTTTGTAAATATTTTGTTTGTTTTGGTATAAAGAATATAATTTATGCGTAACTATAGGTGGAGGGGCTGAATGAAGAAAGCCCCCTATAATAATATGTCCGCATTTTTTGATAACCGAACTACAGCTGCGGCTATTCAGTTCAATAACTATCAGGCGATTTTCGTTATCACCGAGAAAACTGCTCTATTTTGAGACTCCAACCGAGGTGTAATTCTTTAACCCGTCATCATGGTCATAACATGATAAAAGATTATGTAACAAAACCCAAAATGTATGGAAGGTGGTGGTGTCCTTATTTTGTGACACCTTTTAGCGTAACCGATTCACTCACTGTTAGGGTTGGGATTCTGGATTTTGGCAAGTTCACTTTCCATTTCTCTCTCTCTCTCTCTCTCTTTTCGCATGTTTATCTATTTCCCCGTCATTTGAATGCAGGGGCAAGGGACCGTTTTTGAAAGTGGGATAGGGGGGCTGAGCATGCGAACATTATAAATATATGGTCATTTTTGCATATTTGCCGACACCTCTGAAAAAAATATGGAAGCTCAACGCCCCGCGCCCCTTGGTTTATTGGGTCAATCATTATAGGCCTTCTTAAACGGATTTATTATTGTACAAAAAGGAATAGAGAGAATTAATAGATTTCAGATAATAATATTGACGAATTGGCAACATAAAACTAACATACCTTCAAAGGATTTAAGCGCATGATCCAACGAAACATTCGCGGTACTGACCCCCCCCCCCCCCGGTCAATCCCACGCCAATGGTAAAAATTATAGTTAAGTATATACAGACACATATTATTAATACTATGCTATTCGTCATCAGAAATAACGAGAAGCTAGGAAGGGCAATAAAAAAATAATAAAATTATAGAATACTGACCGCGCCAAGATGGGCAACTAAGACAGCAATACCGATGGCCAATGGTCCTGATCCTCCCGGGCTAGCTCGTTTATTATCTACCGTCGAGAATATGACAAGAACCAACTGGAACGTGAGACAGACTTCCATCAGGAAAGCTTGCCAATCTTCAACCCCAACACCAGGCGTGGTCGGCCCGACGTTGTTTGAAACAGCCGAAGGTGTGATGAGGTACACCATACCCGCCGCCCCCATGGCCCCGAGACACTGGGCGATAGAATAGGCAATGCATCGTAGCGGTGTGATTCTATGAAGAAGCCAGAAAGCTACCGAGACTGCGGGGTTGAGATGACCACCACTGATGTGAGCGGTGGCGTGGACGAACGTCGCCAGTGATAAACCGAATGCGAGTGCGATCTGTACTTGGCTTGGAATCACGGGTGGGGCCCAAGCCGTAGTCGACGATATACCGATGAAAATAAAGAAAAACATGCCAAAGAATTCGGCTAATACCGCTTGCCAAAACTTCCTCGATCCAAGTTCTTTCGCCATCGATTCGTTTGCCATGTTGATTCGAAGTCCAGTTCAACTAGAATATGAATTAATTATCAAAGAGTTAGGGAAATTGTCCCGATATCATGAAAGCACAATCTTTCGAAAGCAAACTTCTTCGAGTATTATTCCTTCGAGAAAAAGCACCGCGAATAAATCATGAAGGCAATGGATATTCTACCGAATGATGTCTTTTTATTTATTGAACACCGCCACATGCAACGACTCGTCAAAAAATGAACGATCGTCTCCTCTCTCTGCTATCGAATCGTCCAACAAACTAAATTGGTTTTTACGAACGAGATAACTAAGTACTCTCTCTCTCGTGTGACGAGCCAATCAAATCACTATACTTGACAAAGCCATACAACTCACTTCAGCCAATCACCGACCGCCTTTCAATGTTTTCTTGAAAGCGAAGAGTACTCCTCGCCAAAGAAAAGGAGTGACATCGGTCGAATTCTCTAACAGTCAATAGAATCAGGAAGCCACGCCTACTCTTGATATTGGACAATCACGGTGCAAAGTACAAATGAAATGGCTATTTTTATTTTATTGATTTATTTCTTTTTTTGAGGAAAAGAGGTCAAACTCACTTGAGAGTATTGTTTTACACAGATCAAGTATCATTTGTTCATCTATAATATAGGTTTTCCCGGCCATTTTCATCCTCCATGCAGCCGGTTTCACGAATATTCATTCAATTTCAAGTGAAATTGAATATCCCA
The DNA here is from genome assembly GCA_940671915.1 of Paracentrotus lividus. Lineage (NCBI taxonomy): Eukaryota > Metazoa > Echinodermata > Echinoidea > Camarodonta > Echinidae > Paracentrotus > Paracentrotus lividus. The sequence continues at coordinate 3,687,894 of CALNVZ010003014.1, read as the reverse complement.
TTAACCCCTTACTTCAATTAGATAAAGAAAACGTTCAATTTCATTTCCTTTACTTCGATTTCATAAAAGACTCCGATCAAACAAAAATGTCGGTTAGGTTGCAATCAATTGTCGCCAGCGAAGAATTTTGCGCTGGTTTTGACGATTCAATCAGCCAGTGTGAATAGTCTCAAATCTCAACATCGTGTTCTTTTCAATTACAGGAGCTATACTGCTGTTCCTGGTTGCTCGTCCCGTATTTTCCGGGAATAGAGGGTTATTTTAGGGCTAGGTAGGGGTAATAACCCGAAAACGATTGTAAGATAATGGGGTCTTATTTATCATATCTTCTCTCTGCTTCGCACCCTCCCACCCGAGAAATTTTAATTGAGGAAGATATTCTTAATTTTAGGACAAGATACCGAAATAGTGTCCGCAACATGTGAAAGGGGGTAATTATTGCTAAGACAATAGTGGTATAGATTGACCATAGAAGCGGGGGGGGGGGCTTGATACTTCTCTTCGAACTCACTGATATACCGGTCCTAAATTATCAATGATGAATAAAGAGGGATTCATAAGAATAATGAAAAACAAAAGTATCAGCAATAAACATAATAATACACATCAATTGATGGAAAAATGCTCATCAGTATAAATTCTAAAAATAAAATTTTTAAAAAAGAAAACAAAAAAACAAGATGAGAGAATGAATAAAATGATAAAAAAGAGAAAATATCATGACGAATAATGAATGTATGGAGCTTCTGTTTGCTGGCACACGTTTATATATTTCGACTGATTAAATGAAGAGGATTATGAAATGAAAATTAAACTATGATATATGATAGTACATATCATAAAATTACAAATCTAATTTTATTATTTACGATATAGAAATTAACTATTTGCCTACTCATTGCTATTTGAACCTCAAATCGCCGCAAACGAATTTACACCGATTTTTGCCTCTATATCGCCTGATATTACCCCCACCCCCATTGAATAGCGCCCTCCATTGACGAGGGATGCGGCCGAAGGCGATCCTATACACTTCCTCTAACTCTATCGCGCCCAAAGAACTTCCGTATGTTGCAACGGAAAGGGGACGGAGGGAGGGATTGTAGCCAAATGTATATTTCTATAGTCGTAAATAATAAAATTAGATTGTAAGAGGCAAGCGAGTTAAAAGAGGGCGTAGATTCGCATGTAGAGCCCCGAGAAGGGAAGAGAAATTAAGTCCGGTACGGCCTGAAGGGGCAGCGGTTCTCCTGCTAACAGGAGCAAACAGATCCTGAAACCGGCCCGAACGCCAGTTAGAGAGCAATCAAGACCACCGTGTCTGATCCTCCTGAACTTCCACTGAGAAAAAGAAGGGATCAACTTGAATGGTGGAAAAGCGAAGTCTTCCAACCCTTCAGAGAAGAGAAACGGTGTCCAAAAGGAAAGCAGAAGTCTCCCTGACTCGGGAGTAAGCCGAGGAAGTCTGTTGCCTCCAGGATAGAAAGTCTGCTAATCAGAAAGTCCTCCCTCGGAGAGTGGGAGGCACGGACGTATCTTCTCCCGATTGCCGCATTCAAAGGAGGAACGCTACCATTTCGATCAACTCCAAAGAGTGTGTCCCTACCTTGTTTGTTATCGAGGCCTGTGCCGAGAGGGTGTTGTCCGTGAGAAGTCTAACAGCCGACGGCCACAAAAGAGGCCGCGAAAATCGTTGAAGGATAACAGAAACGACAAAGTTCCAGAAAAGTATAAGTGAAGGCAGCGCGGCTCTGGAGGACAGATCCGGAAAACATCCGACCTGTTTGACAATGTGCCGCTCCCCCACCAACAAGAGATAGATATAGATGACACTGGTTTATTCGAGTGAAAAGAGTTTTGAATTCTTCTCCTGAGAAGGTAGGTTCGTCTCACGGAGAAGGAAGCTATCTTGATCTCTACACAGTGCCGAATGATAACCAGACCAGAGGGGAGGCTGAGGTTGTGACCTAAATAACTTCAGGGAGATTGGATGCCTGAAAAGGTCTCATAAGAAGAAGACGACAAATTGGCACAGAAGTGACGCAGCCAGCTGGCTCAACAACGCGTCGCCAGCCATCTCAAACAAACTCGGGCTCGAACCCTCCGCATGCTAGCTGAGGGACTGCTAAGACTGACCAGAGCTTCAATCCTCTCAAGGCTCCGGCCGAGCCAGTTGATTATTTGATAATCTATACTGGGCCTCCAAGTAGACTCGGTCAGTTGGAGGGTACTAAATTCTGACTCGGACCCAGCTTGATCATGAATCCAATCTCGGTGCGTTTTCACTAAAGCATTCGAAGTAAAATGGTGTGAAAGGCAGGCACCTCCGAAAGGGCGAACGAGAAGCCTAATCGTCCAAGAAAGCTAAAATCCGAAGGTCCTTATGCCTCTGAGGAAGACATTCAAACGCCGAAACACCCTAGGTGGAAAACTCGGTGGGAGCGGGACAAAGACCAAAAGAAGGGCTTTGAAGCGAAAAGATCCTTTCCTATAGACAATCCAAAGATCCTCGAGGAAGGGTCTATGGGATGTGGAAAGGCATCGTTCAGGTCGAGGAGACACCGCAAAGTCGACCTGACCGAGAGCAGGAAGAATAGAGGTCAAAGGTCCATTTTGAAAGTGGACTTTTGCGTGTGTGCCTGTTGATCCTCTTCATATGAGGATCATCCTGAGCGAACCTGAACGATTGGGGATCAACATAAAAACGGGGGAGAGACACAGAAAGTCGTGATCCCTCACGTCCGTCCTGAAGAATAAGTTCTGAAAGGATCTAATGTGGCGGTGATCGATTTCGGATAAAACCCCTCGGAAAAGCTCTACTAGAAATGTCCGAAGACCGTTCTTGATCACGGGCGAGGACAAAGACATCGACCGTGATCGACTTCCAAGTAGGAAAGAACACTCCGAAGTCGATCACCCACCGGTCTCCAGCGAACTCGGGAAGTCATCTGGAAAATAGCTTCCCGTCCGACGAAAAGGGCTGTATATTCTTCGCAAGCCTCGGGAAAATGCCCCTACCCTCCACGTCCTCTGACGAGGAAGACTGGTTTTGAAAGCACCAGACGATCATATAGAATCAGGAGAAAGACGGTTACCGCTACGATCCTTGAGTAGGGAGGCAGCCAAGGCCGACGCGAGCAGGAACGGAAAACCCTCTTGTCCTTCTTCTTCTTGCCCTTCCCTGAAGAGGAGGAGCTTTGAAGAAGCCAGGTAAAACAGACCTAAAAGACGATGGGCCTGACGCACGCATCGTCTAGAAGAAATAGATAAGATCATTCTGGCCTTCATAAGTGAGGTCAACGTTCAATATTGCATTACGTACTGCCAAGTTGCCCCGTAAAGGAAGGGGAAGGTCGACGTCAAACTCTGACCATGATCGGGGATCGAGGAATTGTTGAAAATGAAGAGTCTGTCAAGCATTATGAATCGACTATCCGGCTATCTAAGGAGGATGATAGTCCAGATTAAACTATTAGGGCCGAGGAGAATCTCGCACGCGAACTGCGGGAAAGGCCCAACTCGTGGATTGATGGAGTCAAATACGAGATATAGTCAAGTTCAAAGGTAGGTACTCAAGCTGAAAGGACGTAATAAGCTATCGGACCTAACGGACAAAGAAAACTTTAAGCCCTCCGAAGTTTCAGGGGTCACTTCGCGAGCCCTGGGTAGGGAACGAAAGAAAAGGGAATTAAGCCTGTGACTTGTTTTCGTCACAGGAAGCGTTAGCAGATCGTTTCAGGTACAAACTTTTACAGACAAATACAACAATACGCTTCGGATATACCACGGGAGAGATCCCGCGTATACAACAAAACCGAAAGGCGTACGAACAGGGAGTCAGATGAGATTCAACTTGAGTCGTGAGAATCCACCACCGAAAAGATCTCATCGTCTGACGAGGTAAGCATTCCAACTCCTCACAAAGGAGGAGGAACATCATAGAGGTGATATGTGAAGTGGTGACGTAACGCTTAAACACTTGCGAAACTCCGGAGGTCACCAATCCGAATGGCATCCGAGAGTGATGTCTACCCGAAAAGGAAGTGTCCAACCTGAGGGGACAGAGTTCCTATCGGAAAAACGCGGATCCGAATTCGGCACGACGAAGAGTCGTTCTCGTGATAGACGAAGTGACCAGCCTGTAAAGGGGCACTGAACCCGCGGGAACCGGATCGGGATCAGGAAAGCAAGTCTAACGACGCTTCACTACGGAAGGGCCCGCCTCAGATGCGGTGCGCGATCCGAAAGGAAAGACTTGGAAGACGGGTGTAGGCTTCAAAAAGACGCCCGCCTATAACGGACCTGGTTCGAAAAGAAAACGGAACGGGATCCGAAAAACCTTCACGCTCAGCGACGTAGTATCCGAAAAGGAAGGGGACAACACTCTCGAGAATAAAACGGAGAGAGAGACTCCGCTTTACCGGATTACCGCTGACAAGAAAACAAAGCGACGGCTTTGGACGTGTCAGCCGCGCTAGTGAGGAACCAATGTGCGGCTACTATCAGAGGATACAGGTCCGCTGATGGAGCGGTATCATAGGACTACAACTTCCAAACCCGTACGGAAAACAGCTGCGGATCCGAATAACCTCAGTTAAGGGAACGGCGCCGATATCCGTATGAAAATGGAGAGAGACAGACCCCCCCCCCACCAAAGGTGTGGCGACCGGATATGGTGCGGGGACGTCCGCTCTGCGGATATCCGCCGACAAGTAACAAGCGACGGCTTTGAACGTGTCCAGCGCTAGTGAGGAACAACGTGCGGCTACCTATCCGAGGATACATGGTCGCATTGGACGGTATAGTGTATCCACTTCCCAAAACCGGTACGGAAACCGACTTGTTCGGATCCGATTACCTCAGTTAAGGGAACGGTGCCGATGTCCGTATGAAACGGAAGAAGACGGCCCTCCACCAAAGGGGGCGACCCGGATATGGTCGGAACGTCCGTTCTGCCGGATATCCGCCGACAAGTAACAGAGCGAAGGCTCTGGACATGTATCCGGGTAGTGAGTACGCGACAAGCGGCCTATATCCGGACGATATAGGTCCGTCTTGAACGGTACACCCAAAACGGACGGAAACCGACTCGCGGATCCATTTCCTCAGTTAAGGGTACGGACGCGCCGATATGCGGTCGGACATGAACGATATGAAACCGAGCTCGATCCGGTTATGCCAGCGAAGCCAGAGGCACAATGGGATTCGGCGACGGATGAGATGAAATGAAACCCGGCGCCTTCACTCAGTAATTTGAATTACCAGAGAGCGGCCCACGTTGTGAAACCGATGTTTATTAACCGTTTTAGATCTCCCGTTGATCGACACGTGGCAAAGGACTATCGGATCCGGCGCGAGGCCGTATCGTCATCGCTGGACGCCGCCAATCCTGCCGTCATACAGCGGTCCCGTACTCTGAGGGAGCGACGAAGCCCGAGCAGCTAGGTTTGTCCGCCGGTGTTCGACCAAAAATACTACACCGAAGTTCTGGAGGTGGTGAAGAAGGCGGAAGGACAGCGGTCCATACGCCTCTCGAACGAAAAGCCTCTCACCCCGAAGGGGGACTTCTCCGAGAAAACACAAGCGCTTGCGCTGCTCGCTAATTTTTTCCTCCGCTTCCTTCTATATGAAGTAGGCGGAAGAAGAAATTAGAACAAGATGAATCTGTAAAATAAAAGAAAGGTGTTAATACACAAAAAGGGGTGAATAGGCGGGTCTATCAAAAAGCGGAGCACAAAAACTCTGTGCGCCGCAACACACAACACTCAAACGTAAACCAGACACGTAAACAATACACGCAGTAATGAACGTACGAAGTCTAGCGGAAGAGAGAGCGTGAAATAAACGATCACGCGAGAGATAAAACTATCAAATCTCGGTAAAACCAAAAGACCAGACCAAAAAGGAGAGTCAGATACTCAAAAAGATTATCCTGAGCAATAATACCTCGCAAACACCGGCAAGGAAGTCCCAAAAGGGAGAAAACACGCTATTTTGGCCGCGGGCAACAATACAGAAGCTTTTCGGACGGAGGGAAGAGATGAGAGGGAAGTGTATAGGATCGCTTTCGGCGCACTCTCGTCAATGGAGGGCGCTATTCAATGGGGTGGGGGTAAATAGGCGAATGAATAGGGGCAAAAATTCCGGTGTAATTTATTTCGGTTTGCGGCGATTTGAGGTCAATAGGAATGGTAGGCAAATGTATAGTTCTATTGAAGTAAATACATTGCCATAACGTCATTTCCCTGAAGAGGAATGGAGAGGGTGTGCGTATGGAGGGCCATCCACGACATTATTATATCTATAATATATCAGAAAGAGAGAGATTGAGAAAAATTGTGTGAGAGAGGAAATAAGCATGAGCCTTTTTCAGGACATGTCCCTACATTTCCGAAAATGATGATATAGCAAGAAACTTATGAAATCAAATTATATAATGAAACAAAATATAATACATAATTGCAAAGACACGTCATTGCCCTGGAGAGGAATGGAGAGACGAGGGTGATGAGTTCATCTTGATCTCTCTCCATCTCCGTGGCCTATACCCGAAGTTTTTATTGTTTATCAGAATCTATAATTATGTGGGATTATGATTCATTATATTCAGTTATAAGCACAAACGCTATGACCATTCCTTTCAAAGATTGACTTTGATACATAATTTATTTGGCAATGATAAAATCATGCGTTAGCACACCAAATACCATACATGGTGAAATCGACTACGTTTTGCATTAAATAGATAGCTTTAAAATGAAATAGAAAATACAAATAAGTACAAATTAGCTCTTGTTTACATTAAATGTGAAATTGAATATCACCATTGTGAAATAGGCGAATTTTGTACGTCTTTGATTGACTTAAGTACCTTTTCGGTCGCTGTTCACATTAAGTTGAATTCCTAAAGTGCGATATTGAAATGCCAGTTTAAGCACAGGCCAAAAAATGAGCTAAATTGAATGCTCCGCACATGTAATTGAGTGAATGGGGGATGAAAATGGCCGGGAAAACCTATAATACATGTATTTGTCGGCAAGGGGAAATACACTTGGAATATCATGGAAGATAAAGGGGAAAAAATGGTGTGAGTTGTACACTCGTATAACAAGATCAGTTATAGACACAAGACTTTGAATTATAATTACGAAGACCAAGACATTATCCCCCATCAAGCTTCATCAATATCACCAATCAAAATAGGAAAAAGCCATAACAAATAACTAAATGAGAAAATATAATGTGAAACCTGGTGTGCGTTAGTTCATTTCAAGGTTTATAATTCACTACGGGGAAAACATAATAAGAAGGGCGATAGTCCAGTAAAAATAGCAAATGACCCTAAACAAATTGCAACAGAAACGAAATTTTCAGCATTGCACTATTATAGGGATAAAAATAACATATCAAAAGTATAGGAAAATCGAAGCTGTGGAACAATGTCTAATTTGCATGAATTCAAAATGGCCGCCATTTGACAATGTTTGAACTGTATATTAGGATCTGAGACTTGGATAAACATAATTTTAGTTTCCAGTCCAATGTTTTCAGAGTAGATGAATAAGTTAATTGACATCATTTGGATAATTTGATAACATATATGTTGTTTTAGAGGCATTAAAGCAGTAGAACAATGACTAATTTGCATATTTTCAAGATGACCTCTATATACTCAGTATATTGTTCCCTGTATCTCGGGATCTAGGAGTCATAGAAACATAATATCTGTGTCTATACCTATGTTTTCCGGGTAGAGGAATACGTTAATTGACATTATTTAGATCATTAGATAACATTAATGTTGTTTCAGAAACACTGAAGCAGTAGATCAATGACTTATTTGCATAAAGGGGCTGTCATTCAGCATTTTTTTGCTTAACACCAGATATGCCAACCGTTACGGAATAATTATTATAACATTAGAAATTAGAACGCAAATAACCCAAACAGTTAGAACAGCTAAAATCATTGACTTCTCCCCCGATGAAAACCCCCCCGTCTGTAGGACTTACAAGTTCCCACAGAGCGACATAATTCCCCCCGAGTACAACGTCCCACGTGAGACAACTCCCCCGACGGACAAACTCCCTGGAGGACAACTCCCCTGGAGGCAAACTCCCCGGAGGAAAAAAATACCCCGCAGCAGCACACTAACACCCGCAGGACAATTCCCCCGGAGGACAACTCAAACCATTCCGCGAGAACAGAATCCACATGCACTCGTTAATTCTTGCTCCATTTGCGATTTTTTTTTTTTTTTTTTTCCCCAACCGAAATAGCCATCATGGAAATTACAAAATCTTTTGGCAAATTTTTGTTTTTTCCGGCGAAGGGTGTTAAAGTTTGGCAGCTGTAAGAGGTACCGACTGCTATTGGACTCGAATTTTACTCGTCAAAAGAGAGAGAGAGATATCACTTCAATCTTAAATCACCATAGAAGATGATCTGATTAGTAGTTTAGAGTATCGTAGGGTCAATGGTCAGGCCCGTAACTAGGATTTTTGCGGGGGTTCGAATATCTGAAAAAAAAAAACCTTTGAAGGGATGATTCTATAGCGCAAATCGCGAGCCGACATTTTGACTAAAAAATGACGAAGCAGTATATTTTTACTTTTATGGATCATCTTTCTTTTAGCCAAAAAAAAAAAAAAAGAAAAAAAAAAGGATTTTCAACGCGAATCGTCAAGTGGAAAATTTTATATCACACCTCTTCATTATACAAAAATACATGTACATTATTGATACAAGGGTTTGTTTGTTTTGTTTTGACTTGTTTCAGAAATATGTTAGAATTATAAAATGTTTCAGCGGATATGTTGACAGAAATACTGAAAAATTGGTTGATATACCAAGATGTTTTAATTTTCATCTACTTCTGGAGATATTTTCATACCACACTAGTTGCAATAACACCTCTTATGTAGCGATGACACGGCATGAATGCAAAGCTGTGCAAGTAATACTTATGAACACACCACCATTCATTTGTCTGTAAATTCTTAAAACCGCAATGACAGTGATTGTATTACTTTATTCCTTGAAAAATGACAAAACAAGTGATGTGTGTGGAATTGAGTTTTGTGAATTTCTTTTTTTGATAAATAAAATTGTGTTCTCGTTTAAACTTTTGCGCCATTTAATTTGTTAAGGGTGTGATTATTATTAATTAAGGCTTAATTATCGTGGCTCACCACCCCCCCCCCCTTGCTGAGACGACTAGAGATATGTAGGCCAACTCGCAACTTCGTGCTTTTTCTACTCCTGTACTTCAATTAAGTTCCCCATTTAGCATCCTTCCTTTTTTCATCATTTCTTTTATATCTTGCATTTCATTAATTTTCCTTTTCTGAGGGTCACATATTCGTGTTGTACACTCTGAATCTGCTAAACTAACAACCTTTTGAGGGATGGAAGTAGCCATTCATAGATTGGAAGGGGTGTTCCAATGGATGATTACCAATATTAAACACCCATCCTTCCTCGCTTGTCATTACAGAAGGGTTACTCTCATGCGAAAGAATGTAATAATTCTAACAGAAAGAAAACCAAGGGTTGGCATAAAATCAATATTTAAAGTATTTTAAAAATGAGGGAGATGTCATCGCGGGGAGTTGTCCTTTGGGGGACCTATCCTCCGGGGAGATGTCCTCCGGGGGAGTTGTCTTCTCAGGGAGTTGTTCACTGTCGGGGGTAGTTGTCCTCCGGCGGGAGCCTTTCCTTCAGTTGCCTCAGCGGGGTGCGCTCCTCCGGTGAGTTGTTCCTCAGGGGAGTTTGTCCAGGGGAAGTTGCCTCTTTTCGGGGAGTTGTCTGGGGGAAGCGTTCCTCCGGGGACTCTCACTCTGGGGAACCTATCCTCTTGGGGAGATGTCCTGCGGGGGACCTGTCCTCCGGGGGAGCTGTCCTCCGGGGGAGTTGTCCTCCGGGGGAGCTGTCCTGCGGGAGTTTTCCCCGGGGGAGTTGTCCTCCGGGGGAGATGTCCTAGAACCGTGCTATCTAATTATCTCAATCTTGTCAGTTAACGCATTCCTCCACTCTGACAACATAAGTACAGACACACAAAAAAAATATGTTTCTATGACTCCTAGGTCCGAAGATACAGGCAAAACATATTGAATAGCGCTCTTTTTTTTAATATGTGCAAATTAGTCATTGTTCTACTACTTTAATGTTTTTAAAACAACATTTGTGTTATCTAATTATCTCAATTTTGTCGATCAACGCATTCCTCTACCTTGACAACACAGGTACAGATACAAAAGTCATGTTTCTATGACTCCTAGATCCGAAGATATAGGCAACACATATTGAACAGCGCTCATTTAAAAAAAAATAATTTATGTGCAAATTAGTCATTGTTCTACTACATTTGTGTTTCTAATAGTTCTAGATCATAATAGATACAGGCACAATAATTATAGAATATTGGATGGCCTTGAAGTTGATACAAGGAATATTGGACGAGCTTTGCACAAATATTGGATTTCTGTTGCAATTTATTATGGGTTCGCCATTTTTTTTTCTCCTCTATTTTTTACTGGACTATAAGGAGAGGGGCAAGGGTGCACCAGATACCGGCCTCCTCCAACAAAATATTCGGCACAGACAAAAAGAAAGACATCAAAGACCCCGCTTAAAATAATGGGTGAAGAGGGGAAAGGGAAGACAGAATCATTAAAATTCACACCCTTGTTTTATACTAGCTAAGATACTCATACCAAGGAGTTGGATCTACAGTGCGTCCCAAAAAGAACTATACACTTTTGAAATGGCTGCCAAATGAAAAGTATATTTTTTTAGGTAATGAAATTTACATGTCTGGAAAGCTCATTATCCCAAATTTCATATGACATCAAAAACTCCGAAAATAAGTCATGCATGAATGAGCAGCGTTCACCTTTGTAGAGGGTATGGAAATTAGGGTGCGCAGGAATTGCCATACCAATTTGTACATTGTATGAGGAAAGTCATTTGGAGCTTATGGAATTGGGGATGATATGCAGAATTACTGATCAATTATGATGAGTTGGGGTTTGCTAAGTGAAGTTTGTGGAATTGGGGATTACATTTTCATGCATGAGTGAACAGGAATATGTATTTCCTATTGTTGCATTGTAACTTTCCAAGGTTTCTTCATTGGTAGTCAGGATGGGGTGCAGAACAGGTGAGATGCAGGATAAGATTTTTGATCAGTTTTGATAAGCGTTTTCAGGATCTTTTGGATTGTCTGAAGGTCTAACATCAGTGATGTTCTTTTTTTTTTTCAACAAACATTTTTTTTAGAGAATTCATTTACAAAATCCGCACCGGATATTAAGTAAATTCAATGAGAAGTTTACATAAATCTTACAGTAATTGAAAATGTGGGGCAGGCATATTATGATGATCACTAATGTTATCCCCGCCACCCCCCAAAAAAAACAAAAACAACAACAACAAAAAAAAAAAGATGCGAGGAGGTACTCAGGATATTTGGAGTAGAAACCAATGAATATGAACGGTCAAAACACACCCATGCAAAAAGAGAGAGATAGATCGAGAAAGAGGGAGGGAGAGAAAGAAAGAAAAGAGAGGGAGAGAGGGAAGAAGACAAAGAGAGAGAGAGAAAGAGGGAGGGAGAGAAAAGGAAGAGAGAGAGAGATCAATCACACCACTGAAGGACCTCATTAAATATACCTTGGAAAGTTACAATGCAACAATAGGAAATACATATTCCTGTTCACTCATGCATGAAAATGTAATCCCCAATTCCACAAATTTCACTTAGCAAACCCCAACTCATCATAATTGATCAGTAATTCTGCATATCATCCCCAATTCCATAAGCTCCAAATGACTTTCCTCATACAAAATGGTAGGGCAATTCCTGCGCACCCTAATTTCCATACCCTTTACAAAGGTGAACGCTGCTCATTCATGCATGACTTATTTTTGGAGTTTTTGATGTCATATGAAATTTGGGATAATGAGCTTTCCATACATGTAAATTTCATTACCTAAAATCATATATTTTTTATTTGGCAGCCATTTCAAAAGTGTATAGTTCTTTTTGGGACGCACTGTATATCATTATGCTCATACCTAAAAAAAAACAAAAACAAAACACAAAACAAAACAAAAAAAAACTAAAACTAAAACAAAAACAAAATAAAATAAAACAAAACAAAAGCAGCATACGAGACCAAAACAACTTATCTGTAGGTTTTACTTCCCCAATAAATTCGGAAGTTGAATGATATTATTGGTATTGGGTAGGTGTTGTTGTTTCGCTTTTGGGGAAAAAAAAACATAACAAGAAGGGCAAAGGGTGCAACATACTGGTCGCCCCTGATAGAATAATCGGCAAAGACACGCAAAAAAAAAGAAAAGGAAAGAAAAAAGGGGAGGGGAAAAGGACTAAAGAATCATTCAAATTCATATCCTTGTTTTATACAGGCTCAAACCAAGCTAAGATATTCATACCAAGGAGTTGGACCTAATGCTCAGACCTACATGTAAATCAAAAAGCATACGAGAGCCAAACATTGTTATCTATAGTATAGGTTAGTTACTGCCCCAATAAATTCGGAGGTTGAAAGGCATTATATTGTGCAGAGATGAAATTTGAAAATGAATAACACAAATAATTGAAACAGCTGAAACAAAATGTCTCGGTCGCAAGAGAAACAAATCTTTTGATTTGAATGCATTCCCAAAATATTGAATGACAGAGTAAAAGTTCTTATTCGTGCTTTCTCTCGTGAGAAGTCATGTGGTTCAGCTTTCTCAAATAGTTTGATTATTTGCGTTCTTATTTCTAATTGTATAATTATTTCGTATGGTTGGCATCTCTTTATTGTGATATATATGTAGACCAGTTTACTACATATTCAAATTTTATGCATACTTTAATAAGGGTCGTTCTTGACAACCTGAAAGCTTGTCTGAGGCTTGCTTGAAATAGCAGCAAAAATGTATGCAAACTGAATTCCACGTATTGTAGCTCATTCTTTTATTACAGTTTGTTTGAATACGTTATTACTATGTAGCTTGGAAAGAAATATGGATAAATCTCAATAAATTAGTAAACTGGTCTATTGGGTTGTATTCTTTGGGCAATAGCCCAATTGATTCACGCCCTTTATTATTGTTCCAAGTTTGATAACGTTTCATTAGTCTACTGCTATTAGGTGTTAAGACCATTTTCATTCCCTTTGTAAATTAAATCCCATAGAAGTTGCTATTAAAGTATTACGTGATCATTAAAAGGAACACCCTTTCTTTGGTGTATGAACATCAAGTGCCAGACCATCTTTATCCAAATCCCATTTAGAAAATGCTAATATTTGCCAATGAGTATACTTGTATACAGAAGTATATCATTGTTTCAGTTTGAATTCACTTAGGTTAAGTCCATTGTCCGAAGGGTTTTAACTCGGACCAGAACCACAGCATCGTAAAATATGAAACAATAGTCTTCAGACTCTCCATATGTGTATAAGACATGGGCCAACTAATCTTTATCCCTTTGTATATTAAGTCCCTTATTGTTCAAGTTAGAATCCGTTGGTCAAGACTATTATCCACAATAAGTCTTACTAGGGCTTAAGACCAGACAAGGAACACAACATCTTCAAACAGGAAAACAAAAGTCTGAAGGCTCTCTGTTTTGATTCATTAAGACTTTAAGTGCCAAATAGCATGACAATATTTTACCAATTTTCTGAGTTCTTGATGTCCAGGGTTGTTCGATTCCCTTTCATGTTTAAACTGATGACAACTTGAATTCTAAATTTGATATTTTTGTTGCATTATGTCCGACACATAACAAGATGGTCATCTTCAGTGACATCTTGTCCAGTAGGATTTCCAAAGGTACAAAATCCAGTTTGTACCCGTTTTTACGATCTAGTTACAAACTGGTGCACATATTAAAATAAATTATAATATTGTAATCCAACACCCCGCACCTTTAAAGCGTACTTAATTTAATTAATATTTCATTGCTATACGGAAATTGTCCATTAATATTGGAAAGTGGCGTGACAATTATACATTATACGAATGATCATCCACCGGTGTATGATCAATTATGCTAATTGTCATTGGGTTTACAAAACGTCTCTATATTGAAAAAATACAAATATAGGAGTCATCAAGCGATATGACCCCATAATTTATGTTCACGGTACACGATTTGTTTGTTCGACTTGTGCTTTGTAAGTAACATAGAATTCTTACGATCGATTGTAACTTTTTAGTACACGGTAATAGATTTACGATTGATATTAATCGTAAGATTGTATGTTACAAGGCCCAAGTTACATGCATTTACTATGCATACAGTATATTACGTTATATTGTAATCCAACACCACCTATATTAACACATGTAATTGTAAACAATATTTCATTGCAATAGGGAGACTCGAGGTACTCTAATAGGGAGACGTACTTTATTACAGAATGGTCTATGATGTCTGTCTATACATTAGACTTTTGCCTTAATTGCTCGAATGATGAAATACAACTGTGCGCCTATTTTGTGTCATGTGTTATGTTACAGGCTCCAGAAGCAGGGTAAAGGGGACGCACCCTAAATAGCCGCCCTTAATATCTCATGGGAATTCCATTTACATGTCCTCAGGAGACCCCCCCCCCCCACCAGACCGAGGTTGCTCTGTCGTCATCGTCCCTCTGAAGCCCTACGATTCTTCATCGTCCCTCTGAAGCCCTATACGATTCTTCATCTGTTCATCGTCCCTCTGAAGCCATAGGATGAAGAAAGAGCAGCCTCGGTGTACCCCCCCCCCCTCCTTCCCCAAGCATCTTTATAATGTGGTTTGCACCACTGATCGTAAACATGGTAAGTCCTTTCTTTCATTCTCACTAATCATCATTGTCTTTTTTTTAATTACTAGGATAAACATCAATTAGGGCTGACTTTAATTGGCTCAATAGATATACATTTAACACGTTTTGAAAAGAGAGGGAGACAAACCTGAAAGTTTAGCAACAAGAAAAAACAAACAAACGAAAAGCAACCTTGTTTGCAATAGGTTAACACTCTGCATCTCCTAAATGACCATAAAATATTACAAAGAATTACCCCAGCAAGGAAACCAACACAGGCAACATGTTTGAAAAATGGAGTGTTAGGGTGGTATCTCACTTCGCGGAGACGTTTCCGCGACAGAATAGAAATTTCGTCTCCGCGACGGATAAATAGTATTATAGCGACGTCTCCGAGACGTCTCTGAGACGTCTCCTGAATTTCGGAGACGGATTTTTTTTTTTGATAAATTGTCGCGGAGACGTCTCCGCGATATTGGAGAGACGTCTCTAATACTTTTTGTCGAAGACGAAATTTTCTATTCTGTTGCGGAGACGTCTCCGCAAAGTGAGATACCACCCTTAGTTACATTACTTCTAAATAAATAACTTACATGAAATGGACTTTAATTTGTCACAGTCCACATTGGTTTTTAATATCCGTATTTATTTGATTTTTTTTCTTGTTTTTATACTGCAGAATAAGAGAGGATTGTATTTTGTGCTCAAGTTGGACATTAAACCAGTACTAACGAATGGAAACATGATCCCATGCTGTGAAAATGTTTGTATAATCATCTACATGTCATGAGTTTTTCTGTTTAAAGGTCTTGATTATTGCGTGGGAATGATGAATTCGTAATAGTGTAGCAGTTATAAGTTTTCTATAATGACAGTTTTTGGAGAGATATATAGATATACATCTATCAATAAATCACTCACGATGGATTAGCTTAAATCCAGTGATAATCTTAATCTATAAATCTATAAATCTTCAAATTGGGCTATAGGCCTAGACCATTTAAAAGCTTTTTTTTAAAGATATCATTTTTATTGTACGACTCCATATAGGGTAATTGTCAAGAAGTTATACAATGAATAATATTTGTTCTAAGATATCCTCCGATGTCATGAAAAACAAATACCAAAGAAGGGCGTTCAGTATTTTAGGAATCCATAATCATAAGATACAAAGTGACGAGTGCCACTCAAGATTTAGCAGGAGCTAGCGTGAGAATTGATTTATCATTTACCAGAATGAATGAAGAAACCTGA
Source organism: Paracentrotus lividus (assembly GCA_940671915.1). Taxonomy (NCBI): domain Eukaryota; kingdom Metazoa; phylum Echinodermata; class Echinoidea; order Camarodonta; family Echinidae; genus Paracentrotus; species Paracentrotus lividus. The sequence goes on along the minus strand of CALNVZ010003014.1, from coordinate 3,671,812 downwards.
CAAAGTTTCACAATGGTATTGAAACGGTTTTGAAACGGTTTTGAAACTCGTCGCGAAGACGTCTCCAAAACGTCTCCCGAGTCCCCGCGACGTTTCATGAATCTTGGGAATCGCGGGAAAACGATAATTTATCCAGTCTCAAAACCGTCTCTAAGTATTCCCAAATACGTCTCAGAGACGTCTCCGCAACGGTAAAAAAAAAAAAAAAAAAAAAAAAAGGAGACGTCTTCGCGACGAAAAAAAAAAAAAAAAAAAAAAAAAGGAGACGTCTTCGCGACGAAAAAAAAAAAGGAGACGTCTTCGCGACGAAAAAAAAAAATATCGGAGACGTCTCCGCGAGAAGTTTCAAAACCATCTCAAAGTAGTCCCAAATCCATCTCAAACCCGTCTCCGCGAAGTGAGATACGACCATAAGTGCCAGAGTTAGTGAATTAATACTGAGGCGAACATTCATAATAATCACAAAAGCCGCTAGTTTCTCGTAATCGTAGACTAGGGGAGACCGGGGACAAATGTAACACAGGGCAATTGAAACAGGGGCTCCCATTCCTAGCAGAAACACGCTATAAACTTAAAATTTGTAGAGGGCATGCGCATTATTTTCATCGCTCCACATGCTGTATGAGTTTTAACAGATTTAACGGTTCGTGGAACTTTCTACAGCAGAAAAACCGTTTTTTGAGCAGTAAAGTAAATTTCAATTACCCATTGTTTTTCTTCTGGACAAATATGTACATGAGCTATGGCTGTCATTTTTATATATTTAGAAATTATGTTCTTAGGCCATATTTTGCTAACGTTTCAACGATGAATACCTAAGCTAAGATAGAAAAAAATCTCTCCAAATGTGGTCGCCTCTGTCAGGGGCAATTGTAACAAGCTGTTACAATTGCCCTGAAGGACTGTTTCTGTTAAAATTCAAGTAACTCCCGTAGGAACTCGCGCGGTATTAACAGCTTTCCGCTGCATCAACACCAAGTAATATATAACCAATCAGGGGCACGAACATTTTTATGGAATGGGGGGACTGAGCAAGGCGGGAGGGGGGGTGGGGGGGCTGAACAGGCTAAAAATCACAGGTATGGTCATTTGTCCGTTTTTGTACACGTTTCCTGACGAAAGTGGGGGAGGGGGCTTAGAAATGAGAATTGCATAACGTTGAACGTATCTGTCAATCATTTATTTCATTTACAAGGGGAAAATGGCCTTATTTAAAGTCCAGACATGAGAATTAAATTACTTTGAATATATCTGTCTAATACATGTACGTTTTGTTGAAAAGGCAAAGAAATATTGATTTAGTCCGAAAAAAGGGTGTCTTTAGTTTGTTTATCATTTGTTTCATTGTAATCAGAGCCTCAAGTTTTTTTTTTATTTATTTATTTTTTTATTTTTTAATTTAATAATTTATATCACTTTACTAGAAACGAAAAAGTAAACAAATATGAAGATAGTGAACATTAAGTTCTTTTAATGCCAAAATTGTAAATAGGAGTAGTCTCGTCGATAAGCTCAAGCATCAGAACTTCATAACTTTGAATGAATTGTCAATTATAATGCTTTACAAAAACAAAAGGTAACCATATCTATAAGCTCAGACATGAGAATTAAATAACTTTGAACATATCTGTCCAATACGTTTTGAAATATTAGAAATATTGATTTGACCGAAAAAAAGTTCCTTTAGTTTTTTTATCATTTGTTTCATTGTAATCAGAGCCTCAAGTTTTCTTTTTATTCTTGTTGTTTTAATAATTTATATCACTTTACTAGAGAACTTCAGAGCTTCATAAGTTTGAATTAATAGTCAATTATAGTGATTTGTTTACAATTACAATAGGTAACCTTATCTATGAGCTCAAACATGAGAATTAGACATTAAACTGTGAACATATAAATTGATTTTATTTGATTTTATTCTATTTGTCGAGTGTACATGGTATAAAACATAAAAGAAGCACTGACAGGATAGCCCATGAAATCCGAAAAGGCTCATTTTATAGGATCCTATAAAATGAGAAAGAGATTACGGAACCCCCCTCCCCCCGCTTATTTGCTTTTTCTTATTAAAAAAAAAACACAGAGAGAAAGAAGAGAGAGGAAGGGAGGGAAATGGAGAGGAGGAGGAGAGAGAGAGGGGGGAAGGGCAGATAGGAAAGTAAAAAGGTAAAGATGGAGTGAAAGAAGAAAAAAGAAAGACAGAAAGAAAAGAAGAGGGGAGAGAGAGAGAGAGTGAGAAAGAGAGAGATGGGAGCCCCAAATAAGATAAAAATATATTTTCAATATGATACCTGAAAATATATGTCCAATACAGTTTGTTAACAGGGCAAAGAAATATTGATTTTGCCAGAAAAAAAGTGGCGTAAATTTTGAAGATTGATTTTACAAAAAAAAAAAAAAAAAAAAAAAAAAAAAAAAAAAAAAAAAAAAAAAAAAAAAAAAGCCCTGTTATTTTTTACTTCTTATCAGAAATGTATAACTTTATTTGGAAAAGAATGTCTTAAAGTCAAAAGGCGTATTCCTAATATAATATTTTATACCACAGTTGTCAGTTTAAAGATATATTGGGTAGGTACAAAGTAGATAAAGAACCAAACTATGAATTGATGAAGGTTCTATAGTTCTACAGTTAAAGGGTGAAGCCCCAACAACCTAAAAAAAAATAATAAAAAATATTATAACTTTTGCCCCATATCATGAATATAACAAGTGGAAAATATAATGAGTCAAGCATTGTTATGTTTTATCATAATTAGCTTATGTGGTTTAAATCTTGGATCTGTCAAGTGCATAGCTTTGATAAAGAAAAACAAAATGTTACAATTTCATGTGTTACAATAAGTCCACCCCCTGGACTGTAGTTCATTATTTCAATGGTATTACCATACATACGCACACACGGCGCGTACGTACCCACATAACGTACACGTACACGCAGAATATCACTACCTAACTATTTTTCGAGAAAGTGAATTCGTGGGGATAAGTGAATTCGTTGGGTGAAGTGAATTTAGGAATCGCGCGAAGCGGACTAGCGTAGATCGGAAAGGCAAGGGGCATCATATATCGTCCAGGACGTGGACTAGTGTTACAATTGCCCCGGACGTCTGTTACAATTGCCCCTGGACACGGGGCAATTGTAACACTCGACCTCTTGTTTTGAAATGGTAATGGCTTCAAAATGACTTGTTGTACTTAGCCCAAACCCATACGTCAAGCTAAGATATGCATATTTCATTTTATTTAGTTTTAAGCAAGTATTTAGCTTTAATAAAGTTGATAGGTCAAATTTGGAAAAAACTGTTACAATTGTCCCCGGTCTCCCCTACTTCGACTTGCACTCTACAAGCCAGCCATGCAGATCAGCTCACTCAATATGACTCTCACAATCGTTTACTATTATTCACATTTCATTCATTGACTACTAACTTTAAATAAGTTCATATAACAAGTTGATTGAACACCTCGTTACTATAGATCATCAAGGAAGAAACATTCAACATGATACACAATAACAGGCCTATTGTTGGTGAATCTCTCCTATTCTCCTTCTTTTCTCTTTTTCTGTCATTCTGTCTATCTCTCTCACCCTTCTTCCCTTGATCTCTGTTCAGTAATTCGGCGGGGAAAGTAACTGCGTTCAACCACCTCGACGCGGAATCAAAATTTCATTCAACTAATGAAATACAAGATTCATTAATACGTTTTCCCGGTCAAATTCTTTACAATCGAATCCGTTAATGTTCATTCAATTTAAACGATACCTCTCGAAGCAGGGTTGTTGGACATTCAAAATACAACAAACATCACGCGATTTCTTTTTTGAACGATCGAAACTTTTTATTAATTTTGTTAATGATCGAAATTCCTGCAGTCAATTTAAAATATCTAAAGACGGAAGTGCTACAAATCGACAAATTTGAATGACGATGGACGAAAACGCAGGCGCGTATCCAGGATTTCGCACCCCGGGGGGCCCGACGTGAATTTGGCGCCCCTGTGTACTTTTCAAAATATGG
>CALNVZ010003014.1:3612440-3652096 GCA_940671915.1 Paracentrotus lividus | reverse complement strand
AAGAGAGAGATATACTAAATCATACATGGTGCCTGGGGCTTATTATTCTCTGTAAAATGAAAGATAGGGATACATTCAAACTTGCAAAAATAGTTTTAGCTTGGAACTTGGTTCTGTTCTGCTCAGAATCAATTGAGCGTCCAATTTGTTTGAGTGAAAAAGAAAATATGAATCGAGAGAGGTACTAGATAGTAGTATATGGTAGAAAAGAACTTAGTCTAGTTTGCAATGGCAATTATTCAAGAGAAGATTACCAAAAACATTAAACTGCTATTAGTTGCTCCTTTTTTTTTGTGATTATTTGGCAGAATATGAATAAAAACATAAGCTAATACAATTGGACTTCGATATATATCACTGTCTCAGATCAGTGTACACTGCATTGCGTGAGTGTATGGGTACGTACACGCCCAACTAGGCTACGGCCGGGTGGCACCTAGCTTGCTGGCTCCACTGCACTAAGAGCCGAACTAAGAGCCGAACTCGCATATCCTGACGTGCATCAGGAAATTCGCTCCATTCCCTACTAAGAATGGGCGTGGCTAGAGTGATTTAACAGGTGTTTTTAAAATGGCGTTTTAACAAATTCAATAATCAGATTGAGTTCTAGTTGGTAACCATTGTCCTTCTGCATGCTCTCTAGATTACTCTGATAAACCACTGATTTTAGTGGTCTCAATAAAGGTCAACTTATAGAATTGATGAAAGAGAAGGAAAAAATATCAAAAGCTTTATAGCATACGTATTTGGTTAAAACGGAACAAATGTGTTTAAGCTCCTGATGTATAATTTTGTATTTCTCACAAAATTATTTTGCCAGGAGAAACTTACAACAAACTGTTTTTTTAATTACATTTTTATGGCGACTCTGCCTGACAGCAGATTTGCTGTAAAAATACATATATTTTTTTACAGTGTAGACGCGAGTTTCTTTCCAATAAAGAATAAGTTTCGCTACTAAAAATCGGGTCGTTTTTCACGCCAATAACTATAAATAATTATTTCCGCTCCGTCTTATCTATATAGAATTTTATTTCGAAACGTATAAATCGATGGCAACTTCTTCCAATAAGAATAGGCCTATGCTTTCGCATTTAAACCTGCCCGTTATCACTCCATAACTAATAATAATTCGCAGTTGTACTCGTTCCGCAGATTTCTTTAGAATTGAAAAGAGATTCTTCAAAACTTATCAGCGGAAATTAATAGTTATTTTAATCTTTATCGGAAGATTAAGAAGTGGCCGTCCGATTAATGTTTTCGAAAATAACTTCTTCACATGAATAAAGACGGAGTGGATAATATTGCAGAATCAATTATTTAGTCATGGGGTGATAAAGGCCCGTTTTTAGAAGCCGAAACTTATTATAAAATCGGGAACTCGCCCGTAGATAATGATTCGGAAAATTTTCAAGAATAAAAACGGGCGGATACAATTGCGGACTTAATTATTAGTATTTTTAGCTTATTAAGAGGTTTGTATTTCCCAGTCAGTTTCGGAATTTCCGATTCCTTTTTGCCAGCATATTTCACTTGGTCAAATTCCGATCAAGTGCAGGCTTCATTTCATAAACAGTTTATTTCAAGTTAGCAGGCCGACGGCAGGCATTCCAATTCACATCCGGGTATTCACGTTACAATAATTAGCATTCAATTAGGGCTAAAGATTTTATAGCTGCCAGGAAAAGTTTTGTTTCTATCATAGGTTTTAACTTTTAACCCAGCACGTTTTGCAAATTAACATGATTGTGCATTAGTATGTACCTCAAGGGCGTATCCAGGATTTCCAATAGGGGGGGGCGCAAGAAATTTTTAATCGCCGTCAGGGAAGGGGGGGGATTTTTCTAATTTCATATTGTAACATGAAATTCCACATTTTTTTTTCAATATCACAAAAGTTACATAGTTTCTATACCTAAGACGTATGTTGGTAAAACCTATTTATGTTGCATATATACCTTCTGAATTGGAATCTGGCGACGCGAAACGAGAAGTCGAAAATGTTGAGGTTTTTAAAGTTATAATGAAATAAATAAAGGGGCATTTTTCTAGTACTAGAAATGGTGATTTATTGTGTATAATAGACCCAATTTAGTATCCGCGAGCGCGAATGCGCGAGCTGAAAATTTTTAAAGGTAAAATTGGAGTTATTAATTTGTGCATTAATATTTGGTAATCAGCGAGCGCGAAGCGCGAGCCGAAATTTTGGGGTTTAAAATTTTTTTTAAAGGTAAAATTTAGAGCTAATTATTGGTGCATTTTAATAAAATATGATTGAATTGAATTGAATTGAATTTGATTTGGTGTCAAGCGAGCGCGAAGCCGAGCCGAAAATTATTGGGGTTTAGAATTTTTTTTAAGGTAAAATTTAGAGTATTATTGTGTGTTTGATTTGGCATCACGAGCAGCGAAAGCGCGAGCCAAAAATATTGGTGTTTCAAAAGTATTTTGAATTAATAAAGGGGTACTTTCTAATAAACCATGAGCCCAACTATGGGTTTCCAGGAGGCCGAGGGCCCAGGAGGCAGAGAGGCCAAGAGGCCTCTTTTCTTTGTGAAATTTTGAAAACTTTAGTTTTAAATATTTTTACTTTTCGTCACTAAATGTATTTCTTTTCTAAAAAAAAGGGCGTTTGAGCAATTATTGCAAAATAACAATTAGGAAAGTCGGCCTCGTGGCCCTTCCCCACATTAAAGGCTTAAGTTATGGTCGTTAGAAACATTTCGGCGAAATTGGTACAAGCATCGAGCCTTATTCCCTTCTCTTCTTTTCTTTTCATTCTTTTCTTTCCCTTTTCCTTCTTTCTCCCTTTTTTTCTCCTTCTTTTTTTTTTTTTTTTTAGTCGGCAATAGGGGGGGGCGCGGCGCCCTGTTGCGCCCCCCCCTGGATAACGCGCCTGGCTTTTCGTCACTAATGTATTTCTTTTTCTTAAAAAAGGGCGTTTGAGCAATTATTGTAATACAATATGAGAAAAAGCCGGCCTCGTGGCCCTCCCAACATTAAAGGCCTTAGTTATGGTCGCGTTTAGAACATTTCGGCGAAAAATTGTACAAGCATCGAGCCTTATTCCCTTCTCTTTCTTTCTTTTCCCTTCTTTTCTTTCCCTTTTTCCTTCTTTCTCCCTTTTCTCCTCCTTTTTTTTTTTTTTTTTTAGTCGGCCAAATAGGGGGGGGCGCGCGCCTGTTGCGCCCCCCCCTGGATACCGCCCCTGTACCTTATATTACGGTACAATGTCGGAGATTTATATTTCTTACAGTTATTAATTAGTTCCTGAAAGTCAATTTGTTCTTTGTTCTATACTTATTTTCGTCCTTCATTTTTTTATTCCAAGTAACAATTTAATTTTGCAGAATTACAAATGTTCACACACCAGAACTCTTGACATAACATTAAATTCATGAGCTATCTGGGGGCCCATGCCCCCCCCCTACCCCCTCTGGGTAGAGAAAATCTTTAACTTTGGGGCTTCAAAATTCCTAAGATCAATTTCCTTCTCCCATGGTAGTAATTTTCCAGACTGTAGAACTGCTACAGTGTGGCGGCCATGCATATTGATAACTATAAGGGGACCAACATTGTCTAAAAGTTTTTCTTCGGGGGGGGGGGCAAATCGACCTGAAGCTAAGGGGGCGAATCAATTGACCTTAGACTTAGGCGCACGCATAGTGATATTTGACATTATTATTCTAAAAAAATTATCAGACTTTTAGAAGAGACAAATGGAATAGTCCATTTAAAAAACGTTTTTTCTATTGTTTGTCATACCCAACAGATAAGAAACGTTTCCAAATGATCTAAGCACAAAAAAAGGAAATGTTATTAATGTTTTATTCTCAAAGGAGACCTTCAGCAAAAAGAAGTGTTTATTTCAAATTTTTTAATTTTGAAAATAAACCTATACACTCTAAAAACTGAAATGTTAGATTTTAACACTTTCTAAGTGTTGAAATATGTAAATGTTATTTAACCATTTATCATGTTGCGAAAAGGGTGAATTTTCAATACAACGCGATCCGCTAACCAAAAAGGTTCTGCCTATCTCGCTGTTCTAGCACTTTCGAAAATGCTGAAATCAATATCGCATTGCCATTGGCTAAAAGTCGTAAGTATGCTGACGTCATGAAAAAACCTAGCATTTACGAAAAAGGTAGATTCAGAGGCGCTTTTTCATTGGTCAATACTGATCACGTGAAAAGCGCGAAAAATTAAAACCTCGGACATCGACACTACATCGCGATGACACTCAAGCGCTGGATGGAAATTATCCCCCCAAATCCTGTTTTTCAGAAGGTAAGTGGATCTCTAATTAGTATATTTGTACTGTTCAACACATCATGAGCTGAATCAGGCCCGCTTTCCCTATCATTTTCAAATGGAGTTGCGTAAAAGACCTTGGACCTTGGTAATTTTGGCGAAGAAGATCTTTGCTTTGCGTATGGTCGCTGCAAGTAGATGGGGGGTTTGTTGTCCGGACACCTAAGTTAGAGATAAAATCATCATCTTTTGCTCTGGATTTTCTCAAAATTTGTGCAGTAAATGGCAAAATTTTTGTGAATATGTGTGTTTTTGTTATATTGTCTGATATTACAGTCGATCAGTTGAAGAATGTTGATCACAAAACTCTAAAATTGCTGTTTTGTCCGGACAAACACCGTCCAGACATAGAATCTAACGTTAGATCTACAACAACCGGGTAGGCCTAGGCTATAGTAGTCTACGTAGACTCGATCGCCTGCGCCAAGCGCCTGTTGCCATAATATTGTGTGCTTAATATTATGGGGACCTAAAGCTACGCACTTAAATCAGCAGCTAAAAAGTCACAAAAATCATTGCTTTGTGCAAATTTCATTTCAATATCCTGATTCTACATAGATCTACTACTAGACTACTATTCTAAAGTTGATTTGTGGAGAAAATTATAACGGGTGAATGCCCAACGCACATTTTCAGGTCGATATCTATCAATAAACAATACCGATGTCAAATTGTTCCGAAAATGAGGGGTCCCGAGGCCATAGATCTACGTAGCTTAGCTTTTTAATAGTAACGTATCTAGCTAGACTAGTCTAGACTATAAGCTATAGGCTAGATCTAATAGCAGTCAGCTATAGCAGGTCTCACGTCATGCGGATGCGGCTAACTGCACTGGGGCGAACTCGGCCTTGGCCTTCGGGGAAATCGTGCAGAGTTGAACTGATTGCAAAATACGTACGTTACTCGTTAGGTGGATAGGACTAACGTTAACTTTTTAGGGCCTAACTTTTAGTCCATCCTATCAGACTTTGGCAAATGTTATAACAATTAAGAAGATTAGTCTAAGCCTATTTCATTTATTAATGTGTAAGTTAGACCTCTAGGCCTAACGTTAGATCTAACTTAGAATCTAACGTTAGATCGAGTCCCTACTAAGATCTGGTCTAAGGGGAATATGAGTCATGGCCTTTAGGCCTAGGGCCTAGTAAAGATCTAGGCATTGAGTCGACCTATGCCTATCGTTAGAGGTGTATTTGTATGTCCTGGGTGTGTCCATCTGTGTTTGATGTTATAAAAATGTTGAATTTGCTTTTTCTCTGTCATTTTTGGTCCAGTGTTGAATCTGATTGCTTCAACTGATAAAGATAGGTGAAGCTTCCTAACTTGTGCACTTGGCACTAACAAGTTACATTGTAAAAATCATCTAGAAACCCTCAGCTGGACTGCAACCACAAACATATTTAGATCTACCCTCCACATATAATCTCTAGCACTTTACATGAATGCCCAGGCGCGGATCCAGGGGGGGGGGGGGAGGGCAGTGCCCCCCCCCCCCCAGTGCAATTTTGGAAGCATGACATGAAAAAAAATGAGTGTACCTTTTGGCTCGCCTGATGTAACAGCCGGGGAAAAAAAATGGGTGTAGGTCTACCAAAATCTGAAACTCCATTCCAGTTTTGCCCCTCCCCCCCTGTAATAAAATCCTGGATCCCCCACAGCATGCCTTATTACAATTATAATGTTCAGCATTATTCATATCTGTTGACAAACTTTTTTATATAAACTTAATTTTAGAAACTTTATTCCATGTTCAGTTTTCAACCCCAACACTAATTTTAACCTTTTTGCATTTCGATGCCCCGCCTCTGTTGTGCAACTGATTATCATCCTGTTTTGTCTTTGTCTATTAGGTTGCTATACGCCAGTGAGACATGGAAAATGATCGAAAGAATAGCCCACAGACTCGATGTCTTTCACCAAAGATATCTCAGAAAAATCCTTGGTATTAGTTGGAAGGACAGGATAACAAACGAAGACATATTGCAGAGAACAAACCCCAGAAAACTCGGCATAACAGTAAAAGAAAGATCCTGTGTCACATTATTAGGATGCCACAAAGGAGACACCCCAAAACATCCCTGAAGTGGACCCCCGATGGTGGCAGAAGAAGGAGAGGAAGACCAATAACCACCTGGAGAAGGACAGTCATGAAAGACCTCCAGGACATGGGGCTTAGCTGGCTAGAGGCGGAGACCTTAGCAGGAGACCGGAAACATTGGAAGAGTTCTGTTGCTAGCTGCCCAATGCTCCGCAAGAAACAGGAGGAAATATTAGTCTAAGTAAAGTAAGTAAGTAATAAGGACTTGGTGGAGACTTTTTATTCCATCTCAAAGAAGGGGGAAGGTGGGGGGGGGGGGGGGAGGGGGAGGAGATAGAGGAAGTAGCATTGCATGAAATAGCCCTTCTCATTTATGGGATGTTACATTCTATGGCAGATATTTCACAATCAGCCAGGGATACCATTCTTTTGCGAGGCAACGGAGATCGTGATATTTCTGGTTATTTTCGCAAGTGGGGGAGACACAATATTGCTGATGCCTTGTTTTCCCTATATGCCATTGCTCGTATGAAAACAAATATTAAAATACAAAGGACTAGCTAGTCCCTAACTTGTCTAGCAACTAAATTCAAATAATTTCAGTGGCATCAAGTCCTAACAAACAAAATGTATGCAATTGTTTAGAACTTAGGTTGCGTATATTCTTTCATCTATATTTGTAACTATTTCCAGTTTTGGTGGCTTATAAACTAACTTGCAAATCAATCTGTCTTTCATATTCAGTTGCAGCAGGAATTCCATTTCTTATCTCCTGATGTAGCAGCTAAACTCATTTCAACCTGGGAAACGCGGTTTTCCCCTTTCATCCTGAAACAGAAAGTAGGAGAATTATCCAGAATTCCTATACTCAAAACATTGATGGATGAGAACAAGAAGACCAAGGATGCACACAATGGAACACCTGGTATGAAATATTTACTTTCTGACTATGATTTATAATGTTAAGATTTGTATTAAGGCGCTTCTCATGAGGACATTCTTAGCTATGGGGTTCCTGTTATAACAGGCCACCCAAAGAACCTGCCCAATTAACTCCAGCACAATCTCAACTCACTGGGTAAAAAAACAAATGCCGGTACATGGCAACTAGGATTTGTATTTTACCTAGAGTTTAGCGTACCTGTAAAGATGGGGGTATGAACTGAATTATGCATATTTAGTTCTATTTCTAGTCTTCACATCCAAAATGGAACTATTCACAAAGAGGGTACAACAAATTTTGTTTGGTATTTTATCAATGTCCTACGTGTGTATTCATCCATCAATTTTTGATGTATGTATATCAATAGCATGCAACTAATAATTTGTGGATTATTGTCACTACTCAGAAACTGGCATTTACCTGATGCATAGAGTACTAGTTAGGTGCATTGTCAGATAATTGATTTTTTTTTAAATTTCTTTTAGGAAGTTTGAGGAAGCATTTTAGGCTTGTAGAAATAAATTTAAAGAGTTAAATTGCTGTATTGCTTCATAATGTATTTCCTTGTAGGCCTCTGAATAGAATTCTGCCTAGATAAATGGAGCTATAGAGATCCATGTATATTGTTATTCGTTCATTGATTTGTGTATTTATTTATTCATTAACTTGTGTATTATTTTATTTGTTTTCTTCTAGATGCTCTGTTTGCTTACAAAGCACTGACATCTCTCATCACATGCAGGGAAGAAATCTTCAGTTTCAGATGCTCTCATACTTCATGGTCACAAGAAGGGGGGGGGGGTAATAGTTTCCCCATGGTTTCCGATTCTCTTCATTGTTTCAGTTTTCTAGCAAGCAGACGGGGCACAATACTTGCATGTTAGTCACCTGGAAAGGATGCTTCCATCGAAACATGTATTCAACAGTTTTGTTTTTTAATTCACGATCATAATGATCAGTACTGATAATGATGCCCACATAAAAAATTCACAGTCTCAGTCTCTATATGTATATAATCTGCTGTTCTGCATCAGCTTTACTTACATAAAATTAAAACCATCCTAAGATAAATACAAAGCATCATTTCTGATAGTTTTCATATGAAATTGTAAATTAATATTGATGCTAGATCCCCTCTGTCCCACTTCTGCATGAACTTCCCAATGAAGCAGTAGATGGAGAATATATTTATGTATTGTTATATCTGTGTGTTTACAGTATATAATTGAATGTTCATAAATTTCTATATCAAGTTTCCAGAAATTTGATTTTTTTTTTTTTTTTTTTTTTTTTTTTTTATATGACATCTGCAACAGTTCATACATATTTCTCATTTATGCATTTTACTTTGACAAATGTAAAATTGGGTGTTGTAACATTTGCAACAGCACTCACTTTTTTATTGCATTCATTTAAATCTGTCAGAGTTGATATTGATTTTTATGACATTTGCAACAACTTTCATTGGATTGGTTGCATTTGGATTTGAAAATTTGAAATGGATTGTCATGAAATTTGCAACATTATATTGATTAGATGTCTTTGGATTGACAAATTTGAAATGGGTTTTTGTGGATTGGCCCCCTCCCTTGGTGGTGAGATAACCAAAATATCCATGCCCGTTGAAGTTTAAGATTATTTTTCATGAAATGAAGAAATTCCTTATAAATGTATGTTTGTTTAAACAAATTTAATGAGCAATTCAAATATGTTGAAAAAATAAGGGTCAGGGGAAAGAAAGACTCAAAAAGGGGCTCCAAATTAAAAATTTGGGGCCCCTCACGATTTATTCAAAAGCCCCCACATATGATGATACTACTTCACCCTACCTTATCGTGAATGCCATTTTGACATCATGAATTTTCCTTTCCAAAAATGTATACTTTTGTAGGAAGTGACCTGATATATTAACGTTATGACACTTTAATCCTGATAGGGGCAAGATTTTTAGATTTTACAATTGGTAGCGTAACACAAAAGAGGGCGAGTAGGGGCGAGTTTCAAACTCATGACTATGTATTTAGTTTTTTAAAGTATAATGATGACTTTCGTAGACATTCCAGCCATTTTATAGGTATTTAAATGGTCAACTGAATGAAAACAACTCAAATTTTTAAATTTACTTGGTGTTCTAATAATTTTGGCCACCACTGTTATATAATTCTGCTGTTCTGCCTCAGCTTACTTACATAAAATTAAAACCATCCTAAGATAAATGCAAAGCATCATTTCTGATAGTTTTCATATGAAATTGTAAATTAATATTGATGCTAGATCCCCTCTGTCCCACTACTGCATGAACTTCCCAATGAAGCAGTAGATGATTGAGAATATATTATGTTTTGTTTAGTTTCAGTTTCAGTTTAGTTTATTTCATATTCCAATCAAACAATAGCAACAAAAATTTAAATGTCATATCTATACAATGCATTATTTGATAGAATTATAAGACGAATGACATTTGAAATATATAAAGAAATATATAAAAATCTGTGTGTTTACAGTATATAATTGAATGTTCATAAATTTCTATATCAAGTTTCCAGAAATTTGATTTTTTTTTTTTTATGACATCTGCAACAGTTCATACATATTTCTCATTTATGCATTTTACCTTGACAAATGTAAAATTGGTTGTTGTAACATTTGCAACAGCACTCACTTTTTATTGTATTCATTTAAATCTGTCGAGATTGATATTGTTTTTATGACATTTGCAACAACTTTCATTGGATTGGTTGCATTTGGATTTGACAAATTTGAAATGTTTTTTGTGCATTTGCAACAACTTTCACATTTTGATTGAATGAATTTTTGATTGAAATAATAATTAGTTCTTGCAATCATTTAAACTGACATGTCTTGTTGAGCTTATCTGTACAGTAATTGTTCTGAATGGCAAGTCAACCTTTTAAGTGTAAAATCTAACATATTAAAAAGGGTACATTCAACATTTTCCCCCAACACTTTCAAAACGCTGAATATCTAACATGTGTACAAATGCTGAAACAACATTTAAAAAGTGGTCATTCCTCGGCCCTTTTCCAAATGTTGATTCAACATTTTAACTGTTAATTTCAACACTTTGATAAAAGGTACATTCAACATTTTTTCCAGCATTTTCAAAAACGCTAAATATATAACATTTTACAAAACGCTGGATTAACATTTAAAGAGTGGTCACTCCTCGGCCCTTTTCTAAATGTTGAAGATAACATTTATCAGGTTAGATTCAACATGAGTGTTTTTAGAGTGTGTGCCAACCTCCTTCTATCCTTTTTACGCCTGGGCATTCTATTGATCAAGCCCAAGTAAACCAGATAATGACACATTTCATGTCAAATCTCAAAATGTAAAGAGATATCGCACCTACCTGCTCAAATAAATGATGGATATTCCGAGACTCGAGATTGGGCGTCTATAAGCTCCTTATGTCAAATCCAACTTCTAGAATATCATGCATAAAAGGGTTTGAGTGGGATTTCTGCGTCTGCTGCGCAATCGCGTTAAAAAATGGTCCGTGAGTGATGTTCACATCTCCTATGAGAAAATATCTGAAATTGTCATTAATGGAGAAAATACAAAAATCAGTCTTATTTGAACATGTGACACACAACGCGTAAAAACTCAAAAGGAAATCGTTATGTGCGCCGCGCAAAAAAAATGATTAATATTTCAATGAGTAATTTAGATTTAACTGCTATGATTATTTTGTTATAATTTGTGAACTTTTATCACTGTAATGTTGAAAAGGAACATGTTTTTTTTTTACATTCAATACTTCAGTTCATTATTTAACCAAACCTAGAATTAGAAGGAAAAATAAGAACATAGGAAAGGGGCGGGGGCGGGGGTAGAAAAGGGAAATAATTTTTCCTCCAAAAGATATAATTTATAGAGTGTTACTGTGCGTGTCGCGTATTTTGATTGCGCATGATATGGACGCGCGTGTCAAAGAGGCAGGGGAAAGTCCTTCTGGACTGAAGCGGGAGGGGGCGTTGTCAAAAATGATTTACCATCCACTCAGCCCTATTTTTTTTCTTTTTTTTTTTTCTCGAAAGGCGGGGATTGTCTTTTTGACAGTCTTTTGAGGGAGTTTCCCTGTGTTATCAAGATTTCGCATTAATAATAATTTTTAAAAAAAAGAGTATGAAGAAAAAATTCATGGAATAACTTTTTGCTGCTGGAGGCCAATATTGTGAAAATTGCCCGAATTGTGGCGGTAGGGGAGACCGGGTATGGACGTTACAAAATTCACATTTTGGGCCAGATAATTCTAATGAAAGAACTCACGCACTCCATATTTGGTCTGTAGTTAGCCTATTATGTTGGCTAAAACCTGAGGAATATAAAACTTGAAAACATGTAAACACTAATTAACTACAGCTTAATTAGTGAAGACATTTTTTTATAACAACTTACCCCATATACGGGGTAGGTTGTTACACCATACGGGGTCAATTGTTACAATATGTAAACATACGGGGTAAGTTGACAATGTGTAAATCTCTTATACCATACTTTAATTTCAACTTTCCAGTTCCTTGACATCGTTAACAGTACATCAAGTAGAGCTCTAGAATAGACAAAAGTAATAATAGAAAAATAAAAATATTAACACCTGAAAATTGAGACAAAATGTAATTTTACATATGTAATGTAATTGGGGTAAGTTGTTACATCAACATGGGGTAGGTTGTTGTAACAACCTACCCCATGGGTGATTTTACACACAGAAATCAACGGTAGCACAGTCATTAGGCAGAATTACAGGGTATGGCTAGGGGGTATATTAGTGACATACATGTACTGTATTTACAATACCAGACTATCATCATGTGCCTTCAGGTGTAAGAGCTTTTACAAATTTCAATTTTTGTCAAAAATTTACTTTGAACTGTAAAAAATGGTTTTTGTTGATTTACTTTTTAATAAAACAACGGAGAAACCTCACGACCGGCAGTTCATCACAGCTATGTGTAGGCTGTATATAGATGCCAGTTAGCACATCCTCTCTTGTTCCATCTTAGCACACTGAGAACTGTAACAACTGACCCGTGTAACTTCCATACCCGGTCTCCCCTACGGCGGAGGAAGGGGGTGGGGGCTACAGCCCCTAAACTTAATTCTCTATAATGTGCCCTTTCTAGTGCTTGAATATTAAAGATCATTTATTATTTATGTAACAAGTAAATGAAAGCACACATGTATTTCGAATCAGTATTTAACATTGTAGGGGCAATAACATATCACAATTTACACCTCGCCTTTAAAAGGATAAAAATTTTAATACTAAAAATTGCCCCTTTTAATCCATATGTCTTAAAAGGCCCCAAAGTTTCCCGAACGGGCGCTATATGCTCCTCACACTAAGAAATTAGCAATATGTATAAAAAGGTGACACCTAATACATCCTGATAGTGACAAACCTTGTGAAATGGTGTCATCAATAATCAGAAACAATATGTGAAGTTGTGTACGGACCAAATTGGGGGGGGGGGGGGCTACAGCCCATAAAATTTGCACAGCAAAAGACTGGTGCTCTTTCCCCCCCCTATCTCTCTAATCCCCGAATTTATTTTTAACCAAAACTTTTATCTTCAATTTGATAACTAATTTGATCATACAGTCTATAATGCACAATATAACCCCAATTTTGAACTCACAATTTTTTGACGAGCGCTTTGCGCTCGCATTACCTTTTTTTTCATTACTAAATAAACAATAGATCAAACAAAGGCGTTAAAATTCTTAAAAGCATATATTTAAATAGTGACTTTTCTTCGTATCCCTTCCCTATCCCAAAATTTGTGTCTCTATGCGATAAATTTCAAGTGCCCCTTTTTCAGAAAAGGGCCCCTTTCCATCGTGACACCCACTTTTAAATTCGTTTCGCCGCCCCTTTTCACACCCAAAGGGGGGGGGGGTTGGAATTGCCGATTGAATATATTTGTTGCCTCTCTCAGACCTCCTATGGAAACCCTTATTGAATTACCCAAGTGACCAAGCACCCCCCCCCCCCCCCCCCCCCCCCCCCCCCCCCCTCCCCTCCCCACCCCAAGCCGGCCCTACGCCTAGCGTTAGCTTGACAACAGAGGGTGCTGTTTAAAGTGTTTCTTTTTCATTAATTCTGCATCAAAATTTGACATTTATGTGATTGAACTTAATTTTACGGGACTCGACAGCGAGTTAAGTCTACAAAATATTCATTCTATCTGATCTGGTGAGTATGTTGCATAAATATTAAAGTCATATTTAACATTATACATTAGAGAACCTTAGTCTTATCTAGACCTCTAGGTTAAATCTATTATCTTATTCGTAACCGACCTTTATAGTTTTAACACCAGGCAAGAGGCAAGAAATGACTTGGGAACTACGGTACCGGTACCCTGTCTCTCTGTGCAGTGAAAGAAGACGTTGAGGCTCGAGCTAGACTTGGACGGTGTCCAGCCGGACACCAATAACAAAAAGGAAACCTTTTTTGTCTAAAAGCTAAACTATTCGTCGAATAGTGAGTATCATCATCAATATTTGTTCTTTATGATATTTTCTAAAAACAACGAAGACATTGCTTGCATGGCTTGTAAACCTTTCAATTAGGCCCCTACTGCCAACGTTAGATCTATCTGGTAAAATCGTCTGTCAAGATGCACAGCCCGTCTCAGTCTGGACACACAATTAGGCGCTAGATTCTTTCTAAGTTAGATCTAAAACTAACACTAACATTTACAGTTAGATCTACAAATTGTAGTATACCCGGTTGTTGTATGTTCGGACGGGTTGTTTGTCCGGACAAAACGGCGACTTTAGGAGCTTTGTGATCAATATTTCTTCAACTGATGGACTTTTAATATCAGACAATATAACAAAGCACAAATATTCACAAATATTTTTGCCATTTACTGCATAAATTTTGAGAAAATCCAGAGCAAAAGATGATGATTTTATCTGCTTAAGTGTCCGGACAACGGACCCCCCATCCTACAATCTAACTGGGTAAAGTTAACAAATGTCATGAGGCTAGTTCATAGGTCCAGTGCCTGATGATCAACAATATTTAATTGGATGGGGGTGGGGGATTGGATTAGATCTAACTTTTAGGTGTCCAGACGCCATGAAGCCATGTTTTTTCTTTTTGTCTTACTCTTACTCTAGGCAGGAATATTCCACCGTTCTTGGGATTTTTTCTAATATTTTCTGATATTTATTTTGTTTTAATATTTTCCCATCGAGCTTATTTTGTGAGCATTCAGTGTTTAACCAATGCAATCCCAAAATAGCGACTGAATCCTTCGGTCTAACTCTTACTCTTAGTCTTAGCAATCCAAAATCATTGAAAAATACTCATGACCATTCAATCATCATCACTGATTTTTCTTTAGATCTAGAAATCTAGATCTAACATTAGAATCTAGAATAGATCTAGATCTAACGTTAGGCTATATTTGACTTAAACACAGGATGGGGGTTGGGTGTCCGGACATTTAACAAAATTGAAGCAATGTTTTTTGCCCTTACCTAGGCTACTTTCTTCGATCAACCCAAAAATATCATTTAAATAGGCCTAACTTAGATCTAGGCCTAATGGTAATGCTTATCATCATCAATATTTGTTCTCCACAATATTTTCTTCCATTTTGTGCTAAAAACTACAAAAACATTGCTTGTAAACTTAATCAAATGGCCAATAAAAATAGACTGTCCGGACATCCGACCTGTCTGGACACCCAATAACTGGGTATCTATACCAGACAGACAGTTAACTCTGGAGTGAAGACCAGAAAATCTAGAAACTACAGGAGAAATGCTTCATTTATGTACCTGATGTGATGTGTTGTAGGCAAAGACTAGAATCTAGGCCCTAATTATTTTCCAGTCTGTATACCCAGTTGTTGTATGTCCGGACAGGTTGTTTATCCGGACAGACGATTTTGACAAGCCATTTGAAAAGGTTTACAAGCACTCTTTTTGTAGTTTTTTGGAACGAAGTGATAGAAAATATTCTACACATCAAATATTGATGAAGATAAGCATCATTCAACATATATTTTTGGCTTAATCCTGAGACAAACAACCAGGCTTCATTTTTGTTAAGTGTCTGGACAACCAACCCCCCCATCCTACTAAAAAAAAACACACAAAAAAACATTGCTTAGACTATTACGTTTAGACCTAGATCTAGATCTACTCTGAATAAATGACCTAGGTCTAGATCTAGATTTGATTGATTGTAATCTTTGATAGATTAATTCAAATTTTAGACTTTAACATTAAACTTTAATGCTGATTTGCCTAAATTGGTTGGTCACTAAATGTGAGTTTGTTTGGTTTTCCTTTCAGGTACAACAACAACGCAATCTATTCAGGTTTGGGTAGACTAGTAATACCACCAACTGCCCATCATCATGACAGACTGGGTACACTGCAACACATGTTTCAGACAACCTGGAAGTGGGCCGAAGTTTGCACTGACAAACTGTGGTCATATCTATTGCAGTGACTGCTTGGAAGCAAGTGAGTACTTTTAACTTCCTTCAACTTATGCATTTGTTACATTTAACCCTAGAGTTAGAGTAGACTCTAGTTTTATATGTAGATCTAGATCTAATAAGTCTAAGATCAGTAGGGTGTCTAAAAAGTTGCAGTATAATGTTGGTATCTCACGTCTTAGAGACATCTTCAAGATAGAAAAAACCCTCATAGATTAAGATATGAACATATTTCTAAATTTCTCATGACTCATAAGACGTCTCTGAGACGTAAGAGAGACATCTCAGGGATGTCCTTGCAGCTAGTCTCAAACTAGTCTTAAACCCATCTCAAATCTATTTCATGGCAAGTGAGATACAACCATAACAATTCATGAACTAAGTCTTTTAACAACAACAAATAAATAAATGAAATGTCTTTAAAAAAAGGAAAAAAGATATGTTTGTCTTTAGTAGATGTGAACTAAGTTCTATCGATGTCAGTTAGTAACACTATATTTAATAGAAGCACAAGTTGCATTTGGAGAAATTGATAATAAAATGTTCTCAGAATCCTTTGTGATGATTCAAAATTGCAATTTATAGGCCAGAAAATAATCATTAGAAAATGTATGCTTCCATTATATCCCAGGTACCAAGGAGAAATGCAAAATGTGTGGAAATCCATGTACATTCATAACTCTGTCAGCCAAGGTAATATTCAAGTTTATATTCAATAATTAGCATGATTTTTACTGGAGAAATGTGCAGATTGTTTGGCAACTTAGGCTACAAGTACATCTTAAATTTTCTCAAGCTATATGTGATTGTATCTTATTATTTTCTTTTCAAAAGAATTGACTCTTTTGTTCCTGCAAAATGTGCCACATTGAATTTCTTGAGGTGTAATTTTATCAAGATTGTCTAGATTATCACGGTTCCTAGTATAAAACTTAAACATGTACATAAGTAGCAATGACAAAAGGGTTGTCATTAAGACTGGATGTATGGGTTATTAAACCCATAGATGACAGAGATTTCCCAATGGTCAAAATGAATCCCTTTTTGATCCTCAAATTGGCAAATTTTATAACTTTATTTCACTCTTGCAACCTTTAAAAATATAAACTAATAATTAACATCACTGTAATAATGAAAATTACAAAAAAAAATTAAAAATGGCCAATTTGCGCTTGAAAATAGTGATTATTCATATTTCTTCGCATTGCCAATTTAGAGATTCCAATGATTATTTTCATTTAAAGTGTCCTAATTCAAGAACCATTAAATGTACAGTGGCAGAAAAATATTTCTTTATGTCAGTGATTTTTGCTCTTTCTGTTAATATGTAATTCATCTTCCATGGCATTCTATTTTCAAAGATAATGAAAAAGCGTCACTAAAATGAGACATTGTCCTTGATGGGGCTATTGTAAATCAGAGTGCAATCCAGGTTTTAATTGGTGTATATTGTTTGCGCTGATCAGGGAACAAATCATGCTTTCGAACAAAGCATATACAAAGTAAGATAATTATTGAAATGTTATGGGCCCTCTGCTTTACAAATAATATAAATTATTAATGTAAAATACACCAATTATTGATCAAAACTTTTTAGACCTGGAATTAGGTGTGTGTATTTTGCTGTAAGTAAGAAACCTGAATAATTCAACCTTGAAGTCAGTTGACGGAATATAACTTTCTTGCTTACCTACTTACTATTATTTTACTTGAATGATTGAATTATGTACACTTCTCTTTCTTTTTGGTATTGTTAATTTAGATGAAGCCTGATGTAGAATTATATTTCACTGATCCCGCTGAGATATTGAAGAAACATCAGAAGCAGCTCATAATGGTGAGTACAAAGACTTTGGTATCCTTTTGCATCATTCATCCTGATTGTTTGCCTTGTTATTGTAATATCTAATTGTTTTTAAATCCCAGGCTGTAATGTTTTGTAACATTAGCAAAATTAAGAAATAGTTTTGCTCGTGCCATATGGAGCTAGGAGACAAAATATGAAAACTTAATTTTTCTGAATTGAGATGAGTTATCTTAGAATGAATTGAGAAAATGCAGATTTGACAGCTTGAAAAACTGTAGGGTGATTTCACAGAAATACAAACTTAACCTAGAATCACAATTTGTTTCTTCAATGGTAACAACATTATTACATTCAGTTCAATGACGTGACACAAGAATGAAATGCATGAAGATATTTTCTTTACATATTTTTATACAAAATAAAAGTCTAATGTGTAAGTGTATAGGGTAAGCATTTGACATTTGTCATTGTCATCAAATAAGACAGGTATGACAAATGTATTTTATATCAAAAGTATAAAAATAATTTTTTTTTTTTACTTCTTTGACTCAAGGTATTGGATTTTCAGAAAAATCACCGGCAAAGACTGACAGGGCATAGGAGAGAGGTGGTAAGTTAACTAAGGAAACATCTTTATTGCCTGTTCAGAGAAAAATATGGTATATATACCATAGGTCATATTCAAACGTGAGTGACACGACATTTGGACTGATAGAAGGGCGCATATCTTTGCACTTGTAGGTTATGAATGGATCATGACTACCATATTATGTATAATGTAGGAGTGGCATGTGTCATTACCAGTTGGATTTAAATTTTACAATTGGTCCTGCGTGAGTGACATGACAAAAAAAAGACATGGGTTTCTGACCATCATTGGTTATGGTTGGATTTTTGCTCAGGTAGATCTCTAAGGGTACCATAGGTGCTGGTATATATCTATGAATAGTGTACCTCTCCGACATTTATTATGTTTATCAATCATTCCCTCTCTGTGGCAAATGGTCCACCTCTATGTGTCGTAAGTGACATGACATCCAAAATGTGAGTGACACGACCTGTGCCTTAAATTCAACATTTCAAGTAAATAACTAAATCCAAATTACCTGTATTCATATGCCATGTTAGAGTAGTCCATGAAAATTACTTTAAGCAAAAAAAATCTTACAAAAGTGATTAGTTATAAGAATAAGAGGCATTTAAAGCACCATAGTCCCATACGTGCAAATTCCTGTTTGCTCAATTATTCACCGTAAGAAAACTGGATCACATAATGTTTGAGCTTAAATAATTGTTTGTATTGTAAAGAAGCCTTTGTGTTGATTTCAGATCCTAATTGGCATTTTCAAAGGCACAGCGCCACATTGAAATTTCAGCTAAATGTCCCACTTAGTCTGAATATGACCCATACACACAATACAGATTCAATGTCTTTTTGATACTCAACAAATGCTACTTTAAACTTTTCATTTCATTTCATGATTTTATCTAATGACCTTGCATTCCATTTATTAAATTTTGTTTTATTTTTTTTTTTCTCAATATCAATAGTGGCAATGATTTTTACACCTTGACAATAACCAAAACATTAAAGATCTACCACTGTCTTTATTCCTTTTTAGTTTTGAATATTGGGTGTTTTGAAACTGATATGATTTTATTGACCTTTTGTACATTTATTTGTTTGAGACTTCAATTTGAAATGTATCATTAAATTTTAAGTGATTGTCTAATTTATGTTCCAGAAAACCAAACATGTTTCAATCCTTGAGTCTGCTAAAGAGAAGATGAAAGAAATGGACTGGTAAGTCTCTGAATTCTTTGTTGATAAATCTCTAATCTATTTCTTAATCCAGAGAACCAAGTACTTTACGCCCTTTGTTCTGGGCCCCTCTTTCAAAAGCGCTTATTGGCTTCTGTGTCAGCAGAATTTTTTTATCTGATTGCTGTAACTGCAACATCTAATCTTGAATTTCAAATATTCAAGCTTACGGCTAGAGCTGCAAATAGGTTGAGGGTTCAGGGGGGTATTTCATCAAAGGACTTGTCAGATATTTTATCCGACAAGTTTGCTCTCAGCCAATGAGATGCAAGCATTTCAGTAGCTTGTAACAGTTTGTCGGATAAAACGTCTGATAAGTCCTTTGATGAAATGCCCCCCTGGTTTGGAATTTGGTGAGTGTCATGAATGTGTTGTGGAGTATTTACCGCCAGAGCTAAAAAGGTATAAAAAATTTTTATGGAGTCGTAAGCACTTTATGCCCTTTGCTCAACACCCCCTTTCAAAAATGTTTAGTGGCTCCTGTGTTTTTTATCTCAGTCATTTGAAGAGAAGTCTCTTGGTATAGGCCTATTCAATGATAATATGTTCCTCTCTGTATTTGTTTATCCTACTTTACTATTTCAGTGAGATCAACCGTTTAAGAGAAGAAAACAGAAAGCTGAGAAGTCTTGTCTCTGGTTCGCCGGGACCTAATACTGCCCTTAAATGTTCTCAAAGGTAATTAGACATACAATTTTTTTTTCTTTTCACACAATTGTGTGTTTTATTCACCTTTCAAGTATTCTCTGTTCATTTTGCCTAAGGATTATAATGCATGTTTTAAGTCTTATGCTTCAAAGTTACTAATTTCTCAAAGTCGAGTATTATTTCATATTCATTATGTAATATCTTACTCTTATCACCTTAAAATTGTTGCTCAGAAAACTAAATGAGATTTCACTTAGTGATATAAGGTATTGGAAATTCTGACAAGGAAAAATACTTACCACAAAGCAATCATTTACATAATAACTAGAAAAATAATAAGAAGAAAAAAACACTCAGTATCTTTTTCCCTTATTATACCTTTATTTCTGACAACGAAAGAGGATTCTTCAAATAATTTATAAAGTGTATTAATGTAGAGTGAAAACTTTTGATTAATTGCTTTAAGTTTATTTTCTCTATTATTTGAAGACAACTAACACCTGGTAGAGTGATGAGCTGGTCACCAGCTTCATCAAGCAGTATTGGAAGAATGGGTAAGACTGATATGAAACTAGAGAATGTGTTCCATGATTAACTGACTAAGAATGACAGATTGAGAGGGGGAATCCTAAATCTGACTGATCTTGCATTGGCGGATCCAGGCGGGGGCGCAGGTGACATGCGCCCCCCTATAATTTGAAAACCACTCGTTGACTGTACATGTTAAAATCAGAAAATTTCAACGCCCCCCCCCCCCCCCCCCATCACGAAATCTGAATCCGCCACTGTCATGTGCTCCAAATTATGTTTTAGCGCATTAATACCTAGTCTGTAAAGTTTTATAAAAATAAAAAAATAAAAAAAAGATAGAAAATCAGCTATCTACTTGAGATGTAAACACATCGTTTGTATACTTTGGTTGATGATTCTAGAAATAATAGAATTTATGTAATATTCTCACATGAAATGCATGTTTACCTATATATTTCTAAAAAAAAAAAAAAAGCGGTTGTTATAGCAACGTTGGTTATAGTGTCCATTAAGATTTAGTTCTGAAATCTACTGAAGATATAAACACATTATTGACACTTTTTTTTTTTCTTTTTTTTTTCGGGGGGGGGGGGGAAGGAATTATTTTCAAGTAATAAACTGCTATTGATACATAATTGATATAATATAGCCGAATATTTATGAACAAAATATTGTGCTCTTTGATTTCAAGATCTGTTGAAGATGTAGATATATTGCGTACACTATTATTCTCTTATGAATTATAATAAATTGGTAAAACTTACAATGCCCTCGAAATTTGTGGTCTGGTCTATTAAAGACCACAATTTAATTGTTTGATGTAGTAATATGATGTAGTGGTAACAAATATTGTTTTATAGGACCTTGTACAAAATCTACTAAAGATGTAGACATAGTTTAAATAAATTTTCAAAGTTATAGGATTTAAATGATTTAATTGGAAAATATCATATGATGACAAAGACTTATGAGGCAGCTGCACATTGCAAAATAACTACGGAAGATGCAGAAACCATTTATGCTGATGTAAATGTGGCAATGTTGCTGGAATAGAATATTTAAGAGTGGTTTTAGTTTTGCAAATTTCATGAGTCCATCCTTGCATATATTATGAAAAAACCTACATAAAATCACAAAATTTTCCACTTGTGAATTTCTTCAACTAGTCCAAAATCATGAAAAATGTCTTCTACAATGTGTGCTGGGTTATCATGGTGGAATGTTCTCATATAGAGTGAAGAGTGTACAGTTTTAGAACCACAATTGAAAGCAATGACCAGGGTAACAATCCGTTGTATACTGAATTAGAGTTTAAAGACTCTTTCACCGTTTATTTCTCGTGATTGCTTAGTTCCTCAAACACCCTCACCTTCAATGAACAGAGGTTCTCCATTCAGCAGGCCTTCCTATCCTACCACGTGAGTATATATGCAGATCAGTTTGCAATTTCAACATTTACTTCCTTCCCTGTTGACCCAAATATCCATTATATATTTTGTAAGCAAAGAAAGGTTCCATTTTTTCAAGGGATGGAGGTATTGGAAATAGAAATACATTAAGAAATGTTTTGTTTCCTTTTTAAACGAATAGTGCGTTTAAAACCTTATATGTATTCCTGGTAAATGTATTGATTATGCTCGGATTATTCCAATCCAGTCTTTACCATGGTTGTTTGGGTCCTATATTGATTATAGCTTTCTCTTGACAATATTGATTTTTCCTTCTTTTTTTCGGGGGGGGGGGGGGGCTCAAAAAATTCAATCATCATACAAAAACATCCTTCAAATAGGAATGAAAAAAGGGTAATTATGAGGAGTTTTTGCTATTTCGTCATGTGCCTGGGAAAAGGGTGCGAGTGGGCGAAGTTATCCATTTTCGCGTTTTTATTCTCGGTAAAAGGTTGCGAGGGGTGAAGCATAATTTTAAAAAACCCTTTACTTCAGAAAATGAAATGAAAGTAAATCATTATTGAAGTATAAATCTTGCTTTGTCCAAGATGTCAGTGGCAACGACCATGGCAGATTAAATTGGTAAATGTTCAAAGTAGATATTTAATTTGATACGCGCACTAACACCCTTTTCTAGGGCACACGACAATTTGTACAATCATGATAATCAGGTTTCATTTGACATATCTTCTCTTGCAGACCAACAGCTATGGATGTATCCAAAGGGTCCATGCAGGTCAGTTAAATCGCTCAGTCTGTATTATTTGTGTCACCTTATTTGATTTATGTATTTGCCTTTTCCGAAGAGGAATATGGCTTCGACATGCATGTCTATTTATTTTACATTCTGCTATTCAGCTTGAATGATAGTGTTAGCACTTTCAGGTCAGTTAAATTGAATAAAATGTTTATCTTTGTATCTGCATTGTAATTTCAATTAATTTTTCAACAGGATATCCATAATATCCAAAGATTTGCGATCCATTTCAATACAAATAGTTAGGAAAATTCATCTCATAAACTCTGGTTTTAACATTTGTTCCAATAACAAAAAGTATGTTATTTTGGCATTTTAAAGTACTTTATATATCAAAATGATTTATTTTAGAGTCCTCAAGTTGTGACACCTGGACCAGCAAGGTTTAACATCAGAACCCCTCCCTCAGGGGGAAGGATGGGTAAGTCATATAACTCTTTTTATTTTCAATCATGAAAAAAAAAAATTTATGTGTCATTTAGTAAAATGATAATTCATATAATTTACTTTTAAATGGGGGACTTTACCCCAAAGCTCGAGTGTTTAGTTGCTCCTTCTTCCCATTTAATTTCATGTTTTTATTGTATTTTTGCGAATTGATCTATAATATGTTATATATTATGCATATGTAAATTGTGCTATCCCTTTAAGTTTGAAAAGAATTAAAAAGGGAAATAATTTAATTCAATTGAATTGGAGAAAAAAAATTGTGGACATAAAGCCTTGTTAATGACCTGCTATGAATTGTAATCCTGCTTTTTTGCTTCATATTTCATTTTTTTTATGTACCCAAAATTTGTTGAACATATGATCTGATATATGGAAGCTGTCCATACTAATAATACGAATATATTAACATTAATGTTATTGGGGGATTAATATGATTTCCCAAATTTGATTTTGCAGGCACAATTACAACTCCCACGTCATATGCTAATATGATGCCTACTTCTACTAAGATGACAACTTCAAGGTATTTACTACATATTCATAATTTAATCCATCAATTTACCATATCCCTGTATTTCTTGAAAGGGATGTAAATTTTATTAATTCTCTTAAGTGATGTGATTTTCATTTGTTTTAATGTACAAACAAAATATGCCAACAAAGCAAGTAATTAATATCAATAAAATCTTTCATCAAAGATAGTTATAATGAAAGTGCACTTTACTTTAATTTTAATGATCAATTAGAATAATGTGTTGTTACATTCTTACATATTGGAGCACATTAACACAAACATGAATCACAATTTTTTTCATTATTTCATAAATGCATTGATGTTACCAAGAGTACATTGTGTCTCTTTTTATATTTGTAGCACACCTCGATTATCACCCAGTAACAGTCCTAACAAATATCAACAGAGGTAGGTCTTTATTCTTGTTCAATTGTTATTTTTATCAGTAATTTCCAGTTCAGAATTATTGTATTGCAGGGTAGGTGATACCATGATCATATTTGTAAACAACTTGTATTTTGTTTATGTGTTCCCAATATCTTTTCTAGCCAATAAACATGTTGTACAATTGGCTTTTAATTTTGTTTTGTAGTGAGTACACATATCAGATTCTAACCCTCAATTTCTTGATTATTAAATAGATATATGTCAAAGCCAATGATTCCTTATAACGTTTTTACAGCAGTATGTACGATATAAACGTGGTTTGTCATCCTTCATTTAAGAATATAATGACAGAAAACTTTCCTATTCTGGCTAATTGTTCTCACATTTTGGCTGAATGTTTTACAATTTAGAATTTAAACACCAGTTGGTTTGAAGTTTAAAAAAAATGAATAAATAGATTTTTAAAAATAAATTAAAATTGTTTGGATTTATCTGTAAAATTTTTGTCCCAGTGTTAAAGGCAAATATTCTTTGAAGCATTCTTTGATAAATAAGTAAAGTTTTTTTTTTCTGTTTTCATTTTAGGAGCAGCTATGTGACCCATGAAAGAAGAAGTAAGCATGATGATGACACTAGTTTATTTCAAAGACTTTTATTTACTTTAAACAAATTTACTTTAAACTTTTGATCTATTAATGTCTTGAAAATTTTTTTCTTCAAATCACCATAGCATGGAGATTTCAAGAAACATCAATACATGTGTTCAAATAAATTGATCTTTGTGTGTTAATGTTTAATTTAAGGTGTGATTAAACAAATTCCCCTCAGCTGTTATGCTTCCTAAACATGTACCACTGACAAGCCAACCTTATTGCAATGCTGAAGAACTGGAATATATTTAATTATGTGTCTCATTACCATTTCAGATACGCCAGGAGCTGGAGGTGATGGTCTGGGCAGAAAACAAATTCAGGTACATCCTACTTTTATTGATTCATTCGCAGAATAAATATAGGAATAAGTTTACTACCTACAATAATAAAGTTTTTAATAAAAAGTAAAGAGAATTGGCATGAAACAGCACAAATACAGTCTCATATTTTTGCATTGCATAAAAAGATAGGCTTGTGAGATCATGTGATGTTCCTTTTATGATTTCCACGTGTTTGAGTGTAAATGTCTAAAAGGAGTACTATAGAATGTTTAAACTCAGCGCTACGCCATGACCCCGGCAACCCAAAGGCTCCTTGATAGGCTTTCAAACACTCCATTGTGTTTATGGCACAAGAGAATGCAGTTGATTTTACAAGTGTGTGATATACTGCATAACACAATTTTTTATGGAATGGAAACTGAACTTCTTACATTTTGCCCAAACAGATGAGTTTTCATTCAGTACACTAGACATTATAGTTTTATGAAACAATATTTCATATCATCTGGGGATGAATGGACAGAATTAGGAAAGCTTATAAACAATATACACCATTTAAAACAAAATACAATATTTGTTACAGATACTATTCTAACATTAATTAAAGGAAAAAATCTACTTATATTTTGTTTCAAATGCCATAGTTTTTATAAACTTTTCTTGACTTTCAAAAAGAAATTAAAGATAAAAAGAGGGCCATAGGCAATAAATGGTTGCCTATGACTGCAGATACTACTACTTCATAAATAATAATTTTCATTACATTCTTTTTTCTATCTATAGCTGAACTACACACCACACAGAAGACCACCTGTGATGTAAGTATATTTGGTATTGATAAGGCCCTATGTGATCCTTGACAATATAACAATGTATGTAAAAATAGCTCCAAATGTCTCTCTCTCTCTTCTTGTCCCATGAATAAAAGCAAAAATGAATATATTGGCACCTACAAAAAAAGTTTAAGTTCCACTATAAATGTATCCTATTTGTGTTATTATAAATTCAAGGATGTATAACGTATCGGTTGTAATAGTTTATTTGTCAACTATTTTATGGAAAGTTCATGTCTTTTGAAGCATTAAAAAAGCATTGGGCCTGTATAAAGGTATCCTGTCAGTATCAATTTCATTTCATTATGTAGAACATGCATTCTATTGCAATTAAAGCTTATTTGTCAAGTAAGTTTGTTTAATATGAGTAGATAGAGGTGACAAAGATGCATGTAACTTGTTTGATCACATTATTGCTGATGTAAAACTTCTGGATAAGTTTCTATAATACCTTAATTCAATCTTCTATTCATTATTTGCTTTTTATCTCTCTCTCTCCCTCTCTTTCCACCTTCTCTCTATCTCTGTAGAGGGATGTCTATGTCTGCAAGTCAACCTTGATTCTCAACTCTATACAGTCTACTTCCGTTACAACGAGCACAGATACAATATTTTGTTATAACAATTTCACCATGTAGTTGGCTTGGTCCTGAGCACCTCGTTTTCTTGGGAGTGGACTGTAGTTTTGGATTCAAACCAGGGGGCATTTTATGAAAGGACTTGTCAGACATTTTATCTGACAAATTTGCTCTCAGCCAATCAGATGCAAGCATTTCAGTAGCTTATAACAGTTGTCAGTGATAATCAGTGAATATTTGTTTCATGAAATGCTTCCCTAGAGAATACATGGTTGATTGATACCAGCATAATATATCTTCAAAGTTCCTTGTGTAAACAAATGGTCAAAATACAATGTCATTTGATAATATCTGCAACCATAAGATATGTTGAAGTTTGGAATGAATAGACCAATTGATATTGATAAAATTTGGTTTTACATCCACCTTTCTGTGTTCCATTCTGTGTATTGATGAACAATCAAACTACCTATTATTCTTGGTAATACTGTTTTGTTTTTTATACAATGTACAACTCTTCTAAGTTTCTGTGCTCCAATTCTGAATCATTTGATGCATGATACAGTCACACTGCAAAGGTGCCATTCTTAAAGCCCTTAGAACAAATGTTTATATTGTTTTAACCCTTTGAACCCGATAAGCCGGATTACCTGGCCAGCAGAGATAGTAAATTATCCCAAAAGGCCACTTTCCACCCTTTTCCATTTTCCCTTGAGAATTTTTTGGTTTTAGGATTCACAGTCTAAAATTTTTGTGAGTCTTCTACCAAAAGATTGCGCTATTGCAAATCACGTATAAGGGTACCTTTAGTACGTCGTTTAATAACACATACCTGTTTCAACGTAATGAATAAAACTTGTACATTATGGATTTCACAAAATGTGCAAATAATTCAGGGTTCAAAGGGTTAAGAGCTCTTTAGCACCTTAACTACCCAAGACCACCCATCAGCTTACTCACTAACCCGCCTCAAACCACCTTCTGTTTTCTATGTGCTATATTCATGATAGTAGTAAGTATCCAGAATATGAGGTAAAAAATACCCGGCATACTTGTTGTGCATTACATGTACCTACGTGTGTGTGTTATCAGATTCTGCATACACAAAATTATATGCTTATGTAGGTGAATACAAGAATTTCCAATTAAAACACTCATGCATACAGCCAAACACTTTTCTGTGTGGAATAATCTCACATTTTTCATGCAGTCTCTAGGTGCTAAAGCGTTAATATCTGAAGTGTAGTAAAAACAGATTGAAATTGGAATTGCAACTGATTTAGATTAATCACAAAGCCTTGTGCGACAAAGCTGTTCGTTCTCACATTCCATCATTTCTCTGAAATATGCAATAAACATGTACTTGTTTTCCATTGTGCAGTTTTTAATAAATGTCACTTCTTGCTCTTTAATGAACATGAGTTATTGTGTGTTTGATTGTTATCACAGAATTAAAACAGGCAAAAATCATGATATTTTCATTTCAGTTTATTTTCACATTACTCTGAACAACACAACAAATGTGGAATATCTTAGCATAGCTTTTCATATTTTACTTTAATTTTATACACTATTTACAATAAATTATACATATACGTACCAATTAGTCCATGCACCAATGAATCATAAGTACAGTCATTGTATTTTATACCTATTTTTGGCATCAAAACATATTTAAATTTGAAAGGCCTTTTATTCAGAATGAACAGTTAGTATTTACTGTAATATTTCTAGCAATAAACTGTCCTTTACAAAAGAATGACAAATTACCCTTGTAAAATGCAGGATCGCATGGTTTAAAGTATAGTGGGTGACTTAGGCAGACTTGACGTGCCTCTTATCATCCTAGAGTATTGTTAATATTTGCACGTATAAACATAACAAAAGAATAGGGTCATGTCATGAACTAATTAGAATACATCCAAGCAAAATGATAAGCTCCTCAGAAAAGTACTTCTCGTGTAAGAGTTTCAAGTTATTAATCTGCTCCATTTTCATGGAATTTTTTTTTACTGAGTATCTGGCAGAATTATTTGTTAATTGTATTCCTCAGTGCATCGGAGTAGTTTGACAGCTACTATCTTGATTCATCTTGACTACATGGAATCACAAGGCTCATCTATAACCTTCTCCAGGGCCAAGAAAATTGATAACCAATTGGGATCCTTGTTGAATGCATTTTTTTTACTTCATAAAAGTCTCACTGTGAACCAATCAGAATGGTTATAATCATTTCCAAATTGAAAACCAATCAAGATCCTTGTTGCATGCTCTTTTTGCATATAAGTCTTACCGTGAACCAATCAGAATGGTTGTTCCAACTTTCCATTTAATTTGATCTATGTTACAGGGCAAATGACTATACCTAGGACTCCAAGCTTTTTTTTACCCGTCACACATTAACTTCAAGGTGGAGCTGTTTCATGACTTCCTCATTGGAGGAAAAAGACATTTTAGTCCCGATTCCTTGGCATGTTTTTTTTACAGGATTCAAAATCCATATTACCCTTGATCTGGGCCAGGGTACCTTGGTGGTGGGTCCCGTCTGATTGCCTCTGAAGCAATCTTTCTTCTCAGCTCCTGTACCTCATGCAATAATCTCTGTTCTCTCTCCTCAAAGGTCTGTCTTCCTCGATCAAGTGATACTGAAAGTCAAAAATGAAGTAAAAAGAGTATTAATTAAAACATTTATTATATCTTCTTGTCTTATCCAAATTGTAAGCTTAATATCTGTCCTATGCACTGTAACATAAAGAGTTACAATAATTGGAAATCTGAAATAACTATTCTGTGGGGTGTAACACAAAGACTTACGATTAATAAAAAGTTATGATTGATTTTTCCTCGGTAGCCTCATCATGGACAGGTGCCCCAAAGTTGAGGATCTTAATCCTAACCCTAGCCCTAACCCTACTCTAAATCATATCCAAATCCTAATCCATGACTGTACCTGATTTCCAAATGAGGCTACCAAGAAAAAATCAATCGTTCTTTTTTATCAATCGTAAGTCTTTGTATTACACCCCACAGATTTGTTAATATTGAGCCTTTTATGCAAGAAGCATATGCAACAAGGAATCTGATTCATTACTATTAATTTACAAATAATCATTACTTTCTATGTTACAGGGACATACTGTAAGAGCCCTTACAACAACAAAAACAAAATAAGTGACATTTTAATGAAATTTACTTACTTGGAACATCTCCTTCTGTGGATGTACTGACATCATTCAGGACTGTCCTCCGCCCTTCTCGTCTCTCATCTTTATTGAATAAGAATGCAGGAAATATTAACCTGAACATATATACTACTTGTGTTGAGAGTCACTGAACTCTTTTGCTAATGCTCTACATAAAAAAACCAGAAGTAAATGTTATTGCATAAATGTTTATGAAGCATTCCTTCTTTTTAGACACAGATCTCGATCACATATATTGATATATAGGAGCAAAGTAGATTTCAGGTTTTAAAAGGAACGGAAAAAAAATTGTAGCAGTTTTCCAACTGATGTTCCACCAAAATTTATCGTTAAACAATTTTGTTTGTTATTTTATTTTTATTCATATAGTTAAATGTATGCATTTCAAAGTTACAGCTGATATTAGCAGAATAAATCATTCACATTTACAAAATGAACGAGATTGTATTCTTACCATGTATTGATGAAAGAAGTTGGCCTGGTTGGGATTTGGATCTCAAGGTATCATAGTCTTGCTGAAGACGGGCTGCATGGTCACGCTAAAAGGTCAAATCACACATTTGGATCATATAAAAGGTAAATTGCCAATTGGTCTAAACCCACTTTGCCTAATGACCATTTAGCCTCACCCACATGGTCTAATTCCATTTCGTCTACAACAAATTTGTCTAATTTCCTCTACTTCGCCTATTCACCATTTCTTCTAATGTCCAATCGCTCTATTACAATTTGGTCGATTCCTGTAACTGACTAGAAATATACCAAATATTCCTTTGGCAATTAGACGAAAAGGCAATTAGATCATTTGGCTATAGACGAATTAGCAATTAAACCAAGTGCTCATTTGATCAAGTGAGAATTAGACCAAGTATGTGTAAGACCAAATGGAAGTTAGACCAAACTGTTGGTGGACCATATAGGTTTAGCTCATGTGGTATTAGACAATCAGAGAATTCGGCCAACCGATGTTAGACCGAGTGGATATATACCATACAAAACAGTTCATAAGGATAACCATCTAAAAAATGGAGGGACAGTTGCTCCACTGATTTAATGGCAAACTTCAGCTCTGGACTAACACTATATCTAACCCTACACCTAACACAAACCCTATGCAATGCTAATCTTAAATCTTAGATGAAATAAAACCTGGAGCATTCTTCATCCAAATAGTATGTTTTTTTTTTTTTTTTTTTTTAAATTCTTTTTAATAAAAAAATTCTAATGCTAAAAAGCAATCCGATTCACCTAGGAAGAGTTGTATATCGATGTAAGTATTTAAAGTGGATATTAAAGGAAAATGAAACTCTAGAGCTACAACCCCATGGTAACAATCTTTCATATATGACAGTCAAAATAAGCCATCAACCACCAAAATCTGATCTCCAAGGAAGGAGAACCATCCTCCAAAGTTGGGTTACCTTGGGTTAGACATCGCTCAGCGGAGTCGCCATGTTGGCTGGGCTGGAGCAAAACTGTGACGTCACTTGCGAACAACCCCACTCAGCTATGTTTTGTACACACTATCATACAATCACGATTTAATTTTCCGAATCACAATATATAAGATAAATTATAAAGAGACATATTGAATAATTGAATATTATAGTATCATGTTTTACATTATTATTGTTTCTATTCAAACTTATAAAATACAACTCTAAATTTACGATCATCAATTCAACAATAACTGGACGCGTATGCGTGCGCATTTTCAGAAAGCTAGCCAAAGCTGCTTTTCACGTCGCTACCGCCCGCTGTGGCAGCCGGCCGGGCTGGTATCGGGAGCGATCCTGTCTCTGGTCCGGTCGCTAACACTGGCTGGCTCGACGGACGCGTACGTGCGCCATTGCTTTCATCAAACGCCGAGTACACCGCACATCGAAACATTCAACTTTATCAATCTGATTGTGTCCTTTTGCTTTTATTGTAAAATTGCAGCAGACTACTTTGCTTATATTTCTATTTCTCAGATATCTCAGGCCTCTTTTGTGGGTCGGGAAACCGAAAAAAACCCTATATTTTGCGCCTTTATCGGACCGATTCCGACAGCCAAATGCTTGACAGTACACCATCTTGCGGAGCCGACTGCACGTAACAAACACACAAAACGCGCGCTGGCTAGGGTATAGGCTGGGCGATCAGCTGAGCTTGTTCGTCGATCGTGCGAGTTGTTCGTCAGTGACGTCAAATATCGCAGAGGACCATGGGAGAAATATGCAAATATCGGCAAGATGGCATCTTCCGCGGTAATCTCAAAATCAAGTTGAGTTGAAGTTTGAGCTGGAAATATCTTCGGATATAGTCAACGGATTTTCACTTCATTTAAGTTTTATTTAGTAAAGTGGAGTATGGCTCGACTTATTAAGGGGTTTTTGCTCTAGCCTTTCATTTTCCTTTAAAGAAGAGGCCAATCTTGTTGAATTCAATTTCATTATCAAGTTTAGTACATGAGAAACAGAACACCGTTTAGTTGATCCCTTTAGCATATTGCGTTCACGAGAAATGCTGCTTTGAACATTGTATATACAATCGGGTTCAATTGGAAGATCCGTGGATATTTTTAAGGGCAATTTGATGACGTCACAAGTGTGAGGAGCAAACCCGGAAGTAATGCATGAAGCATATCTATTACTATCTATAATGCATTACAGAAAGATAAAACAATCGAGACAGAACAATAAATACAATTAGGAATAAAGAGAAATCAATGAATAAGAAAATAGAAACAACAAATAATTATGGTTAGGAAATAGAGAAACAATAAATAACATGAGGAAAAACAATAAATAACATAAGGGAAGAGAGAAAAATAATGAATTACATAAGAAGGTGAGAAAAACAATGACTAACATAAGGAAAGAGAGAAAAAAAATGAATGACATAGGGAAAGAGAGAAAAACAATGAATAACATAAGGAAAGAGAGAAAAACAATGAATAACATAGAAAAATTGAGAAAAACAATGAATAACATAAGGAAAGTGAGAAAAACAATGAATAACATAAAGAAAGTGAGAAAAACAATGAATAACATAAGGAAAGTGAGAAAAACAATGAATAACATGAGGAAGGTAAAAAAAAAAACAATGAATAACGTACGGAAAGTAAAAAAACAATGAGTAACATAAGGAAAGTGAGAAAGACAATGAATAACATAATGAAAGATATAAAAACAATGGATAACATAAAGAAATTGAGAAAAACAATGAATAACATAAGGAAAGTGAGAAAAACAATGAATAACACAAGGAAAATGAGAAAAACAATGAATAACATAAGGAAAGTGAGAAAAACAATGAATAACATAAGGAAAGTGAGAAAAACAATGAATAACATAAGGAAAGTAAAAAAAACAAAACAATGAGTAACATAAGGAAAGTGAGTAAGACAATGAATAACATAATGAAAGATATAAAAACAATGGATAACAAAGAAATTGAGAAAAACAATGAATAACATAAGGAAAGTGAGAAAAACAATGAATAACATAAGGAAAGTGAGAAAAACAATGAATAACATAAGAAAAGTGAGAAAACAATGAATAAGATAAGGAAAGATAGAAAAAAAAACAATAGATAACATAAGGAAATTGAGAAAAACAATGATTAACATAAGGAAAGAGAGAAATAAAATAAATAACATAAGGAAAGCAGAAATATCAGCAGCATGGAAGGAGATACAACGGATTGGATTACATCAGGAAATAGAGAAACAAGGAAATAAGGAAAGGGATAAAAAGTAATGCATTACAATACACGTATAAGACTTGTATACATAGTGCAGCATTCAAGTTGTGCAACTTTCCCTCACACTTATGACGTCATCAAGAACTCCTCCAAATTTTACTTGATGTTTAAGATTTCAGGGAGGGGAGAGATAACGTCCTCTAACTCCACTTCAGGTTGTCCGTTTTTCACGAAATAATAAGTCTTTACTATTCCACTTTAAGAAAAAAAAAGAGTGAATGTTACCCAGAATGATACATATAGGTATCTTGATCTTAAGATTGATATTGAGCCTGGAATCTATTAATTCCTACTTTGGATTGGTTTAAGTTGTTAGTGAATTTTACCCCCCCCCCCCCCCCCCCCCCCCCCCCCACCAGTTATCATCAGGCCCGGATCCAAGAACATCAAATTGAATGCATTTCTAAGGCCCAATTGTCTGGGGACAAAAGCGGCTCTATTATGTTTACGCATGGGCCCAGTACTTTCATTGGATGACGTCAGTCTGTGTCTGCTAGTGATCATGCCTGACTTAAACCCATCACCTTCACAGGGGTTTGCATCATGCACCTGCAAACCTTACGTTACTATAATTAGAACGAACCTTAGCATTAGCTAGTCTGTGTAATACCGTCTGGACCTCTTCTTCTACCTCTCTGTTCTCGTCATTCAGTCTCGACAACTAGAGGAAGAAAAGGAAATTTGGGTTGCCATAGTAATCTCATATAAATCAAATTTTTCCAAGTTCGCAGTACCAGTCTTAAACTTAACACATCTTTGGAACTCTCTACCTATCCAACTTCGAAATTTGAACAACATCAACACCTTCAAATCTGAAATCAAATATTTCCACCAATTTTTGTGAATAATGTAAGAATGTTTTGGGCGATAAATGGCTCTTTACAAATGCTGTTCATCATCCTCATCATCGCCTTCTTCTTGAAACGGATAGATTGCTATCTACTTTGGATGAAGTAGACCAATTCAGACATGTCTGCTGGATAATGTAAAAAATAACAATCTCCTACACAAGGACTTTTGTGATCACAACCCTTAGAACAAGATTGCCAAATTTTAAACTAGAATGAAGAATTATTAGATACCTATACTGGAAATAGAATACAATACATAATATTTGTAACATATGGAATTAATGGCATATGATATTAAAGAACTTGGGTGAGAAAAACAGAGGAAAGATACAGATACTGGTAATATTATGTTTCTATAAATGAGGCTGAACTTACCTCAGCATTTTTGAGTTCTTTTTCCAAGTCATCCAGTCTCCTACGCACTTCTTCATCTCTTCTCATAGAAGTTTCTGCTAGCTTCAGGTTCGCTCTTGCTACATCAGACTGCACAATCTAATATTTGCATTAAATTTGAGAAAAAATACACCAAAATGTATAAAGATATAAAAGAATCTGGCAAAATTAATATTATTATTTATGGGCCAGAAAGTTGAACTAATTTACACCTTATACTTCTAATAATCTTCTCTTGATTTTCCCTGCATGCACATCACATACACACATAGATGGATGGATTAAGGGGGGGGGGGGGGAGAATAATGATAATACTTCTCCTGGGTCATCACAGGTAAAATTTTCAAGTTGGGTGAGTGGCTTTGCCAGAGAGCAGATTTTTGACATCTTTGGTTGTTTTTTGTTCATTAATCCATAGGACTATGCTGTCTCTATGTTTGTTGTGTAACAGTTTCTATTTCGCTTTTACATTCCATGGAATTCCACATGCAAAAAAAAATCTTATCTTAATTTTTTCCCTGGGGTATAAACAATGATTGATGAATTCACCTTTCTCCTTGCATGCATCTTATCTTTCTCATCCTCCTCTTGTCTAGTCCTCCGTCTCTCCTCCATCTCTTGTCTCTTCCTCCTCATCTCTACTTCTGATTGCTGCTGGTAGGTGGAAGATGATGCAGTCCTAGCAAGCTCCTAGCAACAACATCCAACATGGAAAAGTGTCATCTTCTGTATCTTCATTACCATTATTGTAATCAATATCGCCAACATTGTCACCAGCACCACTACAATTATCATCATCATCATCATTACAATCAATAACACCAACATCATCAGCATCATTATTGCAATTTTTTACATTATAACCATCACCATCATCATCATGGACATCGTTGTGATCATCATCATGGACATCGTTGTGATCATCATCATAAGCAGCACTGTTATCACCAGCATTATCATCACAATCATCATGGACACTTACGTCCTAGGGCATGGGCGTTTTGTCTACAATGCTCCTCCCCACCCAGGTGCAAATTGGGTACCCGATATCTTTGAGCGCTACATACTTGGCCTGCTCAGCTGTAACCGGGGTAATAACGTGTAAAAAACATTCTTTGTAAAGCGCCATGAGCGTCATGCATGACGGACCTGAGCGCTATATAAGAAGCCACCATTATTATTATTACTATTACATCATCATCACAATCACTTTACATAGTTAATATTCATTCACATCAAAATCCTATGACCACAACCGTTTCTATCATCATTACTACCATCATCATGACTGCCTCCACCAGAATACCCCACCATCATCATCATCATTATCATGACCATTAATTTCAATCAAATTCATAACCCTTATTATGCTCTTCAATGTCAGCTACATTATAATAAACATTTTTCACCATCATTATCACCATTACCACCATCATCATAATTTATCATTAATGTATACCTGCTCCAGCATTCTCTTCTGAGCTTCAAGTTCCATGCGTCTGATCTCAATCCCCTCCATGGCAGCTTGCGTCTCTTGCTCTCTCAAAACACTCTATCAAAAGAAAGGAATAAAAATTGAATTAAGTTTAGTCTGATGGGTACATTCACTTTTGCGGAGACAAAATCAGCACATGCAAATTTTAAAACACATAAATATAATGAATGAGCATGCAGGGCGAAGTTAATAGGATTTAAGGCCGCTCATAACAAAACATTTATTGCGTGAACATAACAGTGTTAACAGTTATCAAAGAGAAGTCCTTTACGGAATTAAACCATCAAGAAGTACACAGAACTAGCTACATGTATGTGATATGTGCAGACTATGAAAAAGAATGATTTTGGAGAGTGAAATGGTGGAAAGAAAGAAGAATTGATGAGAATGGTTGGAGTTGTACCTTCCTGGCTATCTCATCATCTAATCTTCTAAGTTGAGTCTCCTGTTGGTTCTGCTTATGGTGAACAAACTTTCTTTGTGCTCCATCTAATAATTGAAGTTCTTTCATCTGCAGTTCACGCTTCATTGCCTGCAGTCTGCGGAAACGAGGATAAAAATCATCAAACATTGAAAAATGAAGAAACCACTCAAATCCCAGATTAATCAAAGCCAAGAGTCAGCTAATCAACAAATAGGGAGTAAAAGCTAAAATAAGTGAGCGCATCATAAGCATGCTACAAATATATGTATTCGTTATAAAGGTTTATTTATAGACTTATACTGAGTGGTCACATTCACAATAAGAATAAATTGTGACATATTGATTTTATTATGAAGTCAATATCACCAGCTGAATAGTTATCAGAGTAGGATTAATCAATTATTTGTGACAACTCGAGACCAAAGATGGGCACATGTGATACATGATGTATTTACCTTGTACACTATACGTATGAAAAAGTAAATTTGCAGCCCACTGCCCATTCCATTAGTTAACCAAACTGAGCAAAAATATTGATAGATTATCTGATTCTTTGTTCCACAAGTTTTTGTTTCTCCTCAACAATGAGAACCCATGTCTGTTTTTCAGCCTCCTTAGTCTTTGGTTTAAAATTGCATTTTAGTTGGTGTGTTTCATTCCATACAGAACCAAACCAAATACCATGGTGGTTAACAAATTTTGCATGCAACTGAAAAATACATGTACCTGATTCTTTGGTCCACTAGTTTTTGTTCCTCCTCAGCGATGAGCATTCGCCTCTGTTCTTCAGCCTCCTTGAGAAGTTCTTGTTGTCTGTACCATGCTTCCTCCTCAGCTCGTCTCCTCGTCAGCTCAGAATGTAGCTCAGCTGCCGCTTCTCTCTGATGGAGGTACTCCAATTCATCCTCACGGATTCTCTCTCTCTCATGAGCCTGTCAATTAGTTTCATGATAATAATAATAATGATAATAATAATAATAATAATGATGATGACAATGATGATGATGATGATGATGATGATGATGATGATGATGATGATGATGAAGCATGCCTCCTAGTCAGCTCAGAGTGTATCTCAGCTGCAGCTTCTCTCATCAACTCAGAGTGCTAATTATTTCATAATATTTATAATGATGATGACGATGATGTTGATGATGATAATGATGACGATGTCAATTAGTTTAATAATAATGATAGTAAAATTATATTGATGATGACGATAATGGTTCTACTGGTGTCCTAGTCAGTTCAGAGTGGAGCTCAGCTGTTGCTTCCCTCTGATGGAGGTATTCTAATTCATCCTCACGAATTCTCTCCCTCTCATGAGCCCGTCAAATAGTTTTATGATAATAATAATAATAAAACACTCTTTCCAAGTTGTTTTTGCTCAAATTCTTTTCGTAAAAAAATTTATATCATTTTCATTAAAATCTAGTTGCTTTTTTGTTGTTTTGATTTCACCTTTGCACTCACTTTGGCACAAGTCGCTTTTTACATTCTTGTAAACAAAATGCCATGTTCATCCAAGCGTAAACACCTTCCACACAAAACTGGTAATGAAGATGCAAGAGATGTTACTATAATAATAATAATAATAATATGGTTTTATTTACCCAGGGTAGCCACTTCAGTTCTGACAACTGTTCTCCCAGCGGGCCCTGCATGATGTTATTATTACCCCCAAGCTCCTTGTAAAAAGGCAACTTTAGGTACCATTTTTGTAAGTCTTTGGTATGACTCGGCCGGGTTTCGAACTCACGACCTCCCGTTCATGAAAGCAAGGTGGGCTACCTTTGTACGGGTGCTCTAACCGATTGCGCTATCATGTCCGGTTACTCTTTCAAAATATGTATAAAAAATATGTGTAATAATTTAGGGTTATAAAATGATTTTCTTTGAAATGACAATTTTCTAAGTGTTAAGTTTCTTTTTGACTCACTCGGTATATTCCAAGCATGAGGTATGAGACACAAATATATATAACTGACCTGATAATCTACAATGAACTTGGGATACTTGTTGAAGACTGGATACTGTCCTTTGGTGAGAGGTTTGAGTTCCTCTAGAAGCTTCTCTGGATGGATGTCATCTGGGGTACCTTCCTGGATACGATACGCCTCAGCGATCACAGAGTTGATGTCAATTGCATTCCGATGATGGAAGAAGTACTGTGAAATCAGGGTAAGATGTTACTCATAATAAGAATGAAACATTTGATCTACTGAGAGACAAAGGGATTATGAATTTGCACCTATGAATGTAAGAATGTTAATCATAATAATGAACATTTAATTTGCTGAGAGACAGAAAGATTTGGCTTGCACCTATGGTAAAATTTGATGATTTCTGAAAAGATAGTACTAGAGTATAATAATAATGATTATTTTTACAGCACCACTTTGATTATGTCAAACGCTCAATGCCTTGCTAACTGGTACATCAAAGAGCATTTTCTACGAGAAAAAAAAGTAGAGATATTACAATCTCTTTATGATATACCGGTAACACTTTTTTAATGCAGCTCAACTCTCCCAAAGTATAATTTTCGAAATCTGTTGGGGATTATAGTTATAACCAAGACCAAAAGTCAACTAAATCTTACTATCAACTCAATCTTAAAGGGAATCTAGTGTAGTGGGAAGGTGTTTGAGAGATGAAGAAAATTATTGTAAGCTTTTCTGTTATTTTCATGCTATTTGGGAAAAATATGATAAAAAGCTCCACAAGAAAAGATTGCTCTTCAATTGCCTTAATAGTCATAATATGACCAAAAATTCACCAAACCAGCTGAATGATTAGGTCCCGAACATTTTGTGTTGCCCCATACATGCATTTATGTGTAAAGTGCATGTGACTCAAAGCTGAATTGGGTTAATTTCTTTTCATTTTGGTGATTCCAAACCTCACAGCACAAAATAATGCTTAGATGAACCATTATCAACGTTTACAAATCATTTTTGATCCAATCAGGTAGGCCACAACCAGAATGATTGGTGAACGAATACATAAGACTTACCTTGAAATCATCCTTATTAGTACATGCCAAC